>SKCR01036825.1:0-312381 GCA_019454045.1 Zanthoxylum bungeanum | reverse complement strand
TAGTACCCACTTTTCAAAAGTGTGGATATACGAGTCTTGTTTATTGTGTCCTAGACAACAATGCCACAATAAGTTTCATCTGATCAGATCAGTATGAGCTATTAGTTTTCATGTTATATGTTCGAGATTTTATTTATATTCAAAATATAAATACTGTTATTCACATCTAATATGTTTATCTCAATGTCATCTTTATATAATGAAACACTTTAGTGTTCTAGAATATAAAGGTTTATCCACAATGGATTAAACACTGATATAGAGATAATGTTTCTAGTCTAACTAGTTACATTATAAACAGTTTCCTAATTTAGTACATACCCGAAGGTAGTTCCTAAATTAGGTATCTAAGGTCGAAACAGCGACTTTCGTCCCGTTCCGATTCGTAGATTAACCTCAGCTGAAGTCAGTATCCTGCTCACAGCAGATTCTGAACATCAATACATATATTTATGTAACATACTCAGTATTTTAAAATCCAATTTAATACCAGTAATGGACATAATTTTGACAAATATATTTAAAGTCAGAGCTTGCTCTTTCTTTAATTCCTTCATGTCTGCCATATCCAAACGGCAGTCATTTTGGGATATGTTCTTTATCTTCCCAGAAGATATAATGATTTTGCCTTTACCCTTTTCAATATCTCAGAAGTCTTTGGCCAAGCCTTGGATTTCTAGAATATTGATGTAAAGTGCGTCTTGCGAGCACCTTCTAATTGCAAGTTTGACTTTTATCTCCTTGAGATTAGTCATTAATTCTCCAAGAATTATAATTGTAAATATAATACTTCTTAAATCTAAACATAGATTTATTACAAGTATATTGAATTAAGCACTAAAGTCATCATCACATAAATCTTCCAAAGATTATGCTCTACTAATTCGCTTAATTCTGGGCTTAGGCTTAACAAGTTATTTATCAAATAAAGTAACTTATTATTTATTTCCAGGACTATCCTGAAATTATTCCCAATTTGAAAATTAAACCATTTAAACATTTTAATCAAAGATTATGTTTTAAATGTCCAATCTTTCAATATATGTTGATTTTAATAGTCCAACTATTTAATCAATAATTAAGGTACTAATTATAATGATTACAATAGTCTAACTATTTAATCAACTATAATTCAATAGTTTAAAATCAATTATATTGATTACTATAATCCAATTATAAAATCAACTACAATTGAATAGTTTGAATATATATAGTCCAACTATTTAAAAAACAACAATTTAAATATTAGTCTAACTGATATTAAATCATAACGACGAGTGATATTTGATTGAGCGTGTATGGCAAGTAATTGAACGAGTATTGCAAATTCAATTCTTACCTCCCATATTTTTCGGCGAGCCTCTAACCCTCCGTCGAGTACTCGGGGAAACCGCGTTTCCTAGTGGGCTAGGATCCCGTTAAATAACACACAATCTTGACTTTGGCCAACAAATTGTATGATATTTAACTAGGTAGATCTCTAAGATCAATTGGATCCAATCCAATTCCTAGATCCAGTAGGCGGATATCCAATCCTTAACATATATCTTATATATGCTAATACATCCAATGTATTGCCTAACCATTTCCTCTGAATCAACTAAGGCTTGGCTTTGGCACAACAAGCTTAATGATCCCAGTCAAGCGCGACCCATTGACCATGGAAAGCTTCGTAATCAATGTCGATGACAAGAAGTGGTCTTGACTTTGGCCAACAAACCACAACTTGGACAAGACACCAATATAGAACAAAACTCTCGTGATTCAAACACATCTTCGACGGACAAAGGGCTTGACTTTGGCCAACAACCCAATGCCAATCTGGATCTTGAGTATGAATCACTCAATGGAAGGAAAAACGCATGATATTTGATGAGGGTTTTTCGCGTGCAAATTGGCTACCAATTTATTATCTTTGTTTAAGTCTCATCATCATACACCCTTAAACATGCATTCTAAATACTAATAAAGCGTATATGAAAATAAACAATAATGATATGCGGATGGATACTTAACACATTGATCCTAGATCAAATCTCTCTTTTATCTCTCTCATAACTAGCACTTGTATTACTTCTACCCGTTACACTACACTTCTAAAGAAACCTCATATATATAGAGGGGAATAGATGAGAAGAGAATACAAATAGAAAAGAGGTGATAAGGCTGGACACGCAGGTCCAATTTAATAAATCGAATTTATTACAACAATTTCCAAAATTGCCCCCACCGACTAATATCCATCCGATATACACTATCATTCATCACAACCAAGTATTCACACAAGCATGTTATCAATCAATCTAATCAAATTAATTAATCTGATAATTAGTGATCATCCAATGTTCAAACAACGATTTGATTTTGATCGAGTCAAACTCGTTTTGCGAATAAGTACTCAAAGTACGAATTCTTGAATTAAATTAAACTACGTCATTAAATCCAATTTAATATGCATTCAATTCTAATTCATTATTTAATTCCAAATTAAATATTACACTTTAATAATAACCTTTTACGACTTAAATTCCAAATTTAATCGCAACGCGTCTCAAAGACCGATTAACGTCCAACGTCAATTCAATTAAAGTCCAATGGGCTTTAATTGATTTCTTAGGCGGGACTTTTGGTCAACTCGGGTCACCGAATAACCAAAATCCAATCCGGGATTTACCCCATTAGCCCATAAATCAATCTTGGCCCATTAGGCCCAATTAAACTTTAAAGGTTCATTAAATCGCATTTGGGCTTTATGGAAGTGGTTTTGGGCCCAATTGGATCCAATCCAATTTGCCTAAACCTAACTTTGTACAACAAAGCCCAACAAGCCCAATGAACAACTTTAAAAGCCAAAATCCAATTTCAAGGCCCAATTAATTAAATACAAAAATCCAATTTACATTCAATTAACCTAAAGTGTATTACATGATTAATTACCCAAATTAACATTTTCTAAAACATTAATTTTACAATTAATCATGCACAATTTCATTATCACATGCCCACACATTTAATGAAAAATCAAACCCATTTTCATGCTTCAAAGTCTTGGCAATTTGGGGATTTTATGTCCGATTCAAATTCAATCCAATCAATTACACAATCGACATTAAATCATATACCCAAATGATTTCCAATTCATCTAATGAACAAAAAATCAAATTCCAAGACAATTTGGGCTTATCAAATTCGGCCAACATAAGAAAATTGGGGAAAAATGATCCAATCATATTTTCATGAAATTGATCCAATCAATCTTCAATTCAACTATATTTAAGCATACTTAATCATCCAATTTCATAAAATCATGCTCAAATTGAAAATACCCAATTTATCATTTTAGGCCAAGTTTAATTTTGGGGAAAAATGTTTCTAACATTAATTCATGAAATTGATCTAATCAATATTCAATTAAACATGTATTAAGCATACTTAAACATCCAATTTATTCAAATCATGCTCAAATACAAAATACCCAAATTTTAAGCCCTAAACTTTCATGCTTGAACCTAGGCTTGATGCCATTGTTGGTTTTATTCTAGGTCCCAAGATCATCAAACAAGCATGAAGATGTGTGAAATACATATCAAAGAAGTTGCGGAATACTTACATTGATCGGTTGAGACGAAACGAGAACAAAACTCCAAGGTTTTGTCCTTCAAAGTGGCGCCCAACAGTGCAGTTTTTCTGCCCACTGTTTCAGTTTTGAGCTGAGATTAGAGCCTCGAATCTTCGTCGTTTGATTCCCGGCTCGTGGGTGGGTTTCCCTACACACCTTGTATGTCTCTCGGGAGTGCTAGCTCGCTTGGATTTGCCACAAAACCATGATTTTACCTTGTAAAATTCGGCCAACCATGGCAGTTCACTGCCATGGGCGTGAATGGTGAGAGAGAGTGGGAGAGGAAGAATTGTGTATTAGGTCTTAAAAGCATTTCCTAAATGCTTTATATATTTACCATAAATATATATTAAACATTTACCAAACAATTAACTCTTTTACCTTGGTAAAAGGTAAAAGGGAAAGTATTTATTTTCCAAAAATCAAAACTTTTCCCCCAAATTTTTCCCTCCAATTTCAATGGTCAAAGTCAAAGAGTCAAAGTCACTTTTCCAAAGGCGATTTGACTTTTATGACTTGCGATGTGATTTGCGATGCGACTTGTGGCACGTGATTCAAAATCGACGTAACGTCGCAAACACATTCGAGCTCGGTCTTGATAATTCTAAATTAACGATTATCTCGATGCCTCGTTAATAAATCCAATTTACTAATCACGTCGCTCGAGAATTAATTCCAAATTAATTCAAGTGCCCGAATTAAAATCTAATTTAATTCCTAATCGAAATCCAATTTCGTTTAATATATCGAATATATTATTTATCGATTAATTCCAAATTAATCGTCTTCTCTCTTAAATTGATATATTTAGATATAAAATATCTCCGTAATTAATCCCAGATTAATTTTCTCTCTCTTCATTAATCCCAGATTAATGTATATGCGAGTCATACGTCATCGGTGTATCATTGGGAAGCGACCCATGAGATCTCCGGATATGTTGGCAGTAACTCGGTGTCGGACTATCCGAACACGTAAGTACCAAGTATTACGTTTTACCGATTTACAAGACAAGGTTGGCCTCTAGCAAAGCGCCATGCCTACCCAATTCTCCGAAAATATCCTTACAGGAATATGTGATCTATATCAGGCGTAGTATACGTAGTATTGCGTATTTCGATCCAGTATCGGATGATCACGTGCTAGGCCTAGGGCTGGATATGTGTCTGCCCCGTACGAAGCACATGTCGGATGTCTGGTAACTAGTCTCTATAATCGGATATACATGACCAAGTCATAATATCCCGATAGCCGCGCAGCATATAAGAGCACTAATACCGTATCCTACTTGACCATCTTCTCCATATGACTGGAGTGACACTTCCGTCTTGACATCACACCCAATACACTATGATTCTCATATACCCAGCATCGGCGTACACAGAACCTGTTAAAGCCTGGACGACCTCAACTAAAGTAATTGATTGTCACAAGTATTAGCGGTGCAAGTCTCAGGTTAAGACCAATACACCTACCCTGATTGCAGACCCCATAGACACAAGGTCATGCTACCATGGGATTCTGCGGTGGTCTAGCGAAGCTGTTCCCGTACCATCGGTGATGAATGTGCTAAATCTGCACTTATGCGAAAGCTGTTACCCGTGCATGGATGGGAAACACAACCTTTTCATTACAATGGCCTGATATCCTATACTCCCCCTAGATATACTGATGACCAACTATAGAATCTCGTGCCGTTATGTCTCACAACACGCACAAGTGTAATTCTAGTCTTTACGCATCTATCGATGTCCAATCTCGACAATGCTCTGACTAGGGAATTTGTTTAATGATTTATCCTTCGTTGATTGATACTGTCTCATATCATTCTCAATCTAGGAACAAATCATAAGGACCCCTCCCATCATTTATATATCTAAGGTGATCTAATCACAAATGAGAGGAGTGCAATCTCATTTGTACATAGTTAATTTGTACAAACAACACTATGATCTGTACAAATAGTGACGCTATGGGTCATAACTGTCCAACAGAATGTACAAAAAGGCAAAGGCAAAATCATTATTATCTTCTAGGAAGATAAATGACATATCCCAATATGTCTGCCTTAATTATGGCAAATGGGGTCACTAAAGCGTGACTGTCGTATGGACAAGGCAGACATGAAGGAATAAAAGACGGGGCAGGCTCTTACTTTAAGTATGTTTGTCATAAATATGTTCGCTACTAGTATTAAAATTGGATTTTAATTACTAGATAGTGGTACATAAATATATGTACTGATTAGCAGCATCTACTTATTAGCAGGCTACTAACTTCAGATGAGATTAATCTGCGAATCGGAAGGGGACGAAAGTCACTGTTTTAACCGTAGATACCTAAGTTTAGGAACTACCATTCGGGTATGTACTTAAATTAGGAAACTGTAATAATGTAACTAGTTTGACTAGAAACATATCTCTATATCGAGTATAACTGTTGCGAGTATACCTTATATTCTAGAACACTAAAGTGTTTTATTTTATAAAGAAGATATTGAGATAAACACATTAGATGTGAATAAAAATATTTATATTTTGAATATAAATAAATCTCAAACATATAACTTGGCAAACAAGTAGCTCGAACTGATTTGATCAGATAAGAAACTTAAATGTGGCATTGTTGTCTGGGACACAATTAAATAAGACTCGTATATCCACACTTTTGAAGAGTGGATACTATGACGAATTTGATTCCATTCAAATGATGTCTACGAATCTAGTTTATTGGTCAAAGTGCCTAAAACACTATTTACTTGGTAAAAGTGCAAGTGCCACCGATCTGTTAGCCCTAGTTCATAGTGAAGCAAGTGGGCCAATGTTTAGCTAGGCTAGAGGAGAATATGAATATTTCGTGACCTTTACGGATGTGGCATCTCGTTATGGTTACGTGTTTCTTTAGAAACACAAATCGGAAACTTTAAAGTTTCGACACGAATAGACAAACAGATCGGCTAAAGTATTAAAACATCACGATTGGACCATGATGAAAATACTTAAGCAATAAGTTTCTCGTATACTTGAAAGAGTATAGTATTCTTTCAATGAGGACTTCTCTCGGAACACGTCAGTTTGACGGTGTGTCCGAACAGGATAAACCGAATTTTTGTTGGACATGATAAGGTTAATCATGAGTCTCTCTGAGCTACCATTTCCTTCAACAGATAAGCATTAACAGTGCAATACTTTTTTGAATAAGGTTCCATGAAAATCTATTTGACAGAATTCATATTAGATATGAACAGGAAAGAATTAGATTTTCTCATTCCTGTAGATTTGGGTATGCTAGGCATACGTTTGGATGATACCAAACTAGAACCCAAATAGGATAAGTGCCTGATGTAATTAGTTAACCTAGGGTAACCAAAGTATAGTACTTATACATCTCACAAGAGAATAATGTAATTGTTGCTCGCCATGCGGTTTTCCTAAGAGGAATATCGATATGCGTGGTAAGTGGGAGGACAGTAAAACTTGATGAAAATCGGAGTAATACTGTTCAAGGCACCAAGTCCTTAATGGAACATAAACAGTTCATCAAGGATGAAACTGTACCAGTAATCTTCGAATACACAAGAACCGCGTAGATCGAAGAGAGTCAGAAAACAACCTGAGAGGTATGGGTTTCTGATCTCACCTCATAAAGATGTCAATCTTATTGAGGAAGACGAACTGACCACGTATGAGGAAGTGATACAAGGTATCGATTCCCTAATTATGGCAAAGTGCCATGATGTCCGAAATGGATTCCATGTATATCAACTATGTTTGGATACTAGTTGTTGTACCGTAAGACATTGTATCTGTTGGTACTATATAAGTCTTCAAGAAAGACATACGTGGAAGGCAACATACCAATGTATTAAGCTAGGCTTGTAGCGAAAAGGTATCGTTATCAACATTGTGTTGATTACGACGAAACCTTTTACCTGTTGCCATGGTAAATCCATTTGGATAATGGTTGCTGATGTTGCATATTTCATTTATGAAATATGGCAACTGAACGGGAAAATCGCTTTCCTGAAAAGGAAACCTTTTGTAGGATGTTTACAACATCCTGACGGTTTTGTCGTACCAAAACTAGCAAACAAGGTTTGCAGGTTTATCGATCCATGTTTGGATTGAAGCCAACATTAGGTTCTTGGAATTATCGTTTTGATGTAATCATAATGGTTTATGATTTATTCAAAACAAAATGATTCTTGTGTATATAAGAGGGTTAGTGGGAGCGCACTGACAGTGGCTGTCCTATAAATAATGATTATATGTCATTTCTTGGAAATGATATTCTCATAATAACAATCGTGAGAGCTTGGCTTTCATGAAAATTCTCCGTAGAATTCTTGGGAGTAACAACCTTTATTATATGAATAAAGATCTACTGGGATAGATTTAAAGTTGTTAACACTCTCCGAGAACTCGTACATTGAAAAATGTATGTGACCGGGTGTCTTATACTCTTTGAGCTTATGGATTCACAATCAGGCCAATTTGAGTGATAGTCACTGGATTGATGTTAAGAACATCTGTTAGTATCTTAGAGAACTAAGGATGATGTCTTAAACTATGGAGAAGAAGAACTTAAAGTGACTGGGATCACTGCTGCAAGTTTCCTAACCGATAAAACGACTTTAAGTCGCTAAACTGTACTATACAGTTTCAATAACGGAACAGTGAGCTGGAAATCTTCCAAGCAAGATACTGTTACCGAATAAACAACAAATGCGAGTTATTGTTGCAGCTGAGGCAGCAATAGAAGACATCTGGGTCAATAACAAATCTAATTAGATTAGATATAGTTCTGTTAGCAGTTGAGCTAGGCGTCAGCACATGCTAAAGAATTAACGGTCTCATCAACGATCCAGATATATACTTTGACTATTCATCTGATTCGTTTAGATCACACATCGTGGCGATGTGATGATCGTATAAATCACATCAGACGATAATCATGCAAATCCGCTGACGAAAACCTTTCCTCAGCAGTTTGAGCAAACCGTACATAGTTCGGGTGGCAGACACTCTAGTGACTGGCTATAGGCCAAGTGGTAGATTATTGAACAGTTATGACCCATAGCGTCACAATTTTTACAGATCATGGTGTTGTTGTACAAATTAACTATGTGACAAAAGAGATTGCTTTCTTATCATTTGTGATTAGATCACCTAGATTTATAAATGATAGGAGGTCCTTATGATTAGTTCCTGGATTTAGATGATATGAGACAGTATCAGTCCACGAAGGATTACTCATTAAATATCCCTAGTCAGAGTATTATCGAGATTGGACATCGATAAATGCGTAAAAGACTAGTATTAAACTTGTGCACGTTGTGAGGGCACAATAACATAGTTCTCATATATTTGGGTATTGGATACTCATGCAAGTGTAATAGGAGGTTGTGTTTTACTGATAGTATGGAAAACAGCTTCGCTCTGTTAGACCCCTTCGGAATTCCATTGGTAGTATGACTATGTGTGTATGGAAGTCCGAAATCTGGGTAGGTGTATTTGGTCTTAACCTGGGACTTGCACCCCTAATACTTGCGACAATCAATATTCTTTGGTTTTGGTCATCCAAGGCTTTAATCGGTTTCTCTGTACGCCTCTTCTGGGTATATCGAGAATCGTAGTGTGTTGGGTGTGATGTCAAGACAGAAGTATCACTCCAGTCATAGTGGAGATGATGTCACGTAGGATACGGGACTGGTGCTCTTATATGCTGCAACTATCGGGATATTATGACTAGGTCATGTATATCCGATTATAGAGACTAGTTACCAAACATCCGACATGTGCTTCGTACGGGGCAGACACAATTCCAGCCACAGGTCTAGCACGTGACATCTGATACTGGATCGACATACACGATACCACGTATACTACGCCTGATATAGATCGCTTATTCATGTAAGCATGTTTCTGGAGAATTGGGTAGGCATGGCGCTTTGCTAGAGGCCAACCTTGTCTTGTAAATCGGTAAAACGTAGTACTTGGTACGTACGTGTTCGGATAGTCCGACAACCGTATTTACTGCCAACATATCCGGGGATCTCATGGGTCGCTTCCCGAAGATTCACCGATGACGTATGACTCGCACTTTATTAATCTGGGATTAATTAGAAGAGAGAGAGAAAATTAATCTGGGATTAATTACGGAGATATTTTATCTGGGATAAAATTTCATTTAAAGAGAGAAAATGATTAATTTGGAATTAATCGATAAATTAATATATTTGATATTTTAAACAAAATTGGATTTCGACGCGGAATTAAAATCGGATTTTAATTCAGGCGAACGAATTAATTTAGAATTAATTCGTTAGCGATGTGAATAGTGATTTTGCTAGGTGTAATTACTTAATTACGACGCAACGGAAAATTCATTAATTTGGAATTAGCAAACCCGAGCCCAGGATTATTTGCGAGCGCATTCACATTTCGAATTCGAGTGCGGCACGTAAGTCACATCAAGCGTCAAATCAATAGTCGCATCAAGCGTCAAATCACATGTCACTTTGAGTGATGTGACATTTGATTGATTGATGTGATTGATTGTAGTTGTTGGATTTATTGGGAAGCTTTATTGTTTGACTTTTGGAAAGCAAATAAATTGCTAAATTAATTTGGAAATTGATTTAGTGTATATGATACACTTTCTCCTCACCAACCAATCTATCACACAACAAACTCTCTCTCTCACCTCTCTTCTTCCTCATTCACGCCCACAAGGGGTTGTTTTCTTCTTCTTATTTCAGCTCACTGTCGTGAGCAAAGGGAAGGAAAATGAATGATTTTGTTGCAAAATCATGGTGCTAGCACACTTCCGGAGTCGTCTGTAGGTGATAGGGAAACCCACCCGTGTGCATGGAATCGTTTCATCACAAGCTTGGAGCTTTAATGGACATCAATAGCCGAATCTTGGAGAGGGAAAAACTGCCACTGCCGTGAGCTTCTCAAAGGGCAGAAAAAGTTTTTGTTGTCTACCGCGTCCCTCAACCGATCGATGTAAGTATTCCGCAACTTCATCGATGTATTCACACTTATGTTTTATGCTTGATTCGATCGTCGGGACTTAGAGATTTCCCAACATGATTAACCTCTGGTTTTGAAATATAGCAGCCGATTACCTCATGGTTGGATAGGTAAATGTTTAGATTTCTTTTTCTGGACCCATCCACATCAATAACTCGACTCGGTAGTGAGGGTTTGTTCATATTGTACGACTCATTTGATCTTATCCATCGTTAGAATTTTTTCTCAAACTCGAATCCATATGTAACTCCTTTGGAATTATTACCCGAATGATATTTTTTCCCCTATTTCAAATACTTTGTACAAATTTCCCTAAACCTCTCTTCCCGAAAGGAAGAACGTGAAATTCTTTTTACATGAAAATGAAAGAATTTGAAGTAATTAATGAAAGCAAAAACTGTGAAATCCTAGAACTATACATACCAGTTGAAATGTGATATGATTGCCAAGATATCAGTATCTTTGAATTTGAATAAAAATTCTTAGAGATATCAATGATATTGGAGTTCATTCTACAGAGAATTCCGTTTAAAAATTCAAGAAATTTCTACAAAGACATCTAGAACGCAAGAAAAGCACTTCGAATTGTTAATTCATCACAAATTCCCATTTTGTAGCTGCCGAGCAGCTCCTTGTTTACGTGTTGAAATTGTTCGGTTGGAAATTTCTTAAAAAGCCAATCATAGGTTCTTCAAGGGCAATGGTCTAGGGTTATACCAATCAATAAGTTGGAAAAAACTAAAAGGCTTAAATCTTCTTATCAACATTAGTTTTTTAAATATAAAAAAAAAGAAGGAAAGTTAATAGATAGGATCATAGGTTATGGATTTTTAGTTTATGGGGGGTAGTATGAGATCCATAGTAGGCGCGAAAATCACCCGTTTGATCGAGTATGCTGCTAATAAATTGGTTTGGTACTGGATGTAGCCTTTCCCCCGGTGAGATGCCTAATATTTACAATCCTCTAGTATCATGTTACATGAATCTAATTTTTCATTTCATCTGGAAAAAGACATCCGCCAGTACCAATTTTGGAAATGTCCAGTGCTAGAGAGATTGTGAAATTGTAAAGGCTTGGTTAAACCAAGCCGTCGAGATGATGAGATTCCATTGATACAAAATATATTCTAATGAGACATCACATTGTTCGAGGAACCCAGATGCCGAAAGAAATGTCTTTTTCAAAGATTCTATATCAATTTTTATATAAAATCGAAAGCTATACACATCACATGTTTCTAGCGATTTACATGGCATCATCAAACACCGTCATGTCTACTATAACTAGTTATTTTAATTTTCTATTAGTTTTTAGATCTCACATTGAAAATCCCCATTCTTTTTTATTTTTGGCCAGGTTGTCTCTTGCTTGTCCATGGATTCAGCTTTTTTTATTTGATATTTCTTAGGACTCTGTTAGAATTCGTCGATATGGTATGTATTTTTCTATGATTTCATGCAAAATAAGGCAAGAATAAAACAAGAATAATGATTACACATTCACACAATAGAACCAATTTAGTTTCATCTATTCGTAAGAGTTTGTGGGAGAGTTCAGAGTCCGCCATGTCCTCAAAATCTCAGTATGATATCCCGATAAAATAATAATTTTTTTTAGTAAAGGTAGTCTACATTTAGATGTTTCCAATAATTCATAGAGTTATTTTTTGATGTGTATTGAGTTATTGTGCTAAAATTTATTGAATTTGTAATGTTGGTAGAATCCAAGTGAAATCAGAATTAATTAGATCGATCCAATGGGTTTGTGAGTTTGTAGTAAAACTCGATTCACCTACATCAATGTATGGATGATTGTAATGATATATATGGGCTAATTATGCTGATTTAATGATGTTTAGATGGTTCTTGATAGATTTGGAGGGTCTAAGATCCTTCCGAAGTGTTTTCAAAAACCTTTTGGAAGATTTTCCGAAAATGATTAATTTGAGGATTTAAGCTTATTAGTTGTCTTATAATGGTATATTATGATATATTATGAGTTATAGAAAGGTTTCAGGAGAAAACAAGAAAGATCTGAAAGGTCCTAGGTTTGTTTATAACGTTTTCAAATTTTTCGGGGGATTTTCGAGTTTTAGATTGGAAAGTGAATTTGATATTATGGATTTGTAGTATAAGATGTTTTAAGAGTAATGAAACTGAAATTTTTGGAATTCGAAAGTTTGTTATAGTTGAATTGGGAATTTCGGGTAATAACGATTCTAATCGCGTTTCACTTTTTGTTTTGTCAAATTTGACTAGGATAAGAAGTATTCTCAAAACCAGGTAAGCACTTTATGTAATGAGTAGGTGATGAGTACCTGATGTATTACTTGCTGTCAAGTTTTAAATTGTGTGTGTATATAAAGGTCTATGTATGATTTCCGATAATACAGATAAATTTTATCATTCATATCATGAGTGTGCTTGAAAATATGAAAATATGATTATACACATCTAAGTTTTATATGTTCGAGTCTACATTTATGATATTTGAAAGTGTTTATTTATTTGTATGAGAGGATATGCTGCTATTATAAGTAGAAAGGAATATGTTTCAGACTGTGAATAAATGATGATATATTGTGTGTGCATGATTATTGATGCAAATTTGTATAGGTATGTGAATTAGCATAGTATATGTTTTAAGATGAATATGGATATGTATATGACTTGTCAAGTTTTTTAAATTCTGACAACTATCATTGAGTGCAATGATTATGTTTGTTATATTTGAGTGCATGATTGCATTATGTTTTGCATTGCATTTAATACTTATACATTATATATACACCATCTACAATATATTTTCTAAATAACCACCATGATGGGGATTTTTGATTCATCCAGTTAAGTTGATTCATGGATGCTTGATTTTTGATTCGTCTAGTTGAGTTGGTTCCTCGACACTTGATTTCTGATTCATCCAGTTGAGTTGATTCCTGGACACTTGATTTCTTTTTCACAGTCGAGTTGGTTCCGAAGTGCTTGGTTTGTGTGTCCAGTTGAGTTGGTTTCTAGACATAGACATACAATTTTATGATGAGATTCATAAAATATTTTTATTATCATATTGATTTTGAACTTGATATATCGGTATTTTCCTTTTATGAGATAATTATTTTGTGATGGTATTAGTTTTGGAATTTGATTTTGTTTATAGCAGATGAGTTTTTATGAAGAGTTTTGAAAAGATGAGTTTTTAAGAAGTTATCATATGTTTTCTGTTTTAATGATTAATAAGATTGATTTTACATAATTTATTTCATTTACTAAACCTATAAATACAAATTATACACATCAGATCATTATATATATATATATACACACACACACACCATACATACATACTTTACACGTACAAATACATATACATATACATATACATATACATATACATTTACACATACATGTACAAACTATTATAGATTCGTATACTTATATACATAAACATACTCATATGGACATTAAATTCATTATTATCTCATTTCATATCATAACGGTATCAAAAACCCAAACTCATGGTGGTTGGTTAACTTAAACTATACATAATCTTTATAAAGATGGATACACCCACACACACACACACACACACACACACACACCACACACATATATATATATATATATGAGACCCTTTACTTACCATATTTCATAAACAAAACAAATCAACTCATCTCAAGCTCCGTTCCCAAACCACCTCTTAACTATCCTCGTCTTATCATGTGAATTTCAAACATCTCTAAACCTTTCATACACCATTTTCTTTCAATTACAATCTACGAAATCAAATATCCATAGCTGCGCCTTTACCTAAAACTTATAACTTGAGTTCCCTTCCATGTCTTTGAAAGGATTCATATACACATATACCATAACTATATCTATTTAAAATATTAATAAAAAAATCAAGTACTCATCGCATTAGTGACTTACCTGACTTGAGAGCAAACTTCTGGTCCTAGTCACTTGGTCAAAATAAAAGGCGAACGCCATCAGAATCGTGATTTTAAAGAATTTTCGACTTAACTATGATAAAATTTTAGGATCTTTTTGGGATAACCATATTAAGTAAGATTCAATGATTTTCAATTTCAATTACTATAAAAATATCATTTCGCATTAATCCAAGCCATTAATTAACTTAAATCCTCTATATAACGTGTAGGCATTGCATTTTTGCATATCAGCCCGATGATGAGTCTCGTATTGAGGCAACTACTTCTTTAGTCATGAAAGTCGCGGGAAACAGATGTTGGAAGGGTAAAGTTGGAAATTAGAATTTTGTTGGATTTTATCTGAGTTGTTTAGCTTCGGTTGCTTGTTGGATTTCCGTTTTAAAGCTTACCTAGGGCCCAAAACCAAACCAAACCCAAACCAAACCCAAAACACCCAAGTCAACCCAAGTCAACCCAAGTCAAACCAAGCCCATGCCCATTAGAAGCAATTCACGCCCATTCCCTCTTTTATTTAGGTATATACACATTAATCACATGTTTAAATCAAATAAAATCCTTACCTAAATAAAAGAAATCAAATAAAATCATTACCAAATCAAATCCAATCCCAATCCCAAATCCTAATTAGGAGATGCATTCCTTATTAGAAAGATGTCACCATCAATAGAAATCCTTCTCCTAGTCGTATAAGGGAAACCTCCTCTCCTTTGCCTATAAAAAGAGACCTTCACCCCCATTCACAACCCTAGCTCACATACCTCTCTCACACGCCTAAAGCACTCTCCTAAGCCTCCATCACACGCCCAAGCATCCTCCAAAAGCCTCCATTGCCGCATCCCTGAAGAAAGAATCCACCCAATTGCCGCATCCCCCTTCCTCACCAACACCCTTTCACGCCCAAGCCTGAAACACACCCCTCCTTAGCCGACTTTTAACCACCATTCACAGCCCTAAAACACCCTAAAATAAACCTTATTTCCAGCCCTTAAGTGCCGCAAAAAGATCCCCCAAAGCAGCTCCAAATCAGCGCCAAAACAGCCCCTGAAAACGGCTTCACTGCACTAGTGAACTGCCACGTTCAAGCTTCTGTTCTGGTCAGTTTCTTTGCGTCCTTAGCCCATCAAAACAGTCCTAAAACCATCTTAAAACCATCCCAGAAATCCCCAAAAATTTTCCCCGTTAAAAACCTTTACAAACGCACCTCCCGAGACCACCAAAATCACCCAAAACAGTCCAAAAACGCCCAAAACAGTGACCTGAAACGCAGCGACCAAACGGTGGTGAAACGGACTTAAAACAGCAGCCCGAGCATCAAAACAACGAGGAAAACAGTGAGCAAACCAATCGGAAAAGTATCGGATCATTCGCCCTTCCAACGGACGTGTAACGCCCTTTCTTGAGACGACAAAAGAGGTTAGACCTGAGGGCACCCTTTTACTTATCTCTTTTTGTTTATTTATTTATTTTTGATATATAATTGCATGAGAGTCGTTTGAGGCATGATTTGATTGTTGGATGAGCGGGATATGTGTTCCCTTTTGTGGTATATCGGATGGAAACCCGGACGTAAATTCCATAGCCGATTCCGAATGGACGGTAGTATGGTCTGCACTCGGGACACAATGCCACGTACCACTTAAGATACATGTATCTCGTCTCATCCAAATTTGTATTCGAGCATGATGTAGTTCTAGGTTGTTTATTTATTATTTTAAGCATGTCTTAACTTAGTTTCGTTATTTAATTTCAAAGCATGATTATGTTTTTTCTTTTATATGCATGATATTTAATTTAGTTTATATTTATGTTTAAGTAATTATTTGTTTGCGTTGGTTTGATGGCTTAGTATGTTCAATGTGTGATATTGCGTGTTTATTGTTTAAAGACTTATTTTCAAGCATGCGAACTTAGATTAGGAGTTAATTAGATGGAAGCATCTTAGATCTAGGTGACACTTGAACATGATTATTGATTAGATGCGGTTGGTTTATTGCATGAATTATATCATCACAATGACATAAGTAAGGGACCATTCCGAACCCAACGGTTTGAGGTCTTCCCTTGCGAGGGGTGAGTGCGGCCTTAAACCTTTGTCCCGGTTCACACCGGGTGGCGACTCCATTATTCTCCGGTTTAGTCCCCCGCGGACTATTCCGTACTCTCAACTAGGCCCTGAGTCTAGAACAGCATGCGTCGCCCAAGTTCTGTTGTCTACAGTCTGGCGACTCCACTGGGGATAGAGAATCGGCCTCGAAATCATGTCTTGTGTTGTTTATAATTTATGCATTAGTTGACCGTGTCTTAGTGGGTTGAGGGGGTTAATCAAAGGCTTAGTTAAAGCTAGGTGATGGTTGGGTGTCTTCCTTCATTCACTACCTTTCGAGGAAAAGCTGTGAAGGCACCTAGATGATCATTACCCGTAGCTTGTTGTGATAGACTAGTTTGGAGGACTCGTTGTTTATTCCTGACACCAAGCGATAAGAGCCTAAGGGGCTTGGGTATTTAAGTGAGCCTCGCTCCACCCTCCCTCTGGGGAATCTACAACGGGAAATCCATTCGACAGTTAGTCACACACCATAACTCGTTGGCACGTACCGTAAGGTATAAAAAAGGTGCGCTCACTTGGTCGTTTGAACCCTTGAGTGGGGAGTCCTAGTTGTGGGCAAACCTTCGTCAGCGAGAGCCTTTGTCCGCGCCCCGTGAACCCACTCGTGAACCTTAGCCATAAGAACCCGTAGTTAGTTATCTTATAATTATGTGTGATGGGCCGCCGTCATTTGGATCCAGTTGGACCTTCTGTCAAAGGGTATGAACCTGTTGGGCCATTTAAACTGGGACAAGTTTGTGTCTTTTGACAGTTGGGCCAAAAGCTTCTAGAATGCCGGTGGGCCATTTTGTGAATAGGGCCTCTTATTATTTGAAGTCATTTAGCCATATCACCGCAAAGTGTAAACCTGTTGGGCCTTTTCAACTGGGACAAGTTTGCACCGCGCAATGGTGTGATTGAATACTTTAAAATGATAATGGGCCATAGTTTAAGTTTTCTTTTTTTTATATTTTTATATATTCCATGCATCGCATACATCTCATGCATACATGCATCATGTTAACCCTTGTGTCTTAAAAGCCATCATAGTCCCGTTGGGTTAGGAAAAGAAGTCAGAGCCTTCCTGGGAAATCCAGTATATCAGTCGGTTCATGCAAGTTGACATCGGTGTGTGAGCCCATCTTCAAGTTGTTGAGGAAAGATCAACCAGTGAAATGGAACGAGCAATGTCAGGAAGCATTTGACAGAATAAGGGAATATTTGGTGAAACCTCCTGTGTTGAAACCCCCGAGACAGGGTAGGCCTTTGGTACTTTATTTGGCTATTGAACCTGAAGCGCTGGGGGCGATGATGGTACAAGCCGATGAGACAGGAGTGGAACATGCTGTCTACTACCTCAGTAAGAAGCTGCTTCCATACGAGGCTCGCTATCAGGAAGTGGAGAAGATTTGTCTAGCAGTAGTATGGGCATCCAAGAAGTTACGCCACTACTTCCAGTCTTACAAGATCCAAGTGGTCGCAAAGGAGAATCCTTTGAAGTACTTGCACTCGGTACCCTCGCTGGTTGGGAAATTGGGCAGATGGTTAGTACTGCTGACTGAATTTGACGTCGAGTACCTCACTTCAAAGGTAATCAAAGGGCGAGCCGTGGCAGAATTCCTGGCCTTGCAACCTATTGAAGGGGATCAGTACAAGTTTGAGTTCCCTGACGAAGAGATCCAAGCTATAGCAGTCCAAGGATGGAAGATGTATTTTGACGGAGCAGTGAATTGCAAAGGAGCCGGAATCGGGATTGTAATAGT
Organism: Zanthoxylum bungeanum; assembly: GCA_019454045.1. Lineage (NCBI taxonomy): Eukaryota > Viridiplantae > Streptophyta > Magnoliopsida > Sapindales > Rutaceae > Zanthoxylum > Zanthoxylum bungeanum. The sequence goes on along the minus strand of SKCR01036825.1, from coordinate 293,920 downwards.
AACCCCCCTGAGGGAGAAACCCTGCCTATGGCCAAAAGGCTAACTTTCGGAGTGACGAACAACATGGCCGAGTATGAAGCTTGTGCATTCGGGTTGACTGCACTGATAGCCTTGAGGGCTAAGAATGTTGAAGTTTTCGGAGACTCGATGTTAGTGATCCGGCAGATGCAAGGAGAATGGGAACTGAAGGAAGAACGGTTGAAGCCGTATCTGTTCCATCTCAGAAGTCTGGTGCAGACTATCCCCGATTGTAAATTTCAGCATTTGCCGAGAGAGGAGAATCAGATGGCAGATGCATTGGCAACACTGGCCGCTACTTGGGAAAATCCAGAGAAACTGGTGATGAGACCGCTTGTGTTGACAACGGCAAGCAAGCCAGTCTATGAGATAGGCAGAATCTTAGAAGTGGAGGTCGACGATGGGAAACCTTGGTATTATGATGTACAGAGGTATTTGGAGCGTGGGGAATTCCCAGAGGAAGCAAGCAGAAAGGAGAATGGCCATTCAGAAGTTAGCCTCTCAATATATGAGTCTGAAAGGAGAGCTCTACAAGAGGCAGGGCAATGGTATTCAGCTGAAATGTTTAAGAAAGGAAGAAGCTCAGAAGATAATGGAAGAAGTGCACGCTGGTGTATGTGGACCACACATGAACGGATTGAACTTGTCCCGCAAGATTGTGAGACAAGGCTTTTTCTGGTCAACCATGGAAGCTGACTGTGCGAAGCTGGTAAAACATTGTCATGACTGTCAAGCACACGGCAATTTGAGTCATCTGCCGCATACAGAATTACATGGGCTGTCGGAGCCATGGCCTTTCTCAGCTTGGGGAATAGATATGATCGGAGAGATTCGACCGAATGCATCGAATGGGCACCGATTTATAGTAGTGGTGGCGGTTGACTATTTCTCGAAATGGGTAGAAGCCGAATCGTTCCGCAATGTTACAGCAAAGCAGATGGCGAAGTTTATAGCTCGGAATCTCATTTGCCGGTATGGTATGCCGCACCATGTGGTCACGGACAATGGAGTCCAATTTCAGGGAGAAACCAAAGCGATGTTACAGAAGTATGGAATCGGCCATCACAAGTCCTCACCATACAGGCCGCAGGCTAACGGGGCAGTCGAGGCAGCCAACAAGACGATAAAGACGATTTTGGCGAAGATGACAGAGAATTATAAAGATTGGGCTGATAAGCTGCCATATGCCTTGTGGGGGTACAGAACATCGGTGAGAACGGCAACAGGAGCCACGCCGTATTCTTTGGTTTATGGAATGGAAGCGGTACTGCCGGTGGAAGTTGAGATACAGTCCATGCGGGTGTTAGCAGAAGCAGAGTTGCCTGAACAAGAATGGACCTCGCAAAGGTTTGAACAGTTGGCTCTGATGGATGAGAAGAGGATGAAGTCCTTGCATCACATGCAGATCTATCAGAAGAGGCTGGCTCGAGCGTTCAACAAGAAGGTGCGTCCTACCAAGATCAAGAAAGGTGATTTGGTACTCAAGCAGTCGAAGCCGTCGACGACAGACCCAAGAGGGAAGTTCAGACCGAATTGGGAAGGACCATACATTGTTCAGAGAGTAATGGGAAATGGAGCAGTGAGGCTGTCGGACTTAGAAGGGAATGAGTTCACAGAGCCGATCAACGTTGACAGATTGAAACTGTATTTTGCCTGAGGGACAGAAAACTGAATAGTCACCCGCAGAAGACCTAACCCGACGGGATAAAGAAAACTCATGCATGCATCCATACATGTAACCCATTATTGCATTCCTTTTTTGTGTGTTTTGTGTTTTGTGTTTTGTATTCACAGGTTTCAAAGACAGAAAAATGACAACAGCAAAGACAGCCAATCAGAAACAGCGAAAGCACTGTGTTGAATTTGGGTAGAAATCCTAGGGCTGAGGTCCACATCGTCGTTAAGATTCAGGTGGTAATCTGAGGGTCGAGGCCCATTTTTGAGTTTGAGTTACGGGTATGGATCCGGGGGCGAAGCCCACATGGTCAGCCGTAGAGAGGAAGAATTCCTTAGAGTGATTGGAAAAAAAAAAAGATAGTGAGTGAGAGAGAAATCTTTGATGGGTAAACATATGTCCAGTGATGACATTGTGTGCTGTAGGGAGAAGCCTTAGAAACGAGAAGTGCAAGACGCGCTCTTATCTGGTATTCGGAATGGATTGATCTCTGCTAGACTCATAAAGCACTTGATAAGGGTATCTCAACAGTAGAAGCCTGAGCGGTTGATGAGATAACCAGTTGAAGAGATGGTAGATCGGTGAATGACCGTTTGCCTGGATGTCCACACTGATTTGCCTTTGCTACGATACATGATATGGTTGGAAAATAAAGAAAGAAAAGTCTCTGCAATGAAAAGAAAATAGACCGCCTATAACCAATAAGCGTGAAGCTACCCATGGGCGAGTATTAGGACCACCATGAGGAGAAATGCTACCTTAAAGGGTAGGCGTGTCAAGAAAAAAAAAAGAGGGAAGAAAAAGAAAGAGAGGAAAAAAAGGAAGAAAAAGAAAGAGGAAAAGAAAAGTCTAAAGAAAGAGATGATGCAATAAAAGAAGACCATATCATGTTGAGTATGCTACAGTAATCACAGAATGTGACCCAGACATCTAGGTTGGTTAGACCCACTGGTCCGATTCTCCGAAGCGAAATCATCGAGTTGGCTGACTTAAGGAATAAGCTGCGAAAGAGCCTTAGCACACACACACTAGGAGTCTAGTTCAGATCACCCGTTCAGAGGATTGGGTTTGAGTATGTCAAGTACTTAGAAGATTCTTTGGCTTTGACGCGAAGCACCCGTTGAGGACAAAAATATGTTTAGCTATCAAGATTATCTCGAGAGAGACACTACAGTGTGTTGAAAGAGTATCAGTTCTGCCGGGTATGGCATTCTGAGGGCGAGGCCCACATCAGTTCAGTATCAGTTCTGCCGGGTATGGCATTCTGGGGGCGAGGCCCACATCAGTTCAGTATCAGTTCTGCCGGGTATGGCATTCTGGGGCGAGGCCCACATCAGTTCAGTATCAGTTCTGCCGGTATGGCATTCCGGGTATGGAGACATCAGATCAGGCCAGGTACGGCACTCTCCGGTATGGAGACATCAGATCAGCCAGTACGGCACTCCGGGTATGGAACATCAGATCAGCCAGGTAGGCACTCCGGGTATGGAGATATCACTACGACACCCTAGTACGGGGTTAGCATTCAGACAGTTGTGCTCCTAGGTACGGAGACGTCACCGCGACACCCTAGGTACGGGGTTAGCATCAGACTTTGTGTCACTCTAGGTACGGAGGCGTCACTGCGACACCCTAGGTACGGGGTAGCATCCGACTTTGTGGCACTCTAGTACGAGGCGTCACTCAGCGACACCCTAGGTACGGGGTTAGCATCCGGCTTTGTGGCACTCTAGGTACGGAGGCGTCACCGCGACACCCTAGGTACGGGGTTAGCATTCAGACTTTGTGGCTCTCTAGGTACGGAGACGTCACCGCGACACCCTAGGTACGGGGTTAGCATTCAGACTTTGTGGCTCTCTAGGTACGGAGGCGTCACCGCGACACCCTAGGTACGGGGTTAGCATTCAGACTTTGTGGCTCTCTAGGTACGGAGCGTCACCGCGACACCCTAGGTACGGGGTTAGCATTCAGACACTTGTGGCTCTCTAGGTACGGAGACGTCACCGCGACACCCTAGGTACGGGGTTAGCATCCAGACTTTGTGGCTCTCTAGGTACGGAGACGTCACCGCGACACCCTAGGTACGGGTTAGCATCAGACTTGTGGCTCTCTAGGTACGGAGACGTCACCGCGACACCCTAGGTACGGGGTTAGCACTCAGACACTTGTGGCACTCTAGGTACGGAGTCGTCACCGCGACACCCTAGGTACGGGGTTAGCATTCAGACTTTGTGGCTCTCTAGGTACGAGACGTCACCGCGACACCCTAGGTACGGGGTTAGCATCAGACTTTGTGGCACTCTAGGTACGGAGGCGTCACCGCGACACCCTAGGTACGGGTTAGCATTCAGAACTTGTGGCTCTCTAGGTACGGAGACGTCACCGCGACACCCTAGGTACGGGTTAGCATCCAGACTTGTGGCTCTCTAGGTACGGAGACGTCACCGCGACACCCTAGGTACGGGGTTAGCACTCAGACACTTGTGGCACTCTAGGTACGGAGTCGTCACCGCGACACCCTAGGTACGGTTAGCATCCAGACACTTGTGGCTCTCTAGGTACGGAGACGTCACGCGACACCCTAGGTACGGGGTTAGCACTCAGACACTTGTGGCACTCTAGGTACGGAGTCGTCACCGCGACACCCTAGGTACGGGGTTAGCACTCAGACAACAACAACATCACTGCGGCACTCTAGGTACGGAGACGCAACTGCGACACCCTAGGTACGGGGTTAGCACTATCAACTCAACACAGCAGGCGAACCATGTGGCAGCTGGCGAGCCAGGTAAGTAAAAATGCATTGCACATACTTTGATAGGATTGTCATTGTCACACACTGCACAAGTCCCATCAAAGTGGGGGCGACTGTAGGCATTGCATTTTTGCATATCAGCCCGATGATGAGTCTCGTATTGAGGCAACTACTTCTTTAGTCATGAAAGTCGCGGGAAACAGATGTTGGAAGGGTAAAGTTGGAAATTAGAATTTTGTTGGATTTTATCTGAGTTGTTTAGCTTCGGTTGCTTGTTGGATTTCCGTTTTAAAGCTTACCTAGGGCCCAAACCCAAACCAAACCCAAACCAAACCAAAACAAAACACAAAAACCAAGTCAACCCAAGTCAAACCAAGCCCATGCCCATTAGAAGCAATTCACGCCCATTCCCTCTTTTATTTAGGTATATACACATTAATCACATGTTTAAATCAAATAAAATCCTTACCTAAATAAAAGAAATCAAATAAAATCATTACCAAATCAAATCCAATCCCAAATCCTAATTAGGAGATGCATTCCTTATTAGAAAGATGTCACCATCAATAGAAATCCTTCTCCTAGTCGTATAAGGGAAACCTCCTCTCCTTTGCCTATAAAAAGAGACCTTCACCCCCATTCACAACCCTAGCTCACATACCTCTCTCACACGCCTAAAGCACTCTCCTAAGCCTCCATCACACGCCCAAGCATCCTCCAAAAGCCTCCATTGCCGCATCCCTGAAGAAAGAATCCACCCAATTGCCGCATCCCCCTTCCTCACCAACACCCTTTCACGCCCAAGCCTGAAACACACCCTCCTTAGCCGACTTTTAACCACCATTCACAGCCCTAAAACACCCTAAAATAAACCTTATTTCCAGCCCTTAAGTGCCGCAAAAAGATCCCCCAAAGCAGCTCCAAATCAGCGCCAAAACAGCCCCTGAAAACGGCTTCACTGCACTAGTGAACTGCCACGTTCAAGCTTCTGTTCTGGTCAGTTTCTTTGCGTCCTTAGCCCATCAAAACAGTCCTAAAACCATCTTAAAACCATCCCAGAAATCCCCAAAAAGTTTCCCCAAAAAACCTTTACAAACGCACCTCCAGACCACCAAAATCACCCAAAACAGTCCAAAAACGCCCAAAACAGTGACCTGAAACGCAGCGACCAAACGGTGGTGAAACGGACTTAAAACAGCAGCCCGAGCATCAAAACAACGAGGAAAAACAGTGAGCAAACCAATCGGAAAAGTATCGGATCATTCGCCCTTCCAACGGACGTGTAACGCCCTTTCTTGAGACGACAAAAGAGGTTAGACCTGAGGGCACCCTTTTACTTATCTCTTTTGTTTATTTATTTATTTTTGATATATAATTGCATGAGAGTCGTTTGAGGCATGATTTGATTGTTGGATGAGCGGGATATGTGTTCCCTTTTGTGGTATATCGGATGGAAACCCGGACGTAAATTCCATAGCCGATTCCGAATGGACGGTAGTATGGTCTGCACTCGGGACACAATGCCACGTACCACTTAAGATACATGTATCTCGTCTCATCCAAATTTGTATTCGAGCATGATGTAGTTCTAGGTTGTTTATTTATTATTTTAAGCATGTCTTAACTTAGTTTCGTTATTTAATTTCAAAGCATGATTATGTTTCTTCTTTATGCATGATATTCAATTTAGTTTATATTTATGTTTAAGTAATTATTTGTTTGCGTTGGTTTGATGGCTTAGTATGTTCAATGTGTGATATTGCGTGTTTATTGTTTAAAGACTTATTTTCAAGCATGCGAACTTAGATTAGGAGTTAGTTAGATGAAGCATCTTAGATCTAGTGACACTTGAACATGATTATTGATTAGATGCGGTTGGTTTATTGCATGAATTATATCATCACAATGACATAAGTAAGGGACCATTCCGAACCCAACGGTTTGAGGTCTTCCCTTGCGAGGGGTGAGTGCGGCCTTAAACCTTTGTCCCGGTTCACACCGGGTGGCGACTCCATTATTCTCCGGTTTAGTCCCCCGCGGACTATTCCGTACTCTCAACTAGGCCCTGAGTCTAGAACAGCATGCGTCGCCCAAGTTCTGTTGTCTACAATACGTTTTTGGAAAATTTCCACAAATGCTAAAGAAAGGTCCTGAACCTCCGAAACTATCCAAAATAATCTAAACATGATCATATCATGATATATAACTCATATCTAACATTACATTTATAAAAACATCAATACAGGCGAAACCAACATTTACCGGAAAGTTGCATAATCTATCAGATCGATGTAATTCGCTCCATTTTCACTTGGATTCAGCCATAAACATATATTCAATATACTCAAGCCCAAACAATTAAATTTATATCATTATGCTACTCTACGAAGTTATTGGAAACATCCGAACATTTATCGACAAACTTCAAATTAGCGGATTTTTATCGTAAGGTCTTATCGAGATTCCGAGGGCATATAAAGGCTCTCAATGATCCTACGAACGTGGTAGAATAAATGGAATTCGAATCGAACCTACTGTTAATTCGAAGCTACTATTTACCATTTCTTCATTCTTTATTTTATATGAAACCATGCACAAATCAGAAAAACCATCACCGCCATCTTGGATTTGCACATCTAGCTCTAGTTAGGCATATGGAGGACGATGATACATAACGCCCCATGCGCCAGGTTTTTCAGAGACAGTTTTCAGAAACAGATATGTCATAAAGAGTTTTCAGTGACAGACTTCTAGAAGAGATAGTTTTAGATAAAAAGTTTTCTAGAAAGAGAACTACATTCAGGAAAGCAAAGTTTTAAGAAAAGATCTGATTTGATTACTAAAACATGAGTTTTCATAAAGAATTTCAGTTTTTATTTTAAAACCGTCCGCTCACTTAGATCGTTCAAACGATATAACTCCCCCCACTCCCAGTTTTTTTTATTTTACAGGTGTACCAGAGGACGAGCTCGAAAGGATGGATACTAAGGGAAGTCACTAGGGTATGGAGTCCATCAGAATAAGTCAAAGAGAAAGAGTGTAGTCAGAGTCAAAGAGAAGTCATGTATGAGTCGTTGGTATTGTGTCGGTCATTGTATAAGGTTAATTTTTTATCAATATAGTTATAAAAGCAAGTGTTATTGAGTATATAGTTATTAAGGTTGAGTTTGTATATTATGTTCTTTGATTTGGGAAACGGTTCTAAACATAAAATTATGGATTAAGGAAGAGTATTAGTGTTGTTTATAGTTAGAAAGTCAGAGGCTCAGGGGGATAGTATGGCCTATTCCATGTCGGTAGCATCTCCTGGATTGAGGATGTTACAGAATGACATCGAACTTAGAATAGTCTTATAGTAATACTGGACACTGGGTGATCCGACATTAGGATAGTATTACTATCATAAACTATTCTTAAAGTAAATATTTCTAGTCGTTGGTTTTCGAATACGGTTGAATTCCTATAACCTAGAAGACTATCACATTCTCACACATAGTCAAACTATAAAGGTTAAACCTTTAGTTAGCTCACTTCACATTCTCAGCGCAAACCATTTACACCTTTTATGAATAATTCATAACAAAAGCTTAATCAAGTTCAAAAATTGATCGTAGTAAGTTGAGAATAATATTATATATAAATTCTATGTTATGTTATAGATTCAATATTAAGTATCACTCCCACTACAGGTCATAGGATAATTTTCTTCGATAAGAAAATATCACAACCATTAATTATCAAATACGTCACAAATGGCTCTGACATACAATTGGAGTTATATAGAAGGTGTCTAAAGGTCTTTTCATCTAATTAAATATGTGCTTCCATTTATAGTTATCAAGCTTTTCTACAATCATCAATATTTGATGTAATACACTAAGTAACAAAACTATTTTATTAGTCGAGATCATAGAAAAGATATTCTATTAAATAGAATAAAGATTATATTTAATAGAACAAATGATAAATTTTTCCTTGAACATTTAAGGCGCAAGTACTGTCAATTGTATAACTTTTATACTAAAGGAAGATTTAAACCTTAAACCTTTCAAAATTGGATTTCTACTTATATATATCGTATCTATAACTATAGAAATTGATGGAACTTAAATCTAAAAGATGAACTAGTGTTACTGGAGTATAACCCCAAGAGTATCAAAAATAATTCGCTAATACTCAATATAAATAACGTATCAAATCATATATGATTTGATTCCTCACACTGACCCATTTCATCCTAATAAAATCGTAGAAGGTTAATATTGAGTAAGAATCGTATTCTTTTATTAAACAACCTTTAAACTAATTGCCCAAAAATTCATTTGTTTGATCGTATCAAACGTCTTTGAACAATTCAATGACTTCCAATGAATTTCAAAAAAGGTACTATTTTTAAACTTTAATGAAACTCTCTTTAAACAAATCAAAATATTCGATTAAACAAATCAAAACATACATACACATCCAATGTATTAGTTCAATAAATATGTAGTCCAATGACAATCATCGATTAAATGAAATTTGGTTACAATCCCTAAATACAATATTCATTAAATGGATAACGATATATGGTGTGATCACGTATCAGACCATCCTTTAACAATATGGGAAAGCATCCAATGTTTAGGTGATAAAATCTCATAAAGTATTATTCTAATTGATGAAAGTATTGAATATTTTTTTTAATGCTTAACTCTACATCAACGAAACTGCTAGTTGTATCAAATATATAATAATTTCTTATAAAAACAAATAACTAACCAAAAAATTTACAAGTCATGATGTCGTTTATCAAAATAGTTATTAAATAATATTTTAACAGTTAGACAAGAATTCAAGTATCCAATACTTATAGTTGCCGTAATATGAAAATCAATATTCTCTACACACAACTATACACATCTCAATTCTTAAACTTTCTAATTTTTTCTTTCGAATATTCACAATAGTTACAAATGATTGACAAGAAAATTGTGTCAGACACATGACCTCTAGAGGTCACAAAAACCAATAAACATCATTATCAGACAAATAAATACCTAATGAGGCTTTCTTAATGCCAGTCAAGAATCTCAAGACGTTCCCAATTCATGTCAATCTGTACTGCACAAGAAATTATTCTCTCAATAGTATTATATCTTACAATCATATATTTATCTAGATTATCTATTGTGCCTCAACAACAAAGTCACTAACTATCTTAATTCTCCAATGAGAATCATAATAACATTTCCCGATAGTTTAGATTAATCTATATTATATCCTAATCTATTCTAATAAAACAAAATTAATACACCGTCAGAATCGCTACTTTATAAAATTCTTGACTTAACTATGAAAAAATTTCGGATATTTCCGGAACAACCAGATTAAGTTCGATTTTAATGATTTCAATGTCATTAATCTTAAAACATTATTACAAACTAATTCAGGCAACCAGTTAACTTAAATCCTCCGTGTACATGTTTTTCTAATTGTTGGACAATTATGACCCATAGTGTCACTATTTGTAAAAGACATTGTGATTTTTATACAAATTAACTATGTGACAATGGAAATTGCATTTTATCATTTTGTGATTTGATTACTTGAATATATAAATGATAAAAGTCCTTATGATTAGTTTCGGATCATAAGATATGAGACAATATCAATCCACAAAGGTTAATCATTAAATATCCCTAGTCTTAGTATTATCGGGACTGGACATCGATAATATAGAATAGACTAGTATTGCACTTGTGCGTGTTATGGAAGCGTAACGACATAGTTCTCATATATTTAAGTATTGGATACTTATGCAAGTGTGATAGGAGGTTGTGTTTACCGATGGTACGAAAACAGCTTCGCTTTGGATAGACCTCTAGGAATCCCATTGGTAGTATGACTATCTGTCTATGGGAATCCGAATCAGGGTAGGTGTATTTGGTTTTAACCTGAGACTTACATCGCTAGTACTTGCGACAATCAATATGCGTTGGTTTTGGTCGTCCGGGACTTTAACAGGTTCTATGTATGTCTCTTCTGGGTTTATTGAGAATCGTAGTGTATTGGATGTGATGTCAAGACAAAAGTATCACTTCAGTCATATAAAGATGATGATCACACAGGGATACAGAACTGGTACTCTAATGGGTTGCAAGCATTGGGATAATATGACAAGGTCATGATTATCCGATTAAAGAGAGTAATTGCTTATGATCCGATATATGCTTCGTACGGGGCAGACACTATTCCAGTCCCAGGCCTTGCATGTGACATCTGATACTGGATCGAAATATGCAATACTACATATACTACGCCTGACAAAGATTACATATTCCTTAAAAGAATATTTCTGGAGAATTGGGAAGGCACGACGCTTTGTTAGAAGCCAACCATGTTTCGTAAATCGGTAAGAATATAGTACGAGGTACGCACGTGTTCGGATAGTCCGGTGACCAGATTTACTGCCAACATATCTAGAGATCTCATGGGTCACTTCTCGAAGATTCACCGATGCGTATGACTCGATCATAATTAATCTGGGATTAATTACGGTGAGAATTTATCTGAGATAAAATTCTATTAGAAGAGAGAGAACGAATAATTCGGAATTAATCGATAAAATAATATATTCGATATATTCAATGAAATTGGATTTCGACACGAAATTAAAATTGGATTTTAATTCGGGCGAAAATTTGGTATATGCTTTCAAAAAGTCAACAAATTTTTGGCTCCAAAATCTCATTAATTGCTCTCACCAACTTATGTCATGAATAGTGACTGCATGTAACTCACCAAAAAGGTGATTCAAAATGCGAGTGGGCCCGCAAACACTTCCGGGCTCGGTTTCGCTAATTCCGAATTAATGAACTTTTGTCTTGACGTAATTAAATAATTATGCCTAGCAAAATTACTATTCACGTCGCTAACGAATTAATTCTAAATTAACTCGTTTGTCAGAATTAAAATTCAATTTTAATTTCACGTCGAAATCTAATTTCGTTTAATATATCGAATATATTATTTTGTCGATTAATTCCAAATTAATCATTCTCTCTCTTCAAATAGTATTTTATCCCAGATAAAATCTCTCCGAAATTAATCCCATATTAATTAAGTTGGAATCATACGTCATCGGTGAATCTTCGGGAAACGACGCAAGAGATCCCTGGATATATTGGCAGTAAATCCGGTCGTCGGACTATCCGAACACTTACGTACCTCGAACTATATTTTTACTGATTTACGAGACAAGGTTGGCTTCTAGGAAAACACCATGACTACCCAATTCTCCATAAATATTCTAAATGGAATATACGATCTTCATAAGGAGTAGTATACCGTAGTATTGTGTATAGCGATCCAGTATCGGATGTTCACGTACCAGGCCTGGGACTGGAATAGTGTCTGCCCCGTACGAAGCACATATCGGATATCAAGCAACTAGTCTCTTTGAATCGGATAATCCTGACCTTGTCATATTATCCCGATGGTTGCAACACAATAGAGAACTAGTTCTGAATCCCTACGTGATCATCATCTCTATATGTCTGAAGTGATACTTCTGTCTTGACATCACACCCAATACACTATGATTCTCAATAAACCAGAAGAGGCTTACACAGAACCTGTTAAAGTCCTGGACGACCAAAACCAAAGCGTATTGATTGTCACAAGTACTAGAGATGCAAGTCTCAGGTTAAGACCAAATACACCTACCCTGAAGCAGACTTCCATAGACATATAGACATACTACCAATGAGATTCCGCAGGGTCTATCCAGAGTGAAGCTATTTTCCGCACCATCGGTAAAACATAACCTCCTATCGCACTTGCATAAGTATCCAATACTTAAATATATGAGAACTATGCTGTTATGCCCTCACAACGCGCATAAGTGCAATACTAGTCTATTCCGCATTATCGATGTTCAATCTCGATAATACTACGACTAGGGATATTTAATGATTAAACTTTTATGGATTGATACTGTCTCATATCATCTCAATCTAGAACTAATCATAAGGACTTTTACCAATTTATATATATCATAGTAAATAAATTACAAAACAGTAAAAGGCAATTTCCTTGCTACATAGTTAATTTTGTACAAAAACACAATGTTTTTTTACAAACAGTGATGCTATGGGTCATAACTATCCAACAATCTCCCACTTGGCATATAGTCAGTCACTCATGCATCTAATACATGAACTATGTACATGTCGCTCAAACTTTTACTGGGGAATAGCTTTCGTCAGCGGATCTGCAATATTGGCATCTGATGCGACCTTCTCGACCTTCACATCGCCATGATGTATGATCTCACGTATCAAAGGGAAACGTCGAAGAACATGCTTGGATCGTTGATGAGACCGCGGTTCCTTAGCTTACGCTATAGCCCCGTTATTGTCACAATACAATGGAACGGGCTCAGCTGCTAACGAAACTAATCCTAATCCAATTAGGAATTTTCAGATCCAAACTGCTTCTTTTGTTGCTTCAGCTGTAGTAATATACTCCGCTTCAGTTGTTGAATCAGCAACAGTCTCTTGCTTGAAAGATTTCCAGCTTACTGCTCCGTTATTCAAGCAAAATATGTACCCGGATTGTGACTTGTAGACGTCTTTTTCGGTTTGGAAACTTGAATCGGTATACCCAGTTACCTCAAGTTCTCCATCTCCATAGATGAAGAAAGTATCCTTAGTTCGTCTAAGATACTTAAGGATATTCTTAACTGCTATCCAGTGACCTTCACTTGGATCGGCCTGATAGCGACTACACATGTCAAAGCATAGGAGGCATTAGGTCTCGTACATATCATGCCATACATGATCTATTCAAATGCCGAGGTGAACGGTATCCAACTCATGTTGTCTCTCTCATATTGAGTTTTAGGAAACATGTCCTTAGATAGATAGACGCTATGTGACACTGGCAACAGTCCTCTCTTGGACTGATCCATGTTGAATCTCTTCAACACTTTTTCAATGTACGTACTCTGTGAGAGTCCAGACAGCTTTCTAGATTTATTCGGTCGATCTTTATTCCTAGAATAAAGGCTACTTCTCCCAGATCTTCATAGAGAATTTCAATGAAAGCCAAGCTTTCACCGACGTTAACATGGGAATGTCATTGCCAATAAGCAATACATCATCAACATAAAGGACAATGAATGTCAGTGCTCTCCCACTAACCTTCTTATATACACCAAGGATCATCCTCGTTTTGAATGAATCATATCTTTTTGATCTCGTCAAACGTTGGTTCCATGACCGCGATGCTTGCTTCAATCCATAAATGGATCGATTTAAATTACAAACCTTGTTTGGCAAGGTCTAGGCCTGATAAAACGTTAGGGCTGTTGCATATAAACATCCACCAAAAGGTTCCGTTAAGGAAAAGCGGTTTAACGTCCATCTGCCATATCTCGTAATCGAAATATGCAGCAATAGCAAGTATTATCCTAATGGATTTAATCATGGCAACGGGTGAGAAGTTTCATCGTAATCGACACCATGTCGTTACGATACCCCTTCGCTACAAGCCTAGCTTTGTACGTTGGATGTTGCCATCCATGTCGGTCTTCTTCTTGAAGACCCATTTTCAACCAATAGGCTTAACACCTTCTGTGTGCATCAACCAGTGTCCAAACTTGGTTAGTGTACATGGAATCCATCTCGGACTTCATGACTTCTTGCCATAAAGTGGAATCGATATCTTGTATCGTTTCCTTCATACGTAACCGTTCGTTATCCTTAATAAGATTAATATCTACATGAGGTGAGATCAGAAACCCATACCTCTCAGGTTGTTTCCTGACTCTCTCTCTAACCTATACGCGGTCCTTGTGTAATCAAGATTTTGGTACAGTCACATCCCTGATGGACAGTTCATGTTCCGTTAAGGGATTCTGTGCCAGGAACAGTATCACTCCCGATTTTCATCGAGTTCTACTTTCCTCCCACTTATCACTGCATTTAGGAATTCCTTCTCAAGGAAAACCGCATGTAGAGCAACAAATACTTTGTTCTCTTATTGTTGATAGAAGTAATATCCTTTGGTTTCCCTAGGATATCCTACGAATAGGCATTTATCCGATTTGGGTTCAAGTTTGGTACCTTCCAAATGTTTGACGTTTGCCCAGCAACCCCAAATCTTCATGAATGAGAAACCTGGTTTCTTTCATGTTCATCTCTCATACGGAGTCTGTTGAATAGACTTTGACGGAACCTTATTTAAAATAAGAATTGCAATGTTTAATGCATATCCCCAGAAGGAAATAGGTAGCTCTGTGCAACTCATCATAGACCTTACCATGTCCAACAAAGTTTGGTTTCTCTGTTCAGACACACCGTTTAATTGCGGTGTTCCAGGAGGAGTCCATTGTGAAAGAATACCATATTCTTTCAAGTAATCTAGAAACTCATTGCTTAAGTATTCGCCACCACGGTCCGACCGTAATGTCTTCATTCTCTTACCGGTCTGTTTTTCTACTTTGTGTCGAAACTCTTTGAATTTCTCAAAAGTTTCCGACTTGTGTCTCATAAGATACACATAACCATAACGTGATGCATCATCCATAAAGGTTATGAAGTATTCGTATCCACCTCTAGCTTGGCTAGACATGGGCCCACAAATGTCACTATGAACAAGGGCTAACAGTTTGGTGACGCGTGCACCTTTACCGCTAAAAGGTGATTTAGGCATTTTGCCTAATAAACAAGATTCGCAGACGTCATATGAATTGGGAAATCCGTCCAAGTACCCACTCTTCGAAAGTGTGGATATGCGAGTCTTGTTTATGTGTCCCAGACGATAATGCCACATATAAGTTTCATATTTGTTACTCATTTTAAGCCTTTTGTTTGTTTAATATTGTTTGAGATTGATTTATATTCAAAATATAAAGACCATTATTTGCAACAGCAGTGCAAATTCTATATCATTTTTTATACATAAAAACATTTGGTGTTTCGAATACAAAAGTATACCCACATTGGGTTAACATAGATACAGAAATAATATCCTAGTCAAACTAGGTACATAATAACAGTCTATAAGTTCAAGTACATGCCCGAGGGCAGTTCCAATACAAAAGTGCCAACGGCCAAAACGGCAACCGGTGTCCCATTTCCGACGCGTAGATCAATCTCCCCTGAGGATAGTCTCCCACTAATCCGCAGATGCTGCACATCCGTACATATGTGAGTACCACAACCAGAATCAAAAATCCAATTTTTAAAACTAGAAGTAGTCATGTTTATTTCAATAACAAACATACCTAAAGCCGGTGCCTTGCCCGCTTTAATCTTCTTCTAGAGCGCCTTGTACTCACGACCGTCACGCTTCTAATGACCCCGCTTGCCACACTGGAGGCAAACATCTTGAGTTTTATCCTTAGGCTTCCCAGAAGCCTTTGATGATTTGGCCTTGCCCTTCCTCTTATGCTTCTTCTTTTTAAACACAACCAGTCACCTTAGGCCAAGCCTTGGGAGACTGAGATATTGAAGTAAAGTGCGCCTCGCGCTTCTTGCCCTTGAAAAGCTCATTCTCAGCTTCCTTCAGAATAGACATCAGCTCTCGAAGAGTATCATCTTGGTTCATCACGTTATAGTTCATGATGAACCCACTCCAAGTATCGGGGAGAGACTGCAAGATCAAATCTATAGAAGTCTCAGCCTCAAAGACTATCCCCATCTAAGTCTACTGCTCGATGTCAGCAATCATCTGTGCCACATAGGACTCAACAGATATGCCCTCTGACATACGTGCACGGAAGAGCTTATTATGTAACTCATATTTTTGCGATCCAAGACTATCCTGAGATTCATTTCCCATCCGAAACATTTGTGCCCTTGAAGACATTTTCTCCCATGATAATGTCTCGGACACTGCCCTACCCGTCATCTTGATTACGATAGTCCAACTACTTAATCACTATTATGGGTACAGTCTAACTATTACAAGAAAAAAAACATTATATTCAGTCCAACTAATAAAATAATTTTGACGATATAATTGGAAAGCGCGTAATGCTAAGTATCTAAACGAAATTGCAAATTCAATACTAGCCTCCCACTATTTTTCGGCGAGCCTCTAACCCTCTGTCGAGTAACCGATAAAATGAATTTAAGTCGCTAAACGGTACTATACAATTTGAATAATGGTACAGTGAGCTGGAAATCTTCCAAGTAAGATACTGTTACCGAATAAACAACAAATTGGGGGTTATTGCTGCAGTTGAGGCAGCAATAGAAGCCATCTGGGTCAATTATAAATCTAATTAGATTAGATATAGTTCTGTTAGCAGCTGAGCTAGGCGTCAGCACAGGCTAAAGAATTAATGGTCTCATCAATGATCCAGATACATACTTCAATATTCATCTGATTCGTTCGGATCATATATCGTGGCGATGTGATGATCGAATAAATCACATCAGATGATAATCATGCAAATCCACTGACGGAAGCCTTTCCTTAACAGTTTGAGCCAACCGTATATAGTTCGGGTGTAAGACACTCGAGTGAATGGCTATGGGCCAAGTGGTAGATTGTTGGACAGTTATGACCCATAGCGTCACTATTTGTACATATCATAGTGTTTTTGTACAAATTAACTATGTGACAAAGGAGATTGCACTCTTATCATTTGTGATTAGATCGCCTAGATGTATAAATGATGAGAGGTCCTTATGATTTGTTCCTCGATTTAGATGATATGAGACAGTATCAGTCCACGAGGATAAATTATTAAATATCCATCAGTCAGAGTATTAAGATTGGACATCGATAAATACGTAAAAGACTAGTATTGCACTTGTGCGCGTTGTGATGGCATAACACATAGTTCTCATATATTTTTGGGTATTGGATACTCATGAAAGTGTAATAGGAGGCTGTGTTTCACCGGGATGGTACTGGAAACAGCTTAGCTCTGGATAGATCCCTTCGGAATTCCATTGGTAGTATGACTATGTATCTATGGAAGTCTGAAATCAGGGTAGGTGTATTTGGTCTTAACCTGAGACTTGCCGTTAATCCTTGCGACACAATATACTTGTTGCGGTCATCCAGGGCTTTAATAGGTTATGTGTACACCAATGCTGGGTATATGAGAAATCGTGGTGTGTTGGGTATACTTTGGTTGCGGTCATCCAGGGCTTTAATAGGTTCTGTGTACGCCATGGCTGGGTAGATTGGGTTAATCGTAGTGTGTTGGGTGTGATGTCAAGAAGGAAAGTATCACTCCAATCATAGTGGAGATGATGGTCACGTAGGATACGGGACTGGTTCTCTTAAATGATGCAGCTATCTCGGTAGATAAATACAAGGTCCTGTTTATCTGATTATAGAGATAGTCCCAGAGACTCGAGACGACATGTGCTTCGTACGGGGGAGCAAGACACAGTTTCAGCCCCAGGCCTAGCACGTGATCATCAGATCCTGGAAAGAAATATGGCAATGCTATGTATACTACGCCTTATACGGACACAATCCTTATATTCTGTGGTAAGGGATGTTTTCCGGAGAATTGGGTAGGCATGGTGCTTTGCTAGAGGGTGCCAACCTGTCTTGTAAGGGGGTGTCGGTAAAACGTAGTAGATACTGAGGTACTCAATGCTAAGTAGTCCGAACTAACGCGTATTTACTATAATCCAACCCATATGTCCGGGGATCTCATGGGTCACTTCCCAAAGATTCCCGATGACGTATGACTCGCACTTTAATTAATCTGGATTATATTAGAAGAGAGAGAAATTAATCTAGGATTAATTGCGGAGATATTTTATCTAGGATAAATATCATTTAAAGAGAGATAACGATTAATTTGAATTAATCGGTAAATTAATTATTTGATATATTAAACGAATTGGATTTCGACGCGAAATTGAAATTAATTTTTTAATTCGGGCGAACGAATTAATTTAGAATTAATTCATTAGCCACGTGAATAGTAATTATGCTAGGCATGATTTTAATTAAATTAGATTTAATTACGACGTATCGGAGAATTCGTTAATTTGGAATTAGCGAACCCGAGCCCGAGATTATTTACGAGCGCATTCGCATTTCAAATTCGAGTGCGGCACGCAAGTCAAATCAAGCATCAAATCATTAGTCGCACCAAGCGTCAAATCGCTAGTCGTTTCAAAGTCACTTGTCACTTTGAGTGATGTGACATGATAACTTGATTGATTGAGTGATATGATAAGTTGTCACTTGATTGACTGCAATCCCTATTCATGATTGATGGATTGATGGAAGTTGGAAGGCATTTTAATTGTTTTTTGCTTTTGACTTTTTTGAATGAAAATGTGTATCTTGTTTGATTATTTTTAGAAAATAAAAACAAGATATACATACACTTTTTCCTCTCTCTCTCTTACTCTCTTCACTCTCTTTCTCCCTCACATTTCCACGCCCAAATGGGTTGGTCTTCTGCCCAGAAAAACCATGAGGATGAAGGCGGGATTTCATGATTTTGTTGCAAAATCGGAGGTGCTAGCACACTAAGAAGTCTTACGAAGGTGATAGGGAAATCCACCCATGAGCCGGGAATCATTTGAAGAAGCTTGGAGCTTATTTGAGGAGCTCAAAATAGAAAATGGAGGGTTGTGATCTGCTCATTGCCGAACCAGTCCAAGGGCAGAAAAGTTGATTTTTGTTGCCTACCGCATCGCTCAACCGATCGATGTAAGTATTCTGCAACTTCTAGAATGTTATTCACACATGTTTTCATGCTTATTATTAATCTTGGGACCTTAATAGAAACCAACAGTTTAATATATCGAATATATTATTTTGTCGATTAATTCCAAATTAATCATTCTCTCTCTTCAAATGATATTTTATCCCAGATAAAATCTCTCCACAATTAATCGCAGATTAATTAAGTTCGAATCATACGTCATCGGTGAATCTTTGGGAAGCGACCCAAGAGATCCCTGGATATGTTGGCAGTAAATCCGGTCGTCAGACTATCCGAACACGTACGTACCTCGAACTACGTTTTTACAGATTTACGAGACAAGGTTGGCTTCTAGCAAAGCGCCATGCCTACCCAATTCTCCAGAAATATTCTTAATGGAATATACGATCTTTATCAGGCTTAGTATACCGTAGTATTGTGTATAGCGATCCAGTATCGGATGTTCACGAGCAAGGCCTGAGGCTGGAATAGTGTCTCCCCGTACGAAGCACATATCGGATATCAAGCAACTAGTCTATTTGAATCGTATAATTCTGACCTTGTCATATATCCCGATCGTTGCAACATAATAGAGAACTAGTTCTGAATCCCTGCGTGATCATCATCTCCATATGTCTGAAGTGATACTTCCTCTCTTGACATCACACCCAATACACCTATAGTCTCAATAAACCCAGAAGAGGCATACACAGAACTTTTAAGTCCTGGACGACCAAAACCAAAGAGTATTGATTGTCGCAAGTACTAGCGATGAAAGTCTTAGGTTAAGACCAAATACACCTACCCTGAACCGGACTCCCATAGACACATAGACATACTACCAATGGGTTTCCGCGGGGTCCATCTTGAGCGAAGCTGTTTTCCGTACCATCGGTAAAAACACACAACCTCCTATCACACTTGCATAAGTATCCAATACTTAATATATGAGAACTATAACCGTTATGCCCTCACAACGCGCACAAGTGCAATACTAGTCTATTCCACAGATCGATGTCCAATCTCGATAATACCACACTAGAGATATTTAATGATTAAACCTTTATGATTGTATTGTCCTCATATCATCTCAATCCGGAACTAATCATAAGACTTTTACCAATTTATATATATCATAGTAAATAAATTACAAAATGGTAAAAGGCAATTTCATTGCTACATAGTTAATTTTGTACAAAAACACAATGTTTTTTACAAACAGTGACGCTATGGTCATAATTGTCCAACAATAGGAAACTAAGTTTCCTGACAAAGTTAGAGGCTCGCCGAAAAATAGTGGGAGACTAGTATTGAATTTGTAATTTTGTGTTCAAATACTTGGCTTTTACGCGCTTTTTAAATTATTTCATCAATTATATTTATTTAGTTTGACTAATATTCTATTATTTTTCTTGTAACAGTTAGACTGTACCCATACATCGTTAGTTGAAAATTTGACTATGCAATTAAGATGATAGGAAAGTTAAACATTAGAGACATTACATGGGCGACAATGTCATTATGATGGGCGCGAAACTTTCACAGACTGGGACATGAATCTCAAGATTGTCCTGGGATCCGAGAAGTTGCTCTCTATACTATAGAGAAACTTCTTAGGCCTAAGCCTGGACCTAAGCAGATAGTTGAGCTTGAGATTGAAAGACTCATAGCGATGACAACTCGCATGCTTAATTTGTAATGCTTGCTGCTATGACTCCTGTAGGCATTGCATTTTTGCATATCAGCCGATGATGAGTCTCGTTTAGAGGCATTATCTCTTTAGTTGTGAAAGTCACGGGAAAAGGACGTTGTAAGGGTAAAGTTGGAAAACAGAATTTTTGATGGATTTATCCGAGTTGTTTAGCTTCGGTTGCTTGTTGGACTTCCGTTTCAAAGCTTATCTCAGGCCCAAAACCCCCATAGACTACTTACCAAACCCAAACCAAACCCAAAATACCCAAACCAAACCCAAAATACCCAAGCCCACCAAGTCAAACCAAGTCCACGCCCAAGGGATAGTGATTCATCACGCCCAACACCTCTTTATTTAGGTAAATGCATATTTATCACATGCTAAAATCCTTACCTAAATAAAATAAATCAAATCAAATCCCTACCAAATCAAATCCAATCACCATCCTAAATAAGGAGATCCTTTCCTTGTGAGATACAAAATAGGAGATGTCACCATCAATGAGAAATCCTATTCCTTGTCATATAAGGAAAGCCTTCACACTTTGCCTATAAAAAGAGACCTTCACCCCCATTCACAACCCTAGCTCACATATCCCTCAAGCACGCCTAAAACACTCCCTTAAGCCTCCTTTGCACGTCGAAGCATCTCCCTGAAGCCTCCATTGCCGCATCATGAAGAAGAAAATACCTAGCTTTGCCACATATTCACCACCACCACCAATACCATTCACGCCCAACACTCTTTTCACAGCCCCTTTTGCTGCCATTGAAGCCAACATTCACAGCCCCAAAACACACCAAAATAAACCTCAAATACAGCCCTAAATTCGCACAAAACGCCCTCCAAACACAACTCCAATTACACCCCTGAAACAGTCCCAAAAACACTCACTGCACTGCACCTTTACTGCCACAAATCAGCCCACTGACTTGATCATTTTTACAGTGATTTTAGCCCTCAAAATAGCCCCCGAAACACCTAAAAACTGCACTAAAAAACTGCACAAAACCCCCCTAAAAAATCACCAAAAACCGCACCCTTTTAGCCTCCCAAATCACCCAAAACAGTCCACTAAACGACCAAAACAGTGACCTGAAACGTAGCAGCAAAACAGCAGTGAAACAGACTTAAAACAGCAGCCCGAGCATCAAAACAATGAGGAAAGACCTTGAGTAAACAAATCGGAAAGGAATCGGATCATTCGCCCTTCCAACGGACTTGGAACGTGCTTCCAAAAATCAACAAAAGAGGTTAGACCTGAGGGCACTTTCTTACTTATCTTCCTTATTTTTGTTTTATTTATTTTGATATATAATTGCATGAGAGTCGTTGAGGCATGATTTGATTGTTGGATGGGCGGGACATGTGTTCCCTTTTGTGGTATATAGGATGGAAACCCGGACGTAAATTCCATAGCCGAATCCGAATGGACGGTAGTGCGGTTTGTACTCGGGATACAACGCCACGTACCACTAAAGAGACATATGTTTCGTTCCATCCAAATTTGTATTTGAGCATGACATAGTTCATAGGTTGTTTGTTTATTGTTTTAAGATTTAATTTAGTTTCGTTATTTAATTTTAAAGCATGATTATGTTATTTAGGCATGTTATTTCTTTACTCGTTATGCATGATGTTAGTTTAGTTTATCTCCATGTTTAAGTAATTATTTGTTTATGTTGGTTTGATGGCTCAATGTGTTCAATGTGTGATATTGCGTGTTTGTTGTTTAAAGACTTACTTTCAAGCATGCAAACTTAGATTAGGATTTATTTAACGGAAGCATATTATATCTAAGTGACCTTTGAACATGATTATTGAGTAGATGCGGTTGATTTATTGCACAAATTATATCATCACAATTACATAAGTAAGAGACCATTCCAAACCCAACGGTTGGAGGTATTCCCTCGCGAGGGGTGAGTGCGGCCTTAAATCTTTGTCCCAGTTCACACTGGGTGGCGACTCGATGTTATTTCTCCGGTTTAGTTCCTCTGTGGACTATTCCGTACTCCCACCTAGGCCGCGAGCCTAGAACAAGGTCATCAACATTCTGTGTCCTACAACTCCATAATTTTGTCATCAGAACAAGGGATTGGATCCATATGAAATGATGGCGAAGTTGCATGATCTTCATCGATCTAATCTTAGATTGTAAATATATGAGTTATAGAAGAAGCTTTTTCGTGCTCGCATGTCAGAGGGTACATCTGTCGAGCACCATGTGTCGCAGATGATTGCTGACATCGAACAGCTGGGACAACTAGGCATAGTCTTCGAGGTTGAGACTTCTATAGATTTGATCTTACAGTCTCTGCCCGACAGATAAAGTGGGTTCATCATGAACTACAATATGATGAACCAAGACCATACTCTTGGAGAGTTAATGTCAACACTGCGCGAAACAGAAAAAGAGCTCCTAAATGGCAAAAAGCGTGAGGCATACTTCACTTCAACATCTCAAACTCCGAGGGCTTGGCCTAAGGCGACTAACGGTGTAAAGAAGAGGAAGAAGAAGGGAAATGCCAAATCGTCAAATTCTTATGGGAAGTCTAAGGACAAATCCCAAAATGTATGTCTGCAGTGCGACAAGTGGGGTCACTGGAAGTGTGACTGCTGCGAGTACAAGGCACACATGAAGGAAATCAAAGCGGGCAAGGCGCTAGCTTCAGGTATGTTTGTTATAGAAATAAACATGTCTACTTCTAGTTTTAAAAATTAGATTTTGATTCTGGTTGTGGTACTCATATATGTACTGATGTGCAGGATCTGCAGATTAGCAGGAGACTGGCCTTATGGGAGATTGATTTGAACATTGGAAATGGGACACGAGTCACCATTTTGGCCATTGCACTTATGTTTTGGAACTGCCATCGGGGCATGTACTTAAACTTTCATACTGTTATTTTGTACCTAGTTTGACTATGAATATTATTTTGTATTTTTATTAGCCCAATGTGGGTATACTTTTGTATTTAGAAACACTGGGTGTTTTTATGTATAAAAATGATATGGAGATTTGCAGTGCTGATGTAAATAATGGCCTTTATATTTTGAATATAAATCAATCACAAACATATAATGTAACAAACAAAAGGCTTAAACTAAGTAAGAAAGATGAAATTTATATGTGGCATTGTCATCTGGGACACATTAACAAGACTCGCATATCTACACTTTCAAAGAGTGTGTACTTGGACGGATTTGATCCAAATTCATATGACATCTGCGAATCTTGTTTATCAGGCAAAATGCCTAAAACACCTTTTAGCGATAAATGTGCATGTGCCACTGAATTGTTAGCCCTTGTTCATAGTGACGTTTGTGGGCCCATGTCTAGCCAGACTAGAGGTGGATATGAATACTTCGTAACCTTTACGGATGATGCATCAAGTTATGGTTATGTGTATCTTATAAGACATAAGTCGAAAACCTTTGAGAAATTCAAAGAGTTTTGACACGAAGTAGAAACACAGACTGGTAAAAGTATAAAGACATTACGGTCAGACCGTGGTGGTGAATACTTAAGCAATGAGTTTCTTGATTCTTGAAAGAATATGGTATTCTTTCACAGTGGACTCCTCCCGGAAAACCGCAATTAAACGGTGTGTCTAAACGGAGAAACCGAACTTTGTTAGACATGGTATGGTCTATGATGAGTCATACAGAGCTACATATTTCCTTCTGGAGATATGTTTTGAACAGTGCAATAATTATTTTGAATAAGGTTCCGCCAAAGTCTGTTCAACAGACTCCGTATGAAATATGGACAGGAAAGAAATCGGGATTCTCATTTCTGAAGATTTGGGGATACCGGGCATACATCAAACATTTAGAAGGTACCAAACTAGAACCCAAATCGGATAAATGCCTATTTGTAGGATATCCTAGGGAAACCAAAGGATATTACTTCTATCACCCATTAGAGAACAAACTATTTGTTGCTCTACATGCAGTTTTCCTTGAGAATGAATTCCTAAATGCAGTGGTTAGTGGGAGGAAAGTAGAACTCGATGAAAATCGGAGTGATACTGTTCTTGGCACAAAATCCTTAACGGAACATGAACATTCCATTAGGGATGAGACTATACCACAATCTTCGAATACACAAGAACCGCGTAGGTCGGAGAGAGTCAGAAAACAACCTGAGAGGTATGGGTTTCCTGATCTCACCTCATGTAGATATTGATCTTATTGAGGAAGACGAACTGGCTACGTATGAGGAAGCGATACAAGATATCGAGTCCGCTTGATGGCAAGAAGCCATGAAGTCCGAAATGGATTCCATGTACACCAACCAAGTTTGGACACTGGTTGATGCACCAGAAGGCGTAAAGCCTATTGGTTGCAAATGGATCTTCAAGAAGAATACTGACATGGATGGTAACATACAAACGTACAAAGCTAGGCTTGTAGCAAAGAGGTATCGTCAATGACATGGTGTCGATTATAACGAAACTTTTTCTCCTGTTGCCATGATTAAATCCATTCGGATAATGCTTGCTATTGCTGCATATTTCGATTACGAGATATGGCAGATAGACATCAAAATTGCTTTCCTTAACAGAAACCTTTTGGAGGATATTTATTTGCAACGGCCTGTCGGTTTTGTCGTACCAAGACTTGCAAACAAGGTTTGTAAGTTAAATCGATCCATTTATGGATTGAAGCAAGCATCGCGTTCTTGGAACCAATGTTTTGATGAGATCATAAAAGAATATGATTTTATTCAAAACAATGATGATCCTTGTGTATATAAGAAGGTTAGTGGGAGCGCACTGACATTCATTGTCCTTTATGTTGATGATGTATTGCTTATAGACAATGACATTCCCATGCTATAATCGGTGAAAGCTTGGCTTTCATTAAAATTCTCCATGAAGGATCTGGGAAATGTAGCCTTTATTCTAGGAATAAAGATCTACTGGGATAGATCTAGAAAGCTGCTTGGACTCTCCCAGAGCACATATGTTGACAAAGTGTTAAAGAGATTCAACATGGATCAGTCTAACAGGGGTCTGTTGCCAGTGTCACATGGCGCCACTCTATCTAAGGACATGTGTCCTAAAACTCAAGATGAGAGAGACAATATGAGTCGAATCCCATTCACCTCGGCAGTCGGATCGATCATGTATGCTATGATATGTACGCGACCTGATGTCTCGTATGCTTTGAGCATGTGTAGTCGCTATCAGGCCGATCTAGGTGATGGTCAATGGATGGCGGTTAAGAATATCCTTAAGTATCTTAGACGAACTAATGATGTTTTCTTAATCTATGGAGATGAAGAACTTGAGGTAACTGGGTATACCGATGCAAGTTTCCAAATTGATAAAGACGATTATAAGTCGTAATCAGGGTACATATTTTGTTTGAAAAACAGAGCAGTAAGTTGGAAATCTTCCAAGCAAGAGACTGTTGCCGATTCAACAACAGAAGCAGAGTACATTGCTGCAGCTAAAGCAGTAAAAAAGGCAGTTTAGATCCGTAAATTCCTAATTCGATTCGGAGTAATTCCGTTAGCAGTTGAGCCCGTTTCATTGTATTGTGACAAAAACGTGGCTATAGCGCAGGCTAAGG
Source organism: Zanthoxylum bungeanum (assembly GCA_019454045.1). Taxonomy (NCBI): domain Eukaryota; kingdom Viridiplantae; phylum Streptophyta; class Magnoliopsida; order Sapindales; family Rutaceae; genus Zanthoxylum; species Zanthoxylum bungeanum. The sequence continues at coordinate 267,516 of SKCR01036825.1, read as the reverse complement.
AACCGCGGTCTCATCAACGATCCAAGCATGTTCTTCGACGTTTCCATCTGATTTGTGAGATCATACATCGTGGTGATGTGAAGCTCGAGAAGGTCGTATCAGAGGACAACATTGCAGATCTGCTGACGAAAGCTATTCCTCAGCAAAATTTTAAACGACATGTACATAGTTCAGGTGGTAGATGCTTGAGTGACTGACTTTAGGCCAAGTGGGAGATTGTTGGACAATTATGACCCATAGCGTCACTATTTGTAAAAGACATTGTGGTTTTTGCACAAATTAACTATGTGACAATGGAAATTACATTTTATCATTTTGTGATTGATTATTTGAATATATAAATGATAAAAGTCCTTATCCGGATTATAAGATATGAGACAATATCAATCCACAAAGGTTTAATCATCAAATATCCCTAGTCGTAGTATTATCGGGACTGGACATCGATAATGCAGAATAGACTAGTATTGCAATTGTGCTTGTTATGGAAGCGTAACGACATAATTCTCATATATTTAAGTATTGGATTCTTATGCAAGTGTGATAGGAGGTTACGTTTACCGATGGTACAGAAACAACTTTACTCTAGATAGACCCATCGAAATCCCATTGGTAGTATGACTATGTGTCTATAGGAATCCGAATCAGGGTATGTGTATTTGGTCTTAACCTGAGACTTACATTGCTAGTACTTACGACAATCAATACGCTTTGGTTTTGGTCATCCGGGACTTTAACAGGTTCTGTGTACGCCTCTTCTAGGTTTATTGAGAATCATAGTCTATTGGATGTGATGTCAAGATGGAAGTATCACTTCAGTCATATGAAGATGATGATCACACATGGATACAGAACTGGTACTCTAATGGGTTTCAACCATCGGGATAATATGACAAGGTCATGATTATCCGACTCAAGAGACTAGTTACTTGTGATCCGATATATACTTCGTACAGGGCAGACACTATTCCAGCCCCAAGCCTTGCATGTGACATCCGATACTGGATCGAAATACGCAATACTACGTATACTACGCCTGAAAAAGATTACATATTCCTTAAGAGAATATTTCTGGAGAATTGAGAAGGCACGGCGCTTTGCTAGAAGCTAACCATGCCTCGTAAATCGATAAGAATGTTGTACGAGGTACGCACGTGTTCGAATAGTTCGGCAACCGAATTTACTGCCAACATATCTAGGGATCTCATGGGTCGCTTTCCGAAGATTCACTGATGACGTATGACTCGAACATAATTAATCTGGGATTAATTGCAGCGAAATTTATCTGTGATAAAATTATATTAGAAGAGAGAGAACGATTATTTCAGAATTAATCGATAAAATAATATATTCGATATATTTAATGAAATTAGATTTGGACTGGAAATTAAAATTGGATTTTAATTCGGGCGAACGAATTAATTTAGAATTAATTTTCGAGCGACTTTAATGGAAATTTTGCTAGGCATAATTATTTAATTAAATTTGATTTAATTAAGTCGCAACGAAAAATTCTTTAATTCGAAATTAACGAACCTGAGCCCGGAATGTGTTTTACGGGCCAACTCGGATTTTGAATTAAAGTGGGGCCCACAAGTCACTACGCAAGTCACATCATTAGTCACCTTTTGTGATGGAAATCACATCAACTTTGAGAATGTGACATAAGTCACTTTTGGTGATGGAGGTGGTTGAGAGAATTAATTGTAATTTTGGCTCTTAACACTTTTTGGTTTTTTGGTTTTGAATAAACCATTTACAACATTTGTATTTGCCTTAGTAATTACTTTAGAAACAAAACAAGGCAAAATAAAAAACTCTCTCTTTCTTTCTCACCTTGGCAGAACACTACAAGTATTATTGGGAAAATTTTGTTGCAAAATTTCTCCATTGCTAGCACACAAAGAATCATACTAGGTGATAGGTAAACCATCCTTTGAGTTTAAAATCTCAACCTTCAAGCTTGGAGCTCAACCTCATTCAAAGAAAGCTTGGAGACTTTCAAGGAAGGAAATTTTTGTTCTACACACATCCCCTCTTCCGATAATTGTAAGTATATTCCCGCTATACTTTTCTTACAATTCATACTATTTCATGCTCTAAATGTTCTTGGGATGATCTTAGAGACCAACACTAAAATCTTCCATAAAAGTTTCTACAAACTCTATGGAAGGGTCCTAAACCCTCAGAACCTACCCGGAATCATCTAAACATTATCATATCATCATATATATCTCATATCTAACATTAAATTTAGAAAAAAAATCAATACACGTGAAATCCATTTCTACCGAAAACTTACATAATCTATCCGATCTATCCAATTTGTTTTGTTTTCACTAGGATTCTACCATATACATATATTCAATATACTCATGCTCAAATATTTCAATTTATATCATTATACTACTCTACGAAGCTACTGGGTACATCTGAACTTTTAACGGCAAACTTGAAATTAGTAGATTTTTACTTGGAGGTCTTACCAAGATGTCGAGGGCATATACGGACTCCCAACGATCCCACAAACACGCTGTAATTGAAAGAATTTCAATCAGAGTAATTTTAATTAAGCGCTAGTATTAATCGTGTTTTTCTTCTTAATTTACGTGCAACCATGTACGAAATTGAAAAATCATCACCGCCAACTTGTAGTACTCTACGAGGGCTTTGATTTGGCAAATGGCTTGATCCGTGAAATGAAACAATGATCCAGGATTAGAAAACCTACACTCGCGCGTCTCTCTCTTTCTCACCGCTGATGATGGTATTTCGGGGGCTGCTTCAGGCCACCATTTCTTTCCAATCATACATATAATTCAAGCTTAAACTCTTACTCAAGCAATCACATGCATTGTCAAGTTCAGAAAGGGACGAATACTTATAATCCATTCATTCATTCTATAGTACTTTACAAATCCATTCTTATCATTCATTCAATAACGGTAGACTGGCCATATACTCTTTACATATGTAAACTTCATATAATTAATCATATAAATAATTCAATAGAGAACATGAAACCATTACTTTCAAATCATATCAAAAACACATCATGAAAACTCTTTGTTAAAATCAAAATCAAATTTGAAAATCATTTTCATCGAAAATAATATCAAGCATCCAGGACCAACTCAACATGACAAAATATAACAAGCGTCCAATGTCCGAATCTCACACATAGAATGGACAAAGAATAAAACAAGCTCATGTCAACAAAGGATAACTGGTCGATCCATTTCAGTTTTACAGAGCCTTGTACAAACACCACAGTAGATTAAAAAAAATCATAAAACTATAAAAACCAAGTATAAGTGTCGTGACAGAAAATATCATATAAAAAATTATCATAAACGATATCAAAATGTATCTTAATCAAAACGTAATTCTTTTGAATTATTCTTTTCCTAAAACACAACTATATTTAAATCAAAGATCAAATATATTGTTGGATAATTATGACCCATAACATCACTATTTGTACCGAACATGGTTTTGTTGTACAAATTAACTGTGTGACAAAGGAAACTGCTCTTTTATCATTTGTAATTAGATTACTTAAAACATAAAGTGATAAAAGTCCTTATGATTAGTTCCAGATTATAAGATATGAGATAGTATCAATCCACTAAGGTTTAATCATTAAATATCCCTAGTCGTAGTATTATCGAGATTGGACATCGATAATACGGAATAGACTAGTATTGCACTTGTACGCGTTGTGGGAGTATAACAACACAGTTTTCATATATTTAAGTATTGGATACTTATGCAAGTGTGATAGGAGGTTGTGTTTACCGATGGTACGGAAACAGCTTCGCTTCGGATAGACCCCACGGAATCCCATTGGTTGTATGACAATGTGTCTATGGGAGTCCGATTCAGGGTAGGTGTATTTGGTCTTAACCTGAAACTTGCATCGCTAATACTTACGACAATCATTACACTTTAGTTTTGGTTGTCCGGGACTTTAACAGGTTCTGTGTACGCCTCTTCTGGCTTATTAAGAATCGTAGAGTATTGGATGTGATGTCAAGATAGAAGTATCACTTCAGTCATATGAAGATGATGATCACGCAGGGATACACAACTGGTACTCTAATGTGTTGCAACCATCGGGATAATATGACAACGTCATGATTATCCGATTAAAGAGACTAGTTGCTTGTGATCCGATATATGCTTCGTACGTGGCAGACACTACTCCAGCCCCAGGCCTTGCATGTGACATCTGATACTGGATCTCCATACGCAATACTACGTATTCTACGCCTGACATAGATTGTATAATCCAGTAAGAATATTTCTAGAGAATTGGGTAGGCACGGTGCTTAGCTAGAAGCCAACCATGTCTTGTAAATCGGTTAGCACGTAGTACGAGGTACACACTTAATCGGATAGTCCGATAACCGGATTTACTGCCAATATATCCAGAGGTCTCTTGGGTCGCTTCCCAAGATTCACCGATGACAGTTGATTTAAATTAGAATTAATCTGTGATTAATTAAGAGAGAGAAAATTAATCTGGGATTAATTGAGGCATTATTTAATCTGGGATTAAATGTGTTCGAAAGAGAGAGAGCGCGATTAATTTGGAATTAATTGGTAAAAATAAATTTAATAGTTAAATTTGATTTTTCTATTTAATTTATTAATATGGGCTAAAATTAATATATCGGATATATTAATTGGAATTAGATTTCAATGCAAAATTAAAATCGGACTTTAATACATGCGAACAGATTAATTTAGAATTAATTCGTAAACGATATTCGTAATATATTTACGGGGCGTCGTTATTTAATTAAATTAGATTTAATTATTTAGCGATGAAAATTCATTTAGTCGGATTAAACGGATCTGAGTAGCGGCAAACATTCGTAGAAACCGTTTGAATTTTGAATTCAAAAGTGAGTCCCACTTCACATGTGGTAGTTGGGAGAGTAGTTGGCATTTTTGCCAAACCACCTACTTTCCAACCACCTTCAAATGGTTTTGGTGAAACCATTTACCCAACCACCTTGTTTAGGTGAAAAGGGTAAATTGGTTTTCACCAAAAGCCTTCTCTCTCTCTCATTTGGTAACACATCTCAAAACGAAACCCTAATGCTCTCAAATGGGCGTGAATGGCCTTGCTTCTCTCCTTTGATTTTGTGGCAAAATCATTCAAAGCTAGCACTTCAAAGATCAACAAAGGTGATAGGGAAGCAACTCAAATCTTGGAATCAACATTGAAAGGTTGGATCTTGGAGATCTCTTCTCAAAATTTTAAATTCCAATCCGTTCATTGTAAGTATATTCCGTAACTTATAATGATGTTAATCACACACTTTCATGCTTATTAGATCCTTGGCATGTTCTAGGAACTCTAACAATGGTATCAGAGCCAATTTTAAACATGATTTTTCTAGGGTTCTTGAGACTTTAATTTGGGGCTTTTATGTTTTGAGCATGATTTCTTCAAATTGATTGTTTGAGTATGCTTAGAATATGATAACTTGGAGTTATGCATGATTAGATTTGAGATAAATTGATTGAATCAAAAAATCCATATATGCTTACCATGGCTGAATTCACTGCAGTCCACTGCACTTTGAAATTTTTAATTTTTACAACATTGGATGTGTTTAATGCATGATATAAATATTGATTATTGGTTTGATTAGATTGGAATCAAAGTCAATAATAATTATGTTAAATTCAATGAGCATGTTGAGCATGAAAATGATATGTTTTTCTTTAATTTGCGTTGAGTATAAATTGATTAACTTAAGCATGATTAATTAGTTAATTGATGTTTTGGAAATATTAAGGTTAATTAATTAATCTTGGCTAATACACTTTAATTATAATAATTAAAATATTTGGAATATTAAAATTATAATAATTGGCCTTTAAAGTTTATTGGGCTAAAACTGTGTATTTGGGCTTAATGGGCTTGCTTTGACCAAGTTTGGTTTTGGACTTTTGGATTGGAGCCAATTGGGCCCAAAACCAATTCCATAAAGTCCAAATACATCACTTGGCCCTTTAATGAATTTAATTGGGCCTAATGGGCCTAAATTGATTTGTTGGCAATAGAGAGATTCCTATTGGGCCTTGGCATTTTGGGTTTGATCCATTATGGCCAAAGCCCATGCCTTAAGAATCAATTAAAAGCCCATTGGACTTTAATTAAAATGGCATTAGATGTTATTGGGTCTTTGAGACCCATAAAGATTAGATTTGGAATCCAAGTCTTTAAGGCATACAAATAAGTGTAGGTGTTTAATTTGGAATTAAAATTGAATTAGTATTGAATACAAATAAATTAGATTTAAAGTTGTAGTTCGATATAATTCAAGAATACGTACTTAAAAGTATTTATTCTTAAACGAGTTGGACTCGCGCAAATCAAATCGTTGTTTGAACATTGGATGGTTATTAATTCAAAGATTAATTAATTGGATTAGATTGATTGAATAACATGCTATGTGTGAATACATGAATTTATTATATGAATAATGTATATCGAATGGATATTAGAAGGGTGAGGGCAATTTTGGAAATTGTAATAATTTAGAATTTATTAATTGGACTTGCGTGTACAGCCTTCTATCGCTTTACTCTTTGTAATTCTCTTCTCACCAATTCCCCTCAATGTTAATGAGGTTTCTTTATTGTATTATGTAACTTGGTAGAAGTTAGAATAATTCTAGCTGGGGGAGAGGAAATGAAGTGATTTATTCTAGGAACAATTTGTGGGATATCCATCCGCATATCATTATTAATTTATTTACCGCGCCTTATTATGCTTTTAGAATGCATGCTTAAGGGTGTATGATGAGACCTAATCAAAGATAATTAATTGGTTGCCAATTACCCGAAAAACCCTCAACAAATATTAAGCGTTTTCTTTCCATTGAATGATTCATTCTCAAGATCCAAGACTAGCATTGGTTTATTGGCCAAAGTCAAGACCTTTGTCCATTGAGGATGTGTTTGAATCATGAAGGCTTTGTTCCATATCGCATGCCTTGGGCAAGTTGTGATTGTTGGCCAAATTCAAGATCACTTCTTGTTCATCGACATGGATTACGAAGCTTTCCAAAGTCAATGGGTCCCGCTTGACTAGAATCATTAAGCTTGTTGTGCCAAAGCCAAGGCTTAGTTGATTCAGAGGAAAAGATTAGGCAAATATATTGTATATATGTTTCGGACTTGAAGGTCCACCTACCGGATCTAGGAATTAGATGAGGTCCAATTGATCTTAGAGATCTACCTAGTTAAATATCATACAGCTTGTTGGCCAAAGTCAAGGTTGTGTGTTATTTAACGGGATCCTAGCTCACTAGGAAACTAGGTTTCCCGAGTACTCAACAGAGGGTTAGAGGCTCGCCGAAAAATAGTGGGAGGCAAGTATTAAAATTTGCAATTTCATTTAGATACTTGCCAATACGCGCTCATTTCAATTTTCGTCATTAGTTAATAATAAATATATTAGTTGGACTAATATTCAATTGTTTTTTTAATTAAATAGTTGGACTGTATTCAAACTACTTCATTTATTGTTGATTATATAATTGGATTATAGTAATCAATATATTTAATTTTACCGATCATTTATAGTTGATTATATAATTGGATTATAGTAATCAATATATATTTGAATTTAACCAATCAAATTGTAATTAGTTATATAGTTAAACTATAGTAATCATTACATTAGATTGTACCCGAAATCGTTGATTGGATAGTTGGACTTTAGCAGTCAAGATAACTGAAAGAGAAGTGTCAAAGAACATAATCCTAAGTGAAAATGTATTTAACGACATAACTTTCTAGAATGGGAAACGAATCTCAGGATAGTCCTGGGAGTTGAGAAGTTACTATATTTGATAGAGCGACCTTTCGGGCCTAAGCCTGGAGTTGAGCAAATAGTGAAGCATAAGCTTTGGAAGACTCATCGTGATGAAAACTTTAGTGCTCAATCTGTTATGCTTGCCACAAAGACTCCTTAATTTCTTCGTCAAAACTAAGGATTAGATCCTTATACTATGATGTTGAAATTAAAGGATCTTCATATATCTATTTTGGATCTTAGAAGTACTAAATGCAATAGAAAACTCTTGTAGAGTTAATGGCTATGCTCAAAGAGACAGAGCCAGTGTTTGCAAAAGGGCAATGAGCGCAAGACGCATCTTACTTCAACATCCTAGAAGGTCAAGGCTTGGCCGAAGACTTCTAGGGATATGAAGAAAAGGGCAAGGCAAAATTCGTCACAGTCTTCTAGGAAAGACAAAGGACATATCCCAAGATGTCTGCCTAAACTGTGGCAAACAGGGTCATTGGAAGCATGACTACCGTATGGACAAGGCAGACTTGAAGGAAGTGAAGACGGGGCAAGGCTCTGACTTCAAGGATGTTTGTTATAAACATGTTCACTACTGGTTTTAAAATTGGATTTTAGATACTGGATGTGGTACATAAATATATGTACTGCTGATTGGCAGGATACTGACTTCAGGTGAGATTGACCTGCGAATCAGAAAGGGGACGAGAGTCGCTATTTTGGCTGTGGGAACCTAAGTTTTGGAACTGCCCTTTGGGCATATACTTAAATTAGGAAACTGTTACAATGTACCTAGTTTGACTAGGAACATTATCTCTATATCTAGTTTAACCGGTTGCGGGTATGCCTTTATATTCTAGAACACTAAGTGTTTTGTTTATAAAGATGATATTGAAATAATTACATTAGATGAGAATAACAGTGTTTATATTTTGAATATAAATGAATCTCAGACATATAATATGACAAACAAATAGCGCAAACTGAATTAATCAGATGAGACTTATTTATGGCATTGTTGTCTGGGACGCATTAACAAAGGCTCGTATATCCACACTCTCGAAGAGTGGATATTAGGACGGATTTGATTTTAATTCAAAGAATGTCTACGAATCTAGTTTATTGGGCAAAATGCCTAAAAATACCTTTTACTTTGTAAAAGTGCAAGTGGCACCGAGCTGTTAGCCCTCATTCATGGTGATGTAAGTGGGCACATGTCTAACTAGGCTAGATATGGATATGAATACTTCGTAACCTTTACGGATGTGGCATCGCGTTATGATTATGTGTATCTTATGAAACACAAGTCAGAAACTTTTGAGTAATTCAAAGAGTTTTGACACGAAGTAAGAAAACAGACCGGTAAAAGTATTAAAAACATTACGGTCGAACCATAGTGTAAAATACTTAAACATATGAGTTTCAAGATTACTTGAAAGAGTATAGTGTTCATTCATAGTGGACTCCTCCCAGGACACCTCAATTTGACAGTGTATCCGAACAGAGAAACCGAACTTTGTTAGACATAATGAAGTGATGATGAGTCACTCTGAGCTACCAATTTCCTTCTAAGGATACGCATTAAACAGTGTAATGCTTATTTTGAATAAGGTTCCATGAAAATCCGTTAGACAGACTTCATATTAGATATGAACAGGAAAGAAACCAGGTTTCACATTCCTTAAGATTTGGGGATGCTGGGCATACACTAAATGTTTGGATGATACCAAATTAGAACCCAAATCGAATAAGTGCCTATTTGTAATTGGTTATCCTAAGGAAACCAAAGTATAGTACTTATACAACTCATAAGAGAACAATATAATTGTTGATCTCCTTGCGATTTTCCTAAAAAGAATACCTATATGCAGTGGTAAGTGGGAGGAAAGTAAAACTCGATGAAAATCGGAGTAATACTGTTCCAGACACTAAATCCTCACGGAACACCAACAGTTCGTCAGGGATGAAACTGTACCAATAATCTTCGAATACACAAGAACCGCGTAGGTTACAGAGAGTTAGAAACCAACCTGAGAGGTATGGGTTTCTGATCTCGCCTCATGTAGATGTCAATCTTATTGAGGATAATGGACCAACTACGTATGAAGAAGTGATACAAGGTATTGACTCCTTTTATAGCAAAGTGCCATGAAGTCTGAAATGGATTCCATGTGTACCAACTAAGTTTGGATACTAGTTGATGTACCAAAAGGCATTGCCTATTGGTACTATATTAGTCTTCAAAGAAGACATACATGGATGGCAACATATAAGTATACAAAGCTAGGCTTGTACAGAAAGGGTATCGTCAATGACATAGTATCGACTACGACGAAACCTTTTCACTTGTTGCCATGATTAAATCCATTTGGATAATGCTTGCTAATGCTGCATGTTTCATTTATGAAATATGGTAGCTGAACGCCAAAGCCGCTTTCCTTAATGAAAGCTTTAGGAGGATGTTTATCAATATCCTGACAGTTTTGTCGTACCAAAACAAGCAAACAAGGTTTGCAGGTTAAATCAATCCATTTATGGATTGAAGCAAGCATTGAATTCTTGGAACCAACATTTTGATGTAATCATAATGGTATATGATCTAATTCAAAATGAAGATGATTCTTGTGTATATAAGAAGGTTAGTAGGAGCGCACTGACAATGATTGTCCTATATAAAGATGATATATTATTTCTTGGAAGTAACATTCCCATAATATAATCAGTGAAAACTTGGCTTTCATTAAAATTCTCCATGGAATACCTAGGAGAAGCAGGCTTCATTTTAGGAATAAAGATCTACTGGGATAGATCTAGAAACTGCTGACATTCTCTCAGTGTTTGTACATTCTGAAATGTATGTGACCTGATGTCTCATATGCTTTGAGCATATGTGGACGCTATAAGGCTAATCCAGGTGATAGTCACTGGATTGATGTTAAGAACATCCTTAAGTTTCTTAAACGAACTAAGGATGCTTTCTTAGTTTATGGAGAAGGAGAACTTGAAGTAACTAGGTTCATCGTTGCAAGTTTCCAAATCGACAAAGACGACTATTAAGTCACAATAAGGGTACTATATAGTTTGAATAACGGAACAATGAGCTGGAAATCTTCCAAGCAAGATACTGTTGCCGAATAAATAACAAAAGCGGAACATTGCTGCAGCTGAGGCAGCAAAAAGGAAGAATTTTGGATCTATTAAAATTCCTAATTGGATTAGGTATAGTTCTGTTAGCAGCTGAGCTAATAATCGGTAAAATTGTTAGAGTTAATAAGCATGAAAGTGTGTGATTAAGATCATTATAAGTTACGGAATATACTTACAACGAATGGATTGGAATTTAAAATTTTGAGAAGAGATCTCCAAGATCCAACCTTTCAATGTTGATTCCAAGCTTTGAGTTGTTTCCCTATCACCTTTGTTGATCTTTGAAGTGCTAGCTTTGAATGATTTTGCCACAAAATCAAAGGAGAGGAGCAAGGCCATTCACTCCCATTTGAGAGCATTAGGGTTTGGTTTTGAGATGTGTTACCAAATGAGAGAGAGAGAGAAGGCTTTTGGTGAAAACCAATTTACCCTTTTTCACTTAAACAAGGTGGTTGGGTAAATAGTTTCACCAAAACCATTTCAAGGAGGTTAGAAAGTAGGTGGTTTGACATAAATGCCAACTACTCTCCCAACTACTACATGTGAAGTGGGCCCCACTTTTGAATTCAAAATTCAAATGGTTTCTACGAATATTTTCCGCGGCTCGGATCCGTTTAATCCGATTAAACGAATTTTCGTCACTAAATAATTAAATCTAATTTAATTAAATAACAACGCCTCGTAAATATATTACGAATGCTGTTTACGAATTAATTCTAAATTAATCAGTTCGCATGTATTAAAGTCCGACTTTAATTTCGCAATGAAATCTAATTCCAATTAATATATCCGATATATTAATTTTAGCCCATATCAATAAATTAAATAGAAAAATCAAATTTAACTATTAAATTTATTTTACCGATTAATTCCAAATTAATCGCGCTCTCTCTCTTTCGAACACATTTAATCCCAGATTAAATAATACCTCAATTAATCCCAATTAAATTTCTCTCTTTTAATTAATCCCAGATTAATTCTACTTTAAATCAACTGTCATCGGTGAATCTTTGGGAAGTGACCCAAGAGACATCTGGATATGTTGGCAGTAAATCCGGTTATCAGACTATCTGATTAAGTGTGTACCTCGTACTACGTACTAACCGATTTACAAGACATGGTTGGCTTCTAGCAAAGCACCGTGCCTACCCAATTCTCCAGAAATATTCTTACTGGAATATACAATCTATGTCAGGCATAGAATATGTAGTATTGCATATGGCGATCCAGTATCAGATGTCACATGCAAGACCTGAGGCTGGAGTAGTGTCTGCCCCATACGAAGCATATATCGGTGTAGGACATAGAAACTGGGCGACGCATGCTGTTTTAGACTCAGGGCCTAGTTGAGAGTACAGAGTAGCCCACGGTGGACTAAACTGGAGAATAAAGGAGTCGCCACCCGGTGTGAACCGGGAAATGATTTAAGGCCGCACTCACCCCTCGCAAGGGAAGACCTCAAATCGTTGGGTTCGGAATGGTCCCTTACTTATGTCAATTGTAATGGATGGATTTGTGTAATATTAACCAAGTCTACAAGACATGCATTGGTAAAACTACTCTAAATTCCTATATGCCTAAATCTATGTTCGCATGCTTCGAAAGTAAGTTTTTTACAACGACAAACATTAGGCATCACACATCAAACATGCTACATACATAGTAATCTAAACATGCCTTAACTTAAATTCCTAATACAAAAGGTAAATAACTAAAACATGCTTGAAGTAAAACAACATTCTAATGATCTAATCATGCTCAAATACAAGTTGGATGAAATGAAATACATGAATCCTTCAAGTGGTACGGGGCGTTGTATCCCGAGTGCAAACCATAATACCGTCCATTCGGATTCAGCTATGGAATTCATATCCGGGTTTCCATCCAATATACCACAAGAAAGAACATATATTCCATCCACCCGAAATCACATCACATACTAAGTCATTACTTGATGTGAACAAATTCCAAACAACATGCTAAACTAATTATTCAAGCTAAACACATTTTCTAAGTCATTATTTCATGTGAACAAATTCTAAATATCATGCCAAACTAATCATTCATGCAAAACACATAAAATACATTTTCCTAAGTCATTATTTCATGTGAATAAAAATAACAAATTAACTAAAAATAAATGATGATAAATAAAATAGGTGCCCTCAGGTCTAACCTTTTTTTATCGTCTCTCGGAAGTGTGTTATACGGCCGTCGGAAGGGCTAAAACTCTGTGATTTATCCGGTTCGCTGATTTGGCATTTTTCCTCTTCGTTTCGCTGTTCGGGTCGCCGTTTTTTATTCTGTTTCGAGGTGTTTCTAATCGTGGTTTTTGGCTTACTGGTTTGCAGTGAATTGGGGACTGTTTTGGCGTGTTTGGAGAGGTATTGGGCTGCTGTTTCGTGGGGTTTTAAATCTAAGGACTGGGTAGTTTGTTGTGCAGTTTCGGGGCGCTTTCTAGACAGGTTTTAGGGGGGTATTTATGTGGTAATCACTGGCAGTGCTTATTGGTTTGTGCGTGAACTGCAAGGGGGCAAAATGAGGGCTGGAATATGGTGCTAGGTGGCTGGTTTCAGTGGCTACAGTGGGCGTGCTAGGTGGCTTGGGTGCTTGAAGGGCTTAGGGGCAGTCAACATGTGGAGTGCATTGTTGGTTTTTATTTAGGTCCCAAGATCAAACAAGACATGAAAACATTGCGTGAATACACCAACGAAGATAGCGGAATACTTACATTGGTCGGTTGAGTCGATTTGAAGACGATTCAAGCCAAGAAACTCACTGCCATGGTGGCGCCACTGCAGCAGTTTGCTCACTGGTTTTGGGCAGTTTCGGGTATCAAATCGAAGTTCCAAACTCCATCGGATGAGTCCCGCCTCATGGGTGAACCTCCCTAACACCTTCGCAATAGTCGCAAGTGTGCTAGCACTTATGTTTCCACCATGAAAACACACTCATTGCTCCCTTATGTTCACGCCTGTGAGCAGTGAAAATGAGAAGAAAAACAGCCCCAAAATGGGCGTGAGTGAGAAAGAAGGAAGAAGGAAAATGTGTAAAAAAAGTCATGTAATTGATTTACAAAAGTCACTTATATTTCTAAAATAAATAAGCTTTTTACCATTTATTTTATCTAATAAAATTAATGGTAAATCAATTACTCAACCCCACTTTACTATTCCACCTACACCCATCAACTATTCATAGTCACTTTAATAAAGTGATTTGATGTGTGTCTTTCACTCAATCCATCAATCAAATCAATCAATCAATCAATCACTCAAAGTGACTTTTGATTTGACGTTTGATGTGACGATTGATTTGACGCATGATGTGACTTGCGTCGTCGCACTCGAATTCGAAATACGAATGCGCTCGCAATCACACTCGGGCTCGGGTTCGTTAATTCTAAATTAACGATTTTTCCATCGCGTCGTAATTAAATGATTACGCCTAGCGAATTCACTATTCACGTCGCTAACGAATTAACTTTAAATTAATTCGTTCGCCCGAATTAAAATCTAATTTTAATTCCACGTCGAAATCTAATTTCGTTTAATATATCGAATATATTAATTTATTGATTAATTCCAAATTAATCGTTATCTCTCTCTAGATGATATTTTATCCTAGATAAAATATCTCCATAATTAATCCTAGATTAATTTTTCTCTTTCTTCTATATAATCCTAGATTATTAATGAGTGTGAGTTATGCGTCATCGGTGCATTATCGGGAAGCGACCCATGAGATCCCCGGATACGTGGGCAGTAAATACGGTCGTCGGTGTATCCGAATCACGTACGTACCAAGTACTACGTTCTACCGATTTACGAGACAAGGTCGACTCCTAGTAAAGTACCAAGTCTACCCAATTCTCCGGATATATCCTTTTAAGAATATCTAAGATCTGTATCAAGCGTAGTATACCAATGTATTGTGCGTATCAGCCCAGTATCGGATAGTCACGTGCTAGGGCTGGGGCTGGATAAGTGTCTGCCCCGTCCGAAGCACATGTCGGATGTCAGGTAACTAGTCTCTATAATCGGATATTCATGACCTGGTCATAATATCACGATTGGATGCGCATCACTTAAGAGCACTAATACCGTATCCTGCGTGACATCATCTCCAATATGACTGAAGTGATACTTTCGCCTCGACATCACACCCAATACACTACGACTCTCTGATAAACCCAGAAGTGGTGTACGCAGAACCGGTCAAAGCCCCCTACCACCAAGACCAAAGTTTATCGATTATCGTAAGTATTAGCGATGCAAGTCTCAGGTTAAGACTATACACACCTACCTTGATTTCGGCCTCCCATAGACACATAGTCATAATACCAATGGGATTCCGAGGGGTCTATCCAGAGCGAAGCTGTTTCCCGTACCATCGGTGAAACACGACCTCCTATCGCACTTGCATAAGTATCCAATACTTATATATATGAGAACTATGCCGTTGTGCCCTCACAACGCACACAAGTGCAATAATAGCCTATTCTGCATTATCGATGTCCAGTCTCGATAATACTCCGGCTAGGGATATTTAATGATTAATCCTTCGGGGACTTATACTGTCTCATATCATTCTCAGTCCAGGAACTATTCATAGGGACCTCTCTTCATTTATATATCTATGGTGATCCAATCACAAACGATGAGAGTGCAATTTCCTTATCACATAGTTAATTTGCTACAACAACACAATGATCTGTGCAAACAGTGACGCTATGGGTCATATTATCCAACAATCTCCCACTTGGCACATAGCCAGTCACTCGAGTGTCTAACACCCGAACTATGTACGGTTTGCTCAAATTGCTGAGGAAAGGTTTTCGTCAGCGGATTTGCTTGATTATCGTTTGACGCAATTTACAGGATCATCACATCGCCACGATGTATGATCCGAACGAATCAGATGATATAGAAGTATATATCTGGATCGTCGATGAGACCTTTAATTCCTTAGCCTATGCTGACGCCTAGCTCAGCTGCTAACAGAACTATATCTAATCCAATTAGATTTATTTTCGACCCAAAATACTTCCATTGCAGCCTCAGCTGCAGCAATAATCCGCATTTGTTGTTTATTCGGCAACAGTTATCTTGCTCGGAATATTTCCAGCTCACTGTCCCAGTATTCAAACTTTATAGTACCGTATTATTTAATTGTTTGGAAACTTGCAGCAGTGATCCCAGTCATTTCAAGTTCTCATTCTTCATAGTTTAAGACAGCATCTTTAGTTCTCTGAGATACTAACAGATGTTCTTAACTTCAATCCAGTGACTATCACATGGATTGAACTGATCGTGACTCCATATGCTCGAAGCGTATGAGACACCCTATCAAGTACATTCTAAATGTACAATTTCCCAGAGAGTGTTAACAAACTCCAAATCTATCCCAGTAGATCTTTATTCCTTGAATAAAGGTTGTTACTCCCCATAATTCTACGGAGAATTTACATGAAAGAATATCAATGAAAGCCTAGCTTTCACCAATTGCATTATGGGAATTTAATTGTCAGTGCCCTCTCCCACTAACCTCCTTATATACACAAGAATTATTTCGCTTTGAGTCAAATCATAAACCATTACGATTATTTCAAAACGACAGTTCCAAGAACCTTATGCTTGTTTCAATCCAAACATGGATCGAATAACCCGCAAACCTTGTTTGTCGTTCATACAAAATCGTCAGAATGTTATGAACATTCTCCAAAAGGTTTCCTTTTCAGGAAAGCGATTTTGATTTGTAACTGACACATTTCATAAATGAAATATACAGTTATCAACAAACATCTTCAAAATGGGTTTACCATGGCAACAGGTAAAAGGTTGAACCGTTATTAACACAATATTGATAACGATACCTTCCAAAAGCCCAGCTTTGTACGTTGGTATGTTGCCTTCCATGTATGTCTTCCTTGAAGACGTTTAATGTACCAATAGGCACAATGCCTTATGGTACAACAACTAGTATCCAAAATAGTTGTTATACATGGAATCCATTTCGGATTCATGGCACTTTGCCATAACAAGGAGTCGATACCTCGTATCACTTCCTCAAAACGTAGTCGGATGGTACACCACCTCCATAGATTGACATCTTTATGAGGTTAGATCAGAAACCCATACCCTAGGTTGTTTTCTGACTCTATCCGATTTACGAAGTTCTTGTGTATTTGAAGATTAATGGTACAGATTCATCATTGATGAACTATTTGTGTTCCATTAAGGACTTCGTGCCTTGAACAGTGTTACTCCGATTTTCATCGAGTATCACTATCCTCCCACTGACCACTGCATATCGGTATTCCTCTCAGGAAAACCGCATGGTGAGCAACAATTACATTGTTCTCATGTGGGATTTATAAGTACTATACTTAAGGTTTCCCTTAGGATAACCTATATTGGCATTTATCCAATTTGGGTCTTATAGTTTGGTATCATCCAAACGTTATGCCTGGCATACCCAAATTATCAGGAACGAGAAACCTCGTTTCTTCCATATTCATATCCTATATGATATCTGTCAAACAGATTTATATGGAACCTTATTCTAAATAAGTTTTGCACTGTTAATACATGTCCCATTGAAGGAAATAGTAGCTCAGAGCGACTCGTGATAAACCTTAACATGTCCAACAAAATTTGGTTTTAGTTCGGACACACCGTCTAACTGACGTGTCTCGGGAGGAGTCCTCATATGAAAGAATACCGTACTCTTTCATGTACATTTGAAACTTACTACTTAAGTATTTTCCATTACGGTCTTACCGTGGCGGAATAATACTATAGCCGATCTGTTTATTTACTTCGTGTCGAAACTTCAAAAGTTTCTGATCTGTGTTCTTCAAAAGAAACACATAACCACAACGTGATGTCACATCCGTTAAGGTCACGAAATATTCATGTTCACATCTAGCCTAGCTAGATATGGGCCCACTTACTTCACCATGAATAGGGCTAACAGATCGGTGGCCCTTTTACTATTACCAAGTAAATAGTATTTTAGGTATTTTACCTAATAAACTATAGATTCGCAGACCTTATTTGAATAGTCAAATCAGTCCTAGTACCCACTCTTCAAAAGTGTGGATATACGAGTCTCGTTTAATTGTGTCCTAGACAACAATGCCACAAATAAGTCTCTATTGATCAAATCAATTTGAGCTATTTATTTGTCATTTTATATGTTTGAGATTTTATTTATATTCAAAATATAAATTCTGTTATTTACATCTAATGTATTTATCTCAGTATCATCTTTATATAATAAAACACTAAGTGTTCTATAATATAAAGGTTTTATCCGCAACGGATCAAACATTGATATAGAGATAATGTCTCTAGTCAAACTAGTTACATCATAACAATTCCTAATTTAAGTACATACCCAAAGGATAGTTCCTAAACTTAGGTATCTACGGTCGAAACACAGCGACTTTCGTCCCGTTTTCGATCTGCAGAGTAATCTCGGCTTGAAGTCAGTATCCAGCTCATAGCGAATTCTGAACATCAATACATATATTTTATGTACCACACTAAGTATTTAAAATCCAATTTCAATACTAGTAGTGAACATAACTTTGACAAATATTTTTAAAGTTAGAGCATCGCCCTTTCTTTAATTCTTTCGTGTATTCCATATCCAAATGGTAGTCACTTTGGGATATGTAAATTATCTTTTCAATATTTCACAAACCTTTGGCCAAGCCTTGGGTTTCGGAATATCGAAACGATGTGCACCTTGTGCTACATGCCCAATTGCAAACTTTGACTTTTCTCCACTAGAATAGTCAATTAATTCTCCAAGAATTATTAATTGCAACTTTAATACTTTTAAATCTAAAGATAGATTTATTATAAGTATATTAATTAAGCACTAAAGTCATCATCACATAAATCTTCCAAAGATTTTATGCTCTACTATTTGCTTAATTATGGGCTTAGTCATAATAAGTTATTTTATCAAATAAATTAACCTATTATTAATTCCCAATTGAAAATTAAATCATTTAAAACATTTAATCCAAGGATTATATATTTTAAATATTCAACTTTTTCAATTCTTTATTGATTTCAATAGTCCAACTATTTAATCAATTTAATAAGGTACTATTTATTATAATGATTACAATAACCCAATTATTTAATCAATAATTTTTAATATTGATTACTATAATCCAATTATAAAATCAACTATCATTTTAATTTAATTATATTGATTACTATAATCTAATTATAAAATCAACTATATATTGAATGAGTTTGTATATAGTCCAACTATATAAATTTTTAAAACAACGTAAAATATTGACGAATGATATTTGTTTGAGCGCGTATGGCGAGTAATTGAACGAATGTTGCAAATTCAATACTTGCCTCCCACTATTTTTCGTCGAGCCTCTAACCCTCTGTCGAGTATTCGGGAAACCGTGTTTCCTAGTGGGCTAGGATCCCGTTAAATATCACACAATCTTGACTTTGGCCAACAAATTGTATGATAATTAACTAGGTAGATCTTGAAGATCAATTGGATCTCATCCAACTCCTAGATCCAATAGGTGGACGTCCAAGTCCGAAACATATATCTTATATATGCCTATATATCCAATATATACCCTACCCTTTTCCTCCGAATTAACTAGGCCTTGGCTTTGGCACAACAAACCTAGTGATCCCAGTCAAGCGCGGACCCATTGACAAGGAAGCTTCGTAATCAATGTCAATGGACAAGAAGTGGTCTTGACTTTGGCCAACAAACCACAACTTGGACACGACACCGATATGGAAACAAAGCCTCGTGATTAAAGCACATCTTCGAAGGACAAGGGCTTGACTTTGGCCAATAACCCTGCCAATCTCGGATCTTGAGCAAGAATCACTCAATGGAAGGAAAAGACGCTTGATATTTAACGAGGGTTTTTCGCGTGCAAATTGGCTACCAATTTAATTATCTTTGTTAAGGTCTCATCATCATACACCCTTAAACATGCATTCTAAATACATAATAAAGCGAGTATGAAAATAAATAATAATGATATGCGGATGGATACTTTACACATTGATCCTAGATCAAATCTCTCCCTTTCTCACTCAAGCTAGCACTTGTATTACTTCTGCCCGTTACACTACACTTCTAAAGAAACCTCATTTACATGGAGGGGAATAGGTGAGAAGAGAATACAAAGAGAATGAAGGTGATTAGGCTGGACACGCAGGTCCAATTTAATAAATCAAATTTATTACAACAATTTCTAAAATTGCCCACCCATCTAATATCCATCCGATATACATTATTCATTCAACACAACCACGTATTCACACACATAAGCATGCTATCAATCAATCTAATCAAATTAATTAATCTGATAATTAAGTGATCATCCAATGTTCAAACAACGATTTGATTTTGTTCGAGTCAAACTCGTTTTTGCGAATAAGTACTCAAAGTGCGAATTCACGAATTAAGTTAAACTACATCATTAAATCAAATTTAATATGAACTTAATACTAATTCACTATTCAATTCCAAATTAAACATTACACTTTTATTTAATAAACCTTTTACGATTTAAATTCCAAATTTAATCGCGTCGGGTCTCAAAGCCCGATTAACGTCCAACGTCAATTCAATTAAAGTCCAATGGGCTTTTAATTGATTTCTTAAGGCGTGGACTTTTGGTCAACTCGGGTCAAACCGATAACCAAAGTCCAATCTGGGATTTACCCCATAAGCCCATAAATCAATTTTGGCCCATTAGGCCCAATTAAACTTTAAAGGTTCATTAGTTGCATTTGGGCTTTATGGTTAAGGTTTTGGGCCCAATTGGATCCAATCCACTTGGCCTAAACCAAACTTGATAAATCAAGCCCAATAGGCCCAAATACAACATTAAAGTCCAATTTCCAAAATTAGGCCCAAATAATTAAATTCAAAAATCCAATTTTCCCAATTTAATTACCAAAGTGTATTACATGATTAATCAACTAAATCAACATTTCTAAAACACCATATTAGTCCAATTAATCATGCTAAACATCATCATCACATGTCCAACACATTAATGAAAAATCAAACCCATTTACATTCTTCTTTAGTCTCGGCCAAAAGAGGGATTTTGTGTCCGATTCGGTTTCAATCCAATCGAACCCACAATCGACATTAAATCAACATCCTAAATGATTTCATACACATCCAATATCACAAAATCAAAAATTACCAAGACATTAGGGCATTCCAACCAATTCGGCCAACATAAGATTTTGGGGATTTTTGTCCAATTCGAAATCCAATCCAATTCGATTCAAATTAACATCAACCTAAATGATTCTAACTCTTCAAATGAATTAAAAATCAAAAATTCCAAGAATCCAAAAATACTAATACATTCGGCCATGATGAAATTTTTGGGGAAAATAATTCCAAATCATTCTTTAACAAATTGGTCCAACCAAAATGAAATTAAACATGTTATAAGCATACTCAAACAATCAATTTATTCAAATCATGCTCAACACACATTTACCCAAATTTTAAGCCCTACATTTTTCATGCTTGAACCTAAGCTCTGATGCCATTGTTGGTTTTTATTTAGGTCTCATGATCAAACAAGACATGAAAACATTGCGTGAATACACCAACGAAGATAGCGGAATACTTACATTGGTCGGTTGAGTCGATTTGAAGACGATTCAAGCCAAGAAACTCACTGCCATGGTGGCGCCACTGCAGCAATTTGCTCACTGGTTTTGGGCAGTTTCGGGTATCAAATCGAAGCTCCAAACTCCGTCGGATGAGTCCCGCCTCATGGGTGAACCTCCTTAACACCTTCGCAATAGTCGTAAGTGTGCTAGCACTTATGTTTCCACCATGAAAACACACTCATTGCTCCCTTATGTTCACGCCTGTGAGCAGTGAAAATGAGAAGAAAAACAGCCCCAAAATGGGCGTGAGTGAGAGAGAAGGAAGAAGGAAAATGTGTAAAAAAAGTCATGTAATTGATTTACAAAAGTCACTTATATATTTCTAAAATAAATAAGCTTTTTACCATTTATTTTATCTAATAAAATTAATGGTAAATCAATTACTCAACCCCACTTTACTATTCCACCTACACCCATCAACTATTCATAGTCACTTTAATAAAGTGATTTGATGTGTGTCTTTCACTCAATCCATCAATCAAATCAAATCAATCAATCAATCACTCAAAGTGACTTTTGATTTGACGTTTGATGTGACGAATGATTTGACGCATGATGTGACTTGCGTCGTCGCACTCGAATTTGAAATACGAATGCGCTCGCAATCACACCCGGGCTCGGGTTCGTTAATTCTAAATTAACAATTTTTCCATCGCGTCGTAATTAAATGATTACGCCTAGTGAATTCACTATTCACATCGCTAACGAATTAATTTCAAATTAATTCGTTCGCCCGAATTAAAATCTAATTTTAATTCCGCGTCGAAATCTAATTTCGTTTAATATATCGAATATATTAATTTATTGATTAATTCCAAATTAATCGTTATCTCTCTCTAGACGATATTTATCCTAGATAAAATATCTCCATAATTAATCCTAGATTAATTTTTCTCTTTCTTCTATATAATCCTAGATTATTAATGAGTGCGAGTTATGCGTCATCGGTGCATTATCGGGAAGCGACCCATGAGATCCCCGGATACGTGGGTAGTAAATACGGTCGTCGGTGTATCCGAATCACGTACGTACCAAGTACTACGTTCTACCGATTTACGAGACAAGGTCGACTCCTAGCAAAGTACCAAGTCTACCCAATTCTCCGGATATATCCTTTTAAGAATATCTAAGATCTGTATCAAGCGTAGTATACCAATGTATTGTGCGTATCGGCCCAGTATCGGATAGTCACGTGCTAGGGCTGGGGCTGGATAAGTGTCTGCCCCGTCCGAAGCACATGTCGGATGTCAGGTAACTAGTCTCTATAATCGGATATTCATGACCTGGTCATAATATCACGATTGGATGCGCATCACTTAAGAGTACTAATACCGTATCCTGCGTGACATCATCTCCAATATGAGTGAAGTGATACTTCCGTCTCGACATCACACCCAATACACTGCGACTCTCTGATAAACCCAGAAGTGGTGTACGCAGAACCGGTCAAAGCCCCCTACCACCAAGACCAAAGTTTATCGATTATCGTAAGTATTAGCGATGCAAGTCTCAGGTTAAGACTATACACACCTACCTTGATTTCGGCCTCCCATAGACACATAGTCATAATACCAATGGGATTCCGAGGGGTCTATCCAGAGCGAAGCTGTTTCCCGTACCATCGGTGAAACACGACCTCCTATCGCACTTGCATAAGTATCCAATACTTATATATATGAGAACTATGTCGTTGTGCCCTCACAACGCACACAAGTGCAATACTAGCCTATTCCGCATTATCGATGTCCGGTCTCGATAATACTCCGGCCAGGGATATTTAATGATTAATCCTTCGGGGACTGATACTGTCTCATATCATTCTCAGTCCAGGAACTAATCATAGGGACCTCTCTTCATTTATATATCTATGGTGATCCAATCACAAAAGATGAGAGTGCAATTTCCTTATCACATAGTTAATTTGCTACAACAACACAATGATCTGTGCAAACAGTGACGCTATGGGTCATATTATCCAACATGCATGGCAACGTGCAGGAGGGTTTATAGGCAGTTTTCTGGTCAGCTTGTTGAGTGTTATTGCTAGGCGTGTAAGGGGCTGTTCGGCAGTGTTTATACGTGTGAATAAAGGGCTGATTCACAGCTTATTTGGTGCATGTTCAGGGGGCTAAATATGGTCAGTTTGGGGCGTGAATGATGAAGGCAGAATGAAGGGACTGGTTCAGAAGCTAGTAGGCGTGAGCAATATGGTTGGTTGGAAGCAGTTTGGCGTGCTTTCCGGGGCTGAAATGAGAGGCTAATTGGCGTGAGCAATATGGATGGTTGGAAGCAGTGAAAGGGCTGGTTTGTGGGTGTGTTTGAGAGCTTGAGAGGGGGCTGCAGTGGGCGTGAGTTTATGAGGATTAGGGGCTGAACTGGATGCTTTGGGCGTGGACAATAAAGGGAACAAGGGGCTGAACTGGATGCTTTGGGCGTGAATAATCGAGGGAACAATGGGCTATTTTAGAGGCGTGAGGATGAAGGCAATGAAGGGAGGTTGAATGAAGCACTTTTGGCGTGACTTGTGGAGAGAGCAAGGGGGCTGTTTTGATCTCCAGAATGCTAAGTCTTTGCTTGATGTGTGCTAGGTGTCTCAAGGCAGAAAATGAGAGTTTATATAGGCAACCAAAGGTAAATATTAATTAGGTAGGCCAAGGGTAATTAATTTCATGCTTTTGCTTTGTGGAAAATGAAGGGAAAGTTGATGATAATTGTTGAAAATGAATAAAGGTTGTGATTATTGTGTTGAAAATGGATAAAGAGAGGTTGTATGGTCATGGACATGGGGTACTAGCATAAATGATGTAGGGTTGGTTTGTGAAGTCAAATGGTGTGGGGTATAGATTATTTAATGGTTTGGAAAATGAAGGAAAGGTGGATGAATGGAATGGCATTGCATGACTTACGTGAAATGTGGCAAAAAGACTTAGGGTTTGCATGGAAGTTGAAGGGACACATGCATGAAAAGTTAGCGAAAAATGATAGGCACGAAAAAGAGCGAGGATAAGGTTCCGGGTGGAGGATGATTTTGAAACGGAAATACGGTGAACAAACCCGGAGCAAAACGAGTGAATTAAATCCAACAAAACGTCAATTCTTGACTTTTCCTTTCCGACGACCATTGTCCATGACTTCCAAGACTTAAAAGGTAGTGCCTCCGTACGAGGCTCATCATCGGGCTGATATGTAAAAATACAATGCCTACAGTCGCCCCCATTTTGATGAGACTTGTGCAGTGTGTGATCATGACAATCCTATCAAAGTACGTGCAATGCATTTTTACTTACCTGGCTCGCCAGCTGCCACCTGACTTGCCTGTTGTGCTGAGTTGATTTGAGCCTCGACCCTGGGACGCAACCCCAAAACTGATGATAAAGGTGGTCCATTCCCGAACCATTACTGTAAGGTCGTTCCATTCTCGGAGTGCCATTCTTGGATAGCCCATTCTCAAACTTTGTTCATTTTCAAAAATCTGATCCGTTCTCAGATTATTTATTCTCAAACTGTGCTCCATTCTCAGAGTGCCATTTTCGGATTGTCATTCTTCGTTCATTCTTGAACTTTGTTCCATTCTCGGACTTGTCATTCTCGACTTGTGCATTCTCGAACTGTGCGCCATTCTCGGATTTTGCTCTATTCTCATACTGTTCATTCTTGAACCCTATTCCATTCTTGGATTACCATTCTCTGCTTGTTCATTCTCGAACTTTGCTCCATTCTCGGATTTTCATTCTCAGATTGCCATTCTCGTTCATTCTTGAACTTTGTTCTATTCTCAGATTCTTCATTCTCGACTTTTTCATTCTTGGCTGTGCTCCATTCTCGGATTTTTTTATTCTCAGACTGTTCATTCTTGACTGTGCTCTATTCTCGGAACCATTCTTGGCCTGTTCATTCTCGAACTCTGATCCATTCTTGGATTACAATTTTCGGCTTGTTCATTCTCGAACTCTGATCCATTCTCGGATTACCATTCTCGGCTTGTTCATTCTCGAACTCTGATCCATTCTCGGATTACCATTCTCGGCTTGTTCATTCTCGAACTCTGATCCATTCTCGGATTACCATTCTCGGCTTGTTCATTCTCGAACTCTGATCCATTCTCGGATTGCCATTCTTGGCTTGTTCATTCTCGAACTGTGCTCCATTCTCGGATTACCATTCTTGGCTTGTTCATTTTCGAACTCTGATCCATTCTCGGATTGCCATTCTCGGCTTGTTCATTCTCGAACTGTGCTCCATTCTCGGATTACCATTCTTGGCTTGTTCATTCTCGAACTCTGATCCAGTCTCGGATTGCCATTCTTGGCTTGTTTATTCTCGAACTTTGCTCCATTCTCGGATTGTTATTCTTGGCTTGTTCATTCTCGAACTGTGCTCAATTTTCAGAATGTCGTACTTGCTGAACTGAAATAATGATGATGATGTGGGCCTCGCCCCCAAAGTTCCATACCCGGCAAAATGATACTGAACTGATGTGGGCCTCGCCCCCAAGCTGATAATGATGTGGAGCCTCACCCCCAAGAAGATATGGGCCTCGCCCCCAAGCTGATACTGACGTGGGGCCTCGCCCCCAAGCTGATACTGATGTGGGGCCTCACCCCAAAGTTGATATGGGCCTTATTCCAAAGCTGACATGATATTCTATTTCACATATTGTATTACCTCTCACGAGATAATCTTGATAGCTAGACATATTTTCGTCCTCAACGAATGCTTCGTGTCAAAACCAATGAATCTTCAAAGTACTCGATATACTTAAGTCCGATGGTCTGAATATGTGATCTAAGCTAGACTCCTAGTGCGTGTGTGCCAAGGCTCTTTCACAGCTTATTCCTTAAGCCAGCCAACTTGATGATTTCGCTTTGGAGAATCGGGCCAGTGGGTCTAACCAACCTGGATGTCTTGATCACATTCTGTGATTACCGCAACATACTCAACATGATGTGGTCTTTTTCTTGTCTCTTTCTTTTCTTTTCTTTTTTTTTTTCTTTTTTTCTTTCTTTGACACACCTACCCTTAAGGTAGCATTTCTCCTCATGGTGGTCCTAATACTCGCCCATGGGTAGCTTCACGCTTATCGGTTATAGGCGGTCTATTTTTTTCTTTTCTTTTTTTTTTCATAGAGACTTTTTCTTTGTTTCTGACCATATCATATATCGTAGCTTACGTAAACCAGAGTGGACATCCAAGCAAACGATCATTCACCGGTCAACTATCTTTTCGGCTATTCATCTTGTCAACTGCTTAGGCTTCTACCGTTGAGATACCTTTATCAAGTGCTTCATGAGTCTAGCTGAGATCAGTCCATTCAGAATACTGGATAAGAGTGTGTCTCGTACTTATCGTTTCTAGGGCTTCTTCCCTTCAACATATAATGTCATCATCGGACATATGTTAAACTACCAAAGACTTCTCTAATTTTTTTTCTCCAATGAATTCTTCATTCCACTGCTGATACTGTGGGCCTCGCCCCCTGGGATCCATTCCCAAAACTCAAACTCATACGGGCTTCAACTCTGGGATTCCTCCCCGAAATTGATTCATTCCTGAAACTGTACTGCTGCTAAGGAATTCTTCCTTTCCACCGCCAATATTGTGGGCCTCGCCCCCTGGGATCCATTCCCGAAACTCAAACTCATACGGGCCTCAACCCTGGGATTCCTTCCCAATTCTGATGCTAATGTGGTCTTCGACCTGATGATTACTATCCTAATCAAATACAGTGCTTTCATTATTATCTTATCCTCGTTGCTTTCTTCTTCCTTTTTCCAAACCTGTGGATATGAAATAAAAACAAAACAAAACACAGGGGACAAGATGCAAGTTTGTTACATGTATGCATGCATGCAAGAGTGAATTTCCTATTCTGTTGGGTTAGGTCTTCTGCCCGTTCCCCAGGTGTCTGCCTTGTCTTCTCTAGGTAAAGTACAGCTTTAGCCTGTCAACAGTGATTGTCTCGGCGAACTCATTCCCTTTCAAGTCAGACTGTCTTACTGTCCAATTTCCATTATTGAATGACTATATTGCTTCTTCCAAAGATTCCCCGTGTTCTAAATACCCCTGGGTATTATAGTGCCAAGATTGAATGCTTTTCTCAAATATACTCATGTTGTAGAAGAAATTCAGTGAAATGAACGTCTTTATTATCATTTAAGGAAATGGTTCAAACAGGTAGACTAAATCAATGTCTTAAAAAAAACATGATCAAATAAACTACGAGGAACAACTTCATCATTTACAGCATTTCCTTCTTCATTGGCCTAAGGTTCTTTACCGTTGTCATCTCTTATCCCAATGAAAGAAGCTGAGTGGTTGAAATCTTGGAGGATGAAAGTTTCGGGCAAACCGGAGTTGATCATGTAGTGTGGTGGTGGTGGAACAGAGTGGTAGTTTGGCAGAGGGTTTCTGTGTGTGTTGGGTTGTTCTTTTTCTGGGTCGGGTATTTTATGGGAATCTATGAGGTCCTGGATTTCATGCCTGAGGAGGGTGCAATTGTTGGTATCATTGCCATGTTGCTGGTGGAAGTAAAATAAAGGTTCACATTCAGGTGTGGCGGCGGAGGATTTGGAAGTGGTTTACCTTCTAAGGGTTTTAAGAGTCCTTGTCCCTTCAACTTTTCAAACACTTTTGACAAAGGCTTTCCTAGGTTAGAGAAATGCCGATTCCTGATGGCAGTAACCTCGGTAGTAGCGGGTTTGGTCTCAGAGTGTCCCCCAAAATTCCTTTTGTTCTGGCCATAAAACTTTCTGTTTTCGACTTCCTCCTCTTCAATATCCATAACTGTTTCCCTCAACTGTCGGAAATCGATAATCATCGAAGTCATCCTCCTCAGCTTACTATAGATAGATGGCTTGGTTCCCTTGATGATCATCTTGATCTGGTCCTTTTCTGAGGGCCTAGTCTGCATCTTCAAAAGTTGACCCCTCCAGCGGTCCACATAATCTTTAAAGTTCTCCGCCGGTTTCTGCTTGATATTCTCCAGGTCACGGAGTGACAGGTCAATTTCCAAGTCAGTGACGTATTGTTTCAGGAAGGCATCAGCTAACTCCCTCCAATCTTCTTTCACATTCTTTTCAAGGCTATGATACCATACCACAGGAGCCCCCTAGAGTGACATCCCAAACATCTTTTGGGCCTGGCGCTGTGTGTGATAGGCCCACCGAACTTATAATTGAAACATACTGACGGAGATGGACCCTCGGATCCCCATTTCCATTGAACTTGGTGATATCAGGCATTTTAAAGTTAGCCGGCAACTGTTCTTCAAAAGTCATCGACTCATAATCCAACATATCTTCATCTTTACCCCTCATCTTATGGGTAACTGTTTCTACCTGATCCTTGAGTTTCTGTAATTCTGCCTGAGACCCTGCTATTTTCCCAGCGGCATACTCACCCATATCATCATCAAACATAGGGATAACATCATTTACCCTGTTTTGAGGCTCCTCCAGCCTCTCATTTTTAGAACTTCCCCCTGCTCGGGGTACAGCCATATTTGACATGGCAGAAGTAAGAACTTGCAACTGTTCAGTCATTCTGCAAGATTTGCCTCAATCTGATTCATTCGGGACCCCTCGTTGACAGATTCACTCATTCTTGCTACTGACTTCTTGGTGAGTCTTGTCCCTTCCCTAACCCAACACGTATCTATGGTGTCTTTTCCAAAGTGGGGTGTCAGTGCAAATGCGTGCCATGCAACATAACATATAAATAATAAAAACAAACATTATATTAATTGGCCAATCATTATTTTAAAGTATTTAATCATACTATTGCGTGGTGCAAACTTGTCCCAGTTGAAATGGCACAACAAGTTTATACTTTGCGATAACATGGTTAAATAACTTCAAATAATAAAATGCCCCAAACACAAAATGGCACATCGACATTTTAGAAACTTTTGGCCCAATTGTCAAAGGACATGAACTTGTCCCAGTTTAAATGGCCCAACAAGTTCACATCTCTTGACAAAAAACCCAACTGAATCCAAACAACGATGGTCCCAAACACAAGCATAAATAAATATTTTCTAAAGGTCATAAAACTAAGGTTCATATGTAGGTTTTAGGAATGTAAACAAAGGCCCTTATTGACAAAGGATTACCCACAACTAGGACTCCCCACTCAAGGGTACAAACGACCAAGTGAGTGCACCTTATGGTATATGCCAACAAGTTAAGGTATGTGACTAACTTTCAAATGGATTTCCCGTTGTAGATTCCCCAGAGGGAGGGTGTGCGAGCGAGGCTTTCTTAAGTACCCAAGCCCCTTAGGCTCTTATCGCTCGGTGTCAGGAATAAACAACGAGTCCTCAAAATTAGTCTGTCACATGAGATGATTATCTAGATGCCTTCACAGCTTTTCCTTATAAAAGGTAGTGAATGAAGGAAGACACCAATGTTGGACAAAATGACCCATAGCATCACTATTTGCACAGATCATTGTGTTGTTGTAGCAAATTAACTATGTGACAAGGAAATTGCACTCTCATCATTTGTGTTTAGATCACCATAGATATATAAATGAAGAGAGGTCCCTATGATTAGTTCCTGGACTGAGAATGATATGAGACAGTATCAGTCCCGAAGGATTAATCATTAAATATCCCTAGCTGGAGTATTATCGAGACTGGACATCGATAATGCGGAATAGGCTAGTATTGCACTTGTGTGCGTTGTGAGGGCACAACAACATAGTTCTCATATATATAAGTATCGGATACTTATGCGAGTGCGATAGAAGGTCGTGTTTCACCGATGGTACGGGAAACAGCTTCGCTCTGGATAGACCCCTCAGAATCCCATTGGTATTATGACTATGTGTCTATGGGAGGCCGAAATCAAGGTAGGTGCGTATAGTCTTAACCTGAGACTTACATCGCTAATACTTACGATAATCGATAGACTTTGCTCTTGGTGGTACAGGGCTTTAACCGGTTCTGCGTACACCACTTCTGGGTTATCAGAGAGTCATAGTGTATTGGGTGTGATGTCAAGATGGAAGTATCACTTCAGTCATAGTGGAGATGATGTCACGCAGGAAACGGTACTAGTGCTCTTGAGTGTTGCGCAACCAATCGGGATATTGTGACCAGGTCATGAATATCCGATTATAGAGACTATGTTACCAGACATCCGATATGTGCTTCGGACGGGGTAGACACTTATCCAGCCCCAGCCCTAGCACGTGACTATCTGATACTGGGACGATACACACAATACAATGGTATACTACGCTTGATACAGATCTTAATATTCTTAAATGGATATGTCCAGAGAATTGGGTAGACTTGGTGCTTTGCTAGGAGCCGACCTTGTCTCGTAAATCGGTAGAACGTAGTACCTGGTAGGTACGTGATTCGGATACTCCGACGACCGTATTTACTGCCAACTTATCCGGGGATCTCATGGGTCGCTTCCCGATAATCCACCGATGACGCATAACTCGCACTCTTGAATAATCTGGGATTATATAGAAGAGAGAGAAAATTAATCTAGGATTAATTACGGAGATATTTTATCTAGGATAAAATATCGTCTAGAGAGAGATAACGATTAATTTGGAATTAATAGGTAAATTAATATATTTGATATATTAAACGAAATTAGATTTCAACGCGGAATTAAAATTAGATTTTAATTCAGGCGAACGAATTAATTTAGAATTAATTCGTTAGCGACGTGAATAGTGAATTCGCTAGGCGTAATCATTTAATTACGACGCGACGGAAAAATCGTTAATTTGGAATTAGCGAACCCGAGCCCGAGTGTGATTGCGAGCGCATTCGTATTTCGAATTCGAGTGCGGCGTCATAAGTCGCATCAAGCGTCAAATCATTAGTCGCATCAAGCGTCAAATCACTTGTCACTTTGAGTGATGTGACTTGACAACATGTCGCTTTAATAAAGTTGATGTGAATAGTGATGGACATGATGTGCGTAGTGTTTTCCTTTATTGTTTGACTTTTTAAATGCAAATTCAAGTGAAATTCATTTGAATTTCACACAAGTATATAAGATATACTTCAAATGCAAATCAAATAAACAAAACACAATTTCTTTTCTCTCATTTCTCTCCTTCTAGTCACGTCCAAAGTGAGAAATACTCACTGGTTTGGGAAGCCAAAATAGCGTGAATAAGGGAAGCAAGAGTTGGATTTTTGTGGCAAAAACCGCAAGTGCTAGCACACTACGAGACATGCTAAGGTGGTATGGAGGTTCGCCCATGAGCCGGGATCCGTCAGACGAGGCTTGGAGCTCCGTTTGTCATCTCAAAATTCTATTTTTGGAGGCAGTGAACTGCATCATTGTGCGCCTATTGCAGTGAGCATTTCGGCCTTGATTCGTCTCCAAATCGACTCAACCGATCGATATGAGTATTCCGCTATCTCCGTTGGTGTGTTCACACATTCTTTTCATGTCTTGTTTGATCTTAGGACCTAGATAATAACCAACAATGGCATCAAGAGCTATTGGTTCAAGCATGAAATGTAGGGCTTAAAATTGGGTATTTTGTATTTGAGCATGATTTAATAAAATTGGATAATTGAGCATGCTTAGTATATGTAATATTGAAGATTGATTTGATCAATTTCAAGAAAAAGTGTTTAGAAAACAATTTTCCCCAAATGTGTTATCTTGGCCGAATGTGTGGATGATTTTTGGATTCTTGGAATTTTTGTTTTTAATTCATTTGATGAGTTGGAATCATTAAGGATAATGTTAATTCGGAACTAATGGATTGGATTTTGAATTGAACAAAAATCCCCAAATTGATCACCTTGGCCGAATAGGTATCATGCCCTAATGTCTTGGTATCTTTTGATTTTTGAACATTGGATGTATTGGAAATCATTCGGGATAAGGATTTAATATCGATTGTGAAATTAATTGGATTGAATTCGAATCGGATAAAAATCCCTCCCTTGGCCAAGACCTTTAAGCATGTAATGGGTTTGATGTTTGATTAATTTGTGTTGGACACCAATTGATGAAAATGACCATGATTAATTATGTAAATTCATGTTTTAGAAATGTTGATTTGGGTATTGATCATGTAATACACTTTGGTAATTAAATTGGGAAAATTGGATTTTGAATTTAATTATTTGGGCCTATTTTTGATATTGGGCTTCTAATGTTGTAATTGGGCTTATTGGGCTTGATTTTATCAGTTGGTTTTAGGCCAAATGGATTGGATCCAATTGGGCCCAAAACCACTTCCGTTAAGCCCAAATGCGACTTAATGAAACTTTAAAGTTCAATCGGGCCTAATGGGCCTAAATTGATTTCTAGGCTTATGGGGTTACTCCTTGATTGGGCTTTGGTTTGCCGAAGCCCATGCCTTAAAGAAATTAATTGAAAGCCCATTGGACTTGAATTGAATTGACGTTGGACGTCATTCGGGGCTTTGAGACCCGTAGCGATTAAATTTGGAATTTAAGTCGAAAAGGGTTTATTAAATAAAAGTGTAATATTTAATTTGGAATTGAATAGTGAATTAGTATTAAATACATGTTAATTTGATTTAATGATGTAGTTTAATTTAATTCAAGAATTCGTACTTTGAGTACTTATTCGCAAAAACGAGTTTGACTCGAGCAAAATCAAATCGTTGTTTGAACATTGGATGATCACTTAATTATCAGATTAATTAATTTGATTAGATTGATTGATAGCATGCTTTTATGTGAATACGTGGTTGATGAATGAATAATGTATATCGGATGGATATTAGTCAGGTGGGGCAATTTTAGAAATTGTTTTAATAAATCGATTTATTAAATTGGACCTGCGTGTCCAGCCTTATCACCTCTATTCTCTTTGTATTCTCTTCTCACCTATTCCCCTCAATGTAAATGAGGTTTCTTTAGAAGTGTAGTGTAACGGGTAGAAGTAATACTAGTGCTAGCTTGAGAGAGAAAGGGAGAGATTTGATCAAGGATCAATGTGTAAAGTATCCATCCGCATATCATTATTATTTATTTTCATACACGCTTTATTATGTATTTAGAATGCATATTTAAGGGTGTATGATGATGAGACCTTAACAAAGATAATTAAATTGGTAGCCAATTTGCATGCGAAAAACCCTCGTTAAATATCAAGCGTTTATTTTCCTTCCATTGAGTGATTCTTGCTCAAGATCCGAGATTGGCAGGGGTTGTTGGCCAAAGTCAAGCCCTTGTCCGTCGAAGATGTGTTTTAATCACGAGGCTTTGTTCCATATCGGTGTCGTGTCCAAGTTGTGGTTTGTTGGCCAAAGTCAAGACCACTTCTTGTCCATTGACATTGATTACGAAGCTTCCATGTCAATGGGTCCGCGCTTGACTGGGATCACTAGGTTTGTTGTGCCAAAGCCAAGGCCTAGTTGATTCAGAGGAAAAAGGTTAGGGTATATATATTCGATATATAGGCATATATTAGATATTTGTTTGGGACTTGGATGTCCACCTACTGGATCTAGGAGTTGGATGAGATCCAATTGATCTTCGAGATCTACCTAGTTAATTATCATACAATTTGTTGGCCAAAGTCAAGATTGTGTGACATTTAACGGGATCCTAGCCCACTAGGAAACACGGTTTCCCGAGTACTCGACAGAGGGTTAGAGACTCGACGAAAAATAGTGGGAGGCAAGTATTGAATTTGCAACATTCGTTCGAATACTCGCTAAACGCGCGCATCTATATTTTACTCGTCATATTAATCAAAAGTATTAGTTGGACTAATATTTTATGTTGTTTTAAATATATATATATAGTTGGACTATATAACAAACTCATTCGATATATAATTGATTTTATAATTGGATTATAGTAATCAATATAATTGAATTAAAATGATAGTTGATTTTATAATTGGATTATAGTAATCAATATTAAGATTATAGTTGATTAATAATTGGATTATTGTAATCATTATAATAATAGTACCTTTATTAAAATTGATTAAATATTAGACTATTAAAATCAAGAAAGGATTTGAAAAGTTGAATATTTTTAAATGATTTAATTTTCATTGGGAATTAATAATAGGTTACTTTATTGGATAAAATAACTTGTTATATCTAGGCCCATAATTAAGCAAATAAGTAGAGCATAAAATCTTTGGAAGATTTATGTAATGATGACTTTATAGTGCTT
This sequence comes from Zanthoxylum bungeanum, assembly GCA_019454045.1. NCBI lineage: Eukaryota > Viridiplantae > Streptophyta > Magnoliopsida > Sapindales > Rutaceae > Zanthoxylum > Zanthoxylum bungeanum. The sequence goes on along the minus strand of SKCR01036825.1, from coordinate 232,673 downwards.
AATTTAATATACTTGACATAATCTATTTTAAAGTCAAAGTTTGCAATTGGGCAAGTTGCACAAGGTGCACATCATTTCGATATTCTAAAACCCAAGGCTTGGCCAAAGGTTTGTGAAATATTGAAAAGATAATTGACATATCCCAAAGTGACTGCCATTTGGATATGGAAGACACGAAGGAATTAAAGAAAGGGCGAGGCTCTAACTTTAAAAATATTTGTCAAAGTTATGTTCACTACTAGTATTGAAATTGGATTTTAAATACTTAGTGTGGTACATAAAATATATGTATTGATGTTCAGAATCCGCTATGAGCTGGATACTGACTTCAAGCCGAGATTTCTCTGCGAATCGGAAACGGGACGAAAGTCGCTGTTTTGACCGTAGATACCTAAGTTTTAGGAACTACCCTTTGGGTATGTACTTAAATTAGGAAATGTTATGATGTAACTAGTTTGACTAGAGACATTATCTCTATATCAGTGTTTAATCCGATGCGGATAAAACCTTTATATTCTAGAACACTAAGTGTTTCATTATATAAAGATGATACTGAGATAAATACATTAGATGTAAATAACAGAATTTATATTTGAATATAAATAAAATCTCAAACATATAAAATGACAAATAAATAGCTCAAATTGATTTGATCAATAGAGACTTATTTGTGGCATTGTTGTCTAAGACACAATTAAACAAGACTCGTATATCCACCTTTTGAAGAGTGGGTATTAGGACTGATTTGACTATTCAAATAAGGTCTGCGAATCTAGTTTATTAGGTAAAATACCTAAAATACTATTATTTACTTGGTAATAGTAAAAGGGCCACCGATCTGTTAGCCCTATTCATGGTGAAGTAATTGGGCCCCATATCTAGCTAGGCTAGATGTGAACATGAATATTTCGTGACCTTAACGGATGTGGCATCACGTTGTGGTTATGTATTTCTTTTGAAGAACACAGATCGGAAACTTTTGAAGTTTCGACACGAAGTAAATAACAGATTGGCTATAGTATTATTCCGCCGCCAGATAAGACCGTAATGGAAAATACTTAAGCAGTAAGTTTCATAAATAATGAAAGAGTACGGTATTCTTTCATATGAGGACTCCTCCCGAGACACGTCAGTTAGACGGTGTGTCCGAACTAAAACCGAATTTTGTTGGACATGATAAGGTTTATCACGAGTCGCTCTGAGCTACTGTTTCCTTCAATAGAATATGTATTAACAGTGCAAAACTTATTTAGAATAAGGTTCCATATAAATCTGTTTGACAGATATCATATAGGATATGAACAGGAAAGAAACGGAATTTCTCATTCCTGATAATTTGGGTATGCCCAGGCATAACGTTTGGATGATACCAAACTAAGGACCCAAATTGGATAAGTGCCAATATAGGTTATCCTAAGGGAAACTTAAGTATAGTACTTGTAAATCTCACATGAGAACAATGTGATTGTTGCTCACCATGCGGTTTTTCCTGAGAGGAATACCGATATGCAGTGGTCAGTGGAGGATAGTGATACTCGATGAAAATCGGAGTAATACTGTTCAAGGCACGAAGTCCTTAATGGAACACAAATAGTTCATCTATGATGAATCTATACCATTAATCTTCAAATACACAAGAAACTAGTAGATCGGATAGAGTCAGAAAACAACCTAGGGTATGGGTTTCTGATCTCACCCCATAAAGATGTCAATCTTATGGAGGTGTACCATCCGACTGCGTTTTGAGGAAGTGATACGAGGTATCGACTCCCTGTTATGGCAAAGTGCCATGAGTCCGAAATGGATTCCATGTATAACAACTATTTTGGATACTAGTTGTTGTACCACAAGGCATTGTGCCTATTGGTGCATTAAACGTCTTCAAGGAAGACATACATGGAAGGCAACATACCAACGTACAAAGCTGGGCTTTTGACGGAAAGGTATCGTTATCGACATTGTGTTAATAACGGTTCATCTTTTACCTGTTGCCATGGTAAATCCATTTTGAAGATGCTTGAAGATAACTGTATATTTCATTTATGAAATGTGTCAGTTACAAATCAAAATCGCTTTCCTGAAAAGGAAACCTTTTGGAGAATGTTTATAACATTCTGATGATTTTGTATAACCAACAAACAAGGTTTGCAGGTTATTCGATCCATGTTTGGATTGTAGCAAGCATAAAGTTCTTGGAACTGACGTTTTGAAATAATCATAATGATTTATGATTTGACTCGAAACGAAATAATTCTTGTGTATATTAGGAGGTTAGTGGGAGAGCGCACTGACAGTTAAATTCCCATATAGCAATTGGTGAAAGCTTGGTTTTCATAGATTTTCTTTCAATAGAAATTCTCCGTAGAATTCTGGGGAGTAACAACCTTTATTCAAGGAATAAAGATCTACTGGGATAGATTTGGAGTTGTTAACACTCTCTGGGAAATTATACATTTAAAATGTACTTGATATGGTGTCTCATACGCTTCGAGCATATGGAGTCACAATCGGGTCAATCCAAGTGATAGTCACTGGATTAAAGATTAAGAACATCTGTTAGTATCTGAGAGAACTAAAGATGTTGTCTTAAACTATGGAGAAGGAGAACTTGAAGTGACTGGGATCACCGCTGCAAGTTTCCAAACAATTAAATACTACGGTACTATAAAGTTTGAATAACGGGACAGTGAACTGGAAATCTTCCAAGCAAGATAACTGTTGTCGAATAAACAACAAATGCGGATTATTGCTGCAGCTGAGGCAGCAAAAAGAAGCCGTTTGGATCGAAAATAAATCTAATTAGATTGGATATAGTTCTGTTAGCAGCTAAGCTAGGCGTCAGCACAGGCTAAGGAATTAAAGGTCTCATCAACGATCCAGATATATACTTCTATATCATCTGATTCGTTCGGATCATACATCGTGGCGATGTGATGATCGTATAAATCGCATCAAACGATAATCAAGCAAATCCGCTGACAAAAACCTTTCCTCAGTATTTGAGCGAACCGTACATAGTTCGGGTGTGGGACACTTGAGTGACTGGCTATGTGCCAAGTGGGAGATTGTTGGACAAAATGACCCATAGCGTCACTATTTGCACAGATCATTGTGTTGTTGTAGCAAATCATAGTGTATTGGGTGTGATGTCAAGACAGAAGTATCACTTCAGTCATAGTGGAGATGATGTCACGCAGGATACGGTACTAGTGCTCTTGAGTGTTGCGCAACCAATCGGGATATTGTGACCAGGTCATGAATATCCGATTATAGAGACTATGTTACCAGACATCCGATATGTGCTTCGGACGGGGTAGACACTCATCTAGCCCCAGCCCTAGCACGTGACTATCCGATACTGGGCCGATACACACAATACAATGGTATACTACGCTTGATACAGATCTTAATATCTTAAATGGATATGTCCGGAGAATTGGGTAGACTTGGTGCTTTGCTAGGAGCCGACCTTGTCTCGTAAATCGGTAGAACGTATACCTGGTACGTACGTGATTCGGATACTCCGATGACCGTATTTACTGCCAACTTATCCGGGGATCTCATGGGTCGCTTCCCGATAATCCATCGATGACGCATAACTCGCACTCTTGAATAATCTGGGATTATATAGAAGAGAGAGAAAATTAATCTAGGATTAATTACGGAGATATTTTATCTAGGATAAAATATCGTCCAGAGAGAGATAACGATTAATTTGGAATTAATCGGTAAATTAATATATTCGATATATTAAACGAAATTAGATTTCGACGCGGAATTAAAATTAGATTTTAATTCGGGCGAACGAATTAATTTAGAATTAATTCGTTAGCGACGTGAATAATGAATTCGCTAGGCGTAATCATTTAATTACGACGCGACGGAAAAATTGTTAATTTGGTTGCGAGCGCATTCGTATTTCGAATTCGAGTGTGGCGTCGCAAGTCGCATCAAGCGTCAAATCATTAGTCGCATCAAACGTCAAATCACTTGTCACTTTGAGTGATGTGACTTGACAACATGTCACTTTAATAAAGTTGATGTGAATAGTGATGGACATGATGTGCATAGTGTTTGCCTTTATTGTTTGACTTTTTAAATGCAAATTCAAGTGAAATTCATTTGAATTTCACACAAGTATATAAGATATACTTCAAATGCAAATCAAATAAACAAAACACAATTTCTTTTCTCTCATTTCTCTCCTTCTAGTCACGCCCAAAGTGAGAAATACTCACTGGTTTGGGAAGCCAAAATAGCGTGAATAAGGGAAGCAAGAGTTGGGTTTTGTGGCAAAAACCGCAAGTGCTAGCACACTACGAGACATGCTAAGGTGGTAGGGAGGTTCGCCCATGAGCCGGGATCCGTCGGACGAGGCTTGGAGCTCCGTTTGTCATCTCAAAATCCTATTTTTGGAGGCAGTGAACTGCATCATTGTGCGCCTATTGCAGTGAGCATTTCGGCCTTGATTCGTCTCTAAATCGACTCAACCGATCGATGTGAGTATTCCGCTATCTCCGTTGGTGTGTTCACACATTCTTTTCATGTCTTGTTTGATCTTGGGACCTAGATAATAACCAACAACCAAACCATCACCTAGTCACAAAAATGCCTTTGATTAGACTCCTTAAACCCACTGTAAACATGGTTAATTAAAACACAAATCCAAACATTACAAGACAATATTTCGAGGCCGATTCTCTATCCCCAGTGGAGTCGCCAGACTGTAGGACACAGAAATTGGGCGACGCATGCTGTTCTAGACTCAGGGCCTAGTGAGAGTACGGAGTAGCCCACGGGGGACTAAACTGGAGAATAAAGGAGTCGCCTCCCAGTGTGACCGGGAAATGATTTAAGGCCGCACTCACCCCTCGCAAGGGAAGACCTCAAACCTTTGGGTTCGGAATGGTCCCTTACTTATGTCAATTGTAATTGATGGATTTGTGTAATATTAACCAAGTCTACAAGACATGCATTGGTAAAACTACTCTAAATTCCTATATGCCTAAATCTAAGTCCGCATGCTTCGAAAGTAAGTTTTTTACAACGGCAAACATTAGGCATCACACATCAAACATGCTACATACATAGTAATCTAAACATGCCTTAACTTAAATTCCTAATACAAAAGGTAAATAACTAAAACATGCTTAAAGTAAAACAACATTCTAATGATCTAATCATGCTCAAATACAAGTTGGATGAAATGAAATACATGAATCCTTTAAGTGGTACAGGGCGTTGTATCCCGAGTGCAAACCATAATACCGTCCATTCGGATTCGGCTATGGAATTTATATCCGGGTTTCCATCCAATATACCACACGAAAGAATATATATTCCATCCACCCGAAATCACATCACATACTAAGTCATTACTTGATGTGAACAAATTCCAAACAACATGTTAAACTAATTATTCAAGCTAAACACATTTTCTAAGTCATTATTTCATGTGAACAAATTCTAAATATCATGCCAAACTAATCATTCATGCTAAACACATAAAATACATTTCCTAAGTCATTATTTCATGTGAATAAAAATAACAAATTAACTAAAAATAAATGATGATAAATAAAATAGGTGCCCTCAGGTCTAACCTTTTTTTGTCTCTCTCGGAAGTGTGTTATACGGCCGTCGGAAGGGCTAAAACTCCATGATTTATCCGGTTCGCTGATTTGGCATTTTTCCTCTTCGTTTCGCTGTTCGGGTCGCCGTTTTTTATTCCGTTTCGAGGTGTTTCTGATCGTGGTTTTTGGCTTACTGGTTTGCAGTGAATTAGGGACTGTTTTGGCGTGTTTGGAGAGGTAATGGGCTGCTGTTTCGCGGGGTTTTAAAGCTAAGGACTGGGCAGTTTGTTGTGCAGTTTCGGGGCGCTTTCTGGACAGGTTTTAGGGGGGTATTTATGTGGTAATCACTGGCAGTGCTTATTGGTTTGTGCGTGAACTGCAAGGGGGCAAAATGAGGGCTGGAATATGGTGCTAGGTGGTTGGTTTCAGTGGCTACAGTGGGAGTGCTAGGTGGCTTGGGTGCTTGAAGGGCTTAGGGGCAGTCAACATGTGGAGTGCATGGCAACGTGCATGAGGGTTTATAGGCAGTTTTCTGTTCAGCTTGTTGAGTGTTATTGCTAGGCGTGTTAGGGGCTGTTCGGCAGTATTTATGCGTGCGAATAAAGGGCTGATTCACAGCTTATTTGGTGCATGTTCAGGGGGCTAAATATGGTCAGTTTGGGGCGTGAATGATGAAGGCAGAATGAAGGTACTGGTTCAGAAGCTAGTAGGCGTGAGCAATATGGTTGGTTGGAAGCAGTTTGGCGTGCTTTCAGGGGCTGAACTGGATGCTTTGGGCGTGAACAACAAAGGGAACAAGTGGCTATTTTAGAGGCGTGAGGATGAAGGCAGTGAAGGGAGGTTGAATGAAGCACTTTTGGCGTGACTTGTGGAGAGAGCAATGGGGCTGTTTTGATCTCCAGAATGCTAAGTCTTTGCTTGATGTGTGCTAGGTGTGTGCTAGGTGTCTCAAGGCAGAAAATGAGAGTTTATATAGGCAACCAAAGGTAAATATTAATTAGGTAGGCCAAGGGTAATTAATTTCATGCTTTTGCTTTGTGGAAAATGAAGGAAAGTTGATGATAATTATTGAAAATGAATAAAGGTTGTGATTATTGTGTTGAAAATGGATAAAGAGAGGTTGTATGGTCATGGACATGGGGTACTAGCATAAATGATGTAGGGTTGGTTTGTGAAGTCAAATGGTGTGGGGTATAGATTATTTAATGGTTTGGAAAATGAAGGAAAGGTGGATGAATGGAATGGCATTGCATGACTTACGTGAAATGTGGCAAAAAGGCTTAGGGTTTGCATGGAAGTTGAAGGGACACATGCATGAAAAGTTAGTGAAAAATGATAGGCACGAAAAAGAGCGAGGATAAGGTTCCGGGCGGAGGATGATTTTGAAACGTAAATACGCGAACAAACCCGGAGCAAAACGAGCGAATTAAATCCAACAAAACGTCAATTCTTGACTTTTCCTTTCCGACGACCATTGTCCACGACTTCCAAGACTTAAAAGGTAGTGCCTCCGTACGAGGCTCATCATCGGGCTGATATGCAAAAATGCAATGCCTACAATCGGATCACAAGTAACTAGTCTCTTTAATCGGATAATCATGACGTTGTCATATTATCCCGATGGTTGCAACACATAAGAGTACCAGTTGTGTATCCTTGCGTGATCATCATCTTCATATGATTGAAGTGATACTTCCATCATAACATCACATCCAATACTCTACGATTCTCAATAAGCCCAGAAGAGGCGTACACAGAACCTGTTAAAGTCCCGGACGACCAAAACTAAAGCGCAATGATTGTCGCAAGTATTAGCGATGCAAGTTTCAGGTTAAGACCAAGTACTCCTACCTTGAATCGGACTCCCATAGACACATTGTCATACAACCAATGGGATTCTGTGGGGTCTATCCGAAGCGAAGCTGTTTCCGTACCATCGGTAAATACTGTTATGCTCCCACAATGCGCACAAGTGCAATACTAGTCTATTCTGCATTATCGATGTCCAGTCTCGATAATACTACGACTAGAGATATTTAATGATAAACCTTAGTGGATTGATACTGTCTCATATCTTATAATCCAGAACTAATCATAAGGACTTTTATCACTTTATGTTTTAAGTAATCTAATTACAAATGATAAAAGAGCAGTTTCCTTTGTCATAAAGTTAATTTGTACAACAAAACCATGTTCTGTACAAATAGTGATGCTATGGGTCATAATTGTCCAACAATCTCCCACTTGGCCTATAGCCAATCACTCAAGTGTCCTACACCTGAACTACGTAGCATTGATGGCAATTACCGAGATGTCTGTGCCAAAGACAGAGAAAGAAGTGAGAGCCTTCCTCGGAAAACTCAGTAAATCAGTCGGTTCATCGCCAAGTTAATGTCAGTATGCGAGCCTATCTTCAAATTACTGAGGAAGGACCAGCCAGTGAAATGAAACGAGCTATGCCAGGAAGCTTTCGACAAGATCAGGGAATACTTGGTGAAACCTCCTGGCTTGAAACCTCCGAGACCAGGCAAACCCTTGGTACTGTATTTGGCCATAGAACCCGAAGCGCAGAGGTCGATGATAGTACAAGCAGATGAGACGGGGGTAGAGCATACAGTGTACTACCTCAGTAAGAAGATGCTTCCGTACGAAGCCCACTATCAAGTGGTAGAGAAGATCTGTTTGGCAGTAGTATGGGCCTCCAGAAAAATATACCATTACTTCCAGTCGTACAAGATCCAAGTGATAGCAAAGGAGAATCCCTTGAAGTATCTGCACTCAGTACCTTCGCTAGTAGGGAAGTTAGGCAGATGGTTGGTATTGCTGATGGAGTTTGACATTGAGTATCTCACTTCTAAAGTCATCAAAGGGCGAGCCGTAGCAGAGTTCCTGGCATTACAATCGATAGAAGGAGATCAGTAAAAGTTTAAATTCCCAGACGAGGAAATCCAAGCGATAACGGTCCAAGGATGGAAGATGTACTTCAACGGAGCGGTGAACTGTAAAGGAAGCCGGAATCGGGACCGTGATAGTAACCCCTGAAGGAGAAACATTGCCTATGGCCAAGAGGTTGACGTTCGGCGTAACCAACAACATGGCTGAGTATGAGGCATGTGCCTTTGGACTGATGACACTGATAGCATTGAAGGCTAAGAACGTGGAAATCTTCGGAGACTCGATGTTGGTAATCCGACAGATACAAGGAGAATGGGAGTTGAAGTTGGAACGATTGAAACCGTACCTATTCCACCTCAGGAGTCTGGCATAGGCTCTCCTCGATTGTAAGTTCCAGCACTTGCCGCGAGAAGAGAATCAAATGGCAGACGCATTAGCCACACTGGTCGTGACTTGGGAAAATCTAAAGAAGTTGGTGATGAGACCTCTAGTGTTGACAACAGCAAGCAGACCCGTCTACGAGATAGAAAGGATACTAGAAGTAGAGGTTGACGATAGGAAACCTTGGTATTATGACATTAAGAGATATCTGGAGAGGGAGGAATTCCCAGAAAAAGCAAGAAGAAAAGAAAAGACAGGATAGCCATCCAAAACTTAGCTTCTCAGTTTGTGAGTTTGAAGGGAGAAATTTACAAGAGACAAGCAAATGGCATCCAGCATATGAATGGATTGAATTTATCTCGTAAGATAGTAAGAGAAGGCTTTTATTGGTCGACCATGGAAGCTGACTGCGCGAAGCTGGTAAAGCACTGTCATGTTTGTCAAGCACACGATAATTTGAATCATTTGCCGCGCAAAGAGTTGCATGAGTTGTCAAAGCCCTGGCCTTTCTCAGCATGGGGAATTGATATGATCGGAGAAATTCGATCGCACATATCAAACATACATCGCTTCATAATAGTGGCAGTAGACTACTTCTCGAAATGGGTGGAAGCCGAGTCATTCTGCAACGTCACAGCAAAATAGAGGGCAAAGTTCATAGCCCGAAACATCATTTGTCGATATGGAATGCCGCATCATGTAGTAACGGACAATGGAGTCATGTTTCAAGGAGAAATAAAAGCAATGCTACAGAGGTATGGGATAGGACATCACAAGTCGTCACCTTACAGACCGCAGGCAAATGGGGCTGTCGAGGCAGCCAATAAGACGATAAAGAAGATGTTAGCCAAGATGACGGAAAACTATAGAGATTGGGCCGACAAGCTACCGTGCGCCCTGTGGGCGTATAGAACTTCTGTGAGAACAGCAACAGGAGCCACGCCTTACTTTCTGATCTACGGGATGGAAGCGGTATTGCCAGTAGAAGTTGAGATACGATCTATGCGGGTATTAGCAGAAGTAGAATTACTTGAGCAAGAATGGGCCTCGCAGAGGTTTGAACAATTGGCATTGCTCGATCAGAAGAGGATGAAATCCTTACATCAGATGCATATATACCAGAAGAGGTTGGCTCGGGCGTTCAACAAGAAGGTGCGTCCTACTAAGATCAGAAATGGTGACCTAGTACTCAAGCAGTCGAAGCCGTCAACGACAGACCCGAGGGGAAAGTTTAGAACTAACTGCGAAGGACCCTATATAGTCCAGAAAATAATGGGAAACGTGGCAGTGAGGCTGTCAAACTTAAAAGGGAATGAGTTCACCGAGCCGATCAACTTAGACAGGTTGAAGCTGTATTTTGGCTGAAGAAGAGAAGACATAACCCAATGGAATAGGAAATTCATTCATGCACGTATGCATACACGTAATATATTTGCATTCCTTTTTGTGTTTGCTCTGTTTTGTATTCAGAGGTGTCAAAAAAGAAAAAGAGAAAGCGGCAAAGGCAAGCCAACTCGAAGCAGTAACAGTACAATGTCATTAGTTTCAAGAATGAATTAGTATCAGTTTCGGGGATGAGTACCAGGGTTGAGGCCCACAACAGTATCAGTTTCGGGGATGAGTCTCAGGGTTGAGGCCCATACCAGTATCAGTTTCGGGAAGGAATCCCAAAGGGTGAAGCCCGCATTATCAGTAGCTGAGAGAAAGAATACCAGTGGAGTGGAAAAAAAAGATAGAGAAGTCCTTGATGGTTAGACATATGTTCGGTGATGACATTGTTTGCTGTAAGGTGAAACCTTAGAAACGATAAGTGCGAGATGTACTCTCGTCCGGTATTCTGAGTTGTTGATCTTGGCTAGACTCGCGAGCACTTGATTATGGGATCTTAGCAGTTGAAGCCTGAGTAGTCGGTGAGATGACTAGTCGAGGAGATGGCGGATCAGTGAATGACCGTTTTCCTAGATGTTCATCCTGGTTTATTTATGGTACAATACATGATGTGGTTGGAAACAAAGAAAAAATCTCTGAAAAGAAAAGAAAAAATAGACCACCTATAATCGATAAGCGTGAAGCTACCCATCGGCGAGTATTAGGACCACCATGAGGAGAAATGCTACCTTAAAGGGTAGGTGTGTCGAGAAAAAAGAGAAAGAAAGAAAAAGAAAAAGAGAAAAGGAGAAAAAAGAAGTTCAAAATGAAAAGAAAGAAAAAAAAAAAAGAAAGAGACGAAAGAAAAAAAAAAGAAAACCATATCATGTTGAGTATGAGAAAGTAGTCACAGAGTATGATCAAGACATCTCGGTTGGTTAGACCCACTGATCCAATTCTCCGAGATAAAATCATCGAGTTGGCTTTCTTAAGGATTAAGCTGCGAAAGAGCCTTGGCACACACACACTAGGAGTCTAGTTCAGATCACCCATTCAGACGAGCAGATTTGAGTGTATAAAATACTTTGAAGGTTCTCTGGTTTCGACACGAAGCATCCGTTGAGGACGAAAATATGTTTAGCTATCAGGATTATCTCGTGAAAGATAATATAGCATGGTCCGGGAATGAACTATCACATCAGTATCAATTTGGGGCGAGGCCCACATCAGTATCAGTCTGAGGGTGAGGCCCACATCAGTATCAGTTTTGGGGCGAGGCCCACATCAGTATCAATTTTGGGGATGAGTCACGGGTATGGAGACACACATCATTAGCACGCTGGGTATGGCACTCCGGGTATGGAGACACATATCATCAGCACACCGGGTATGTCACTCCGGGTATGGAGACACACATCATCAGCATACCGGGTATGACACCCCGGGTATGGAGACACACATCATCAGCACGCAGGGTATAGCACTCCGGGAATGGAGACATACATCATCAGCACGCCGGGTATGGCTTTCCGGGTATGGAGACACACATCATCAGCACGTCGGGTATGGCACTCCGGGTATGGAGACACAACGGTGATACCTCGGGTATGGGTTTAGCAGGCCGAGTATGGCACTTCGGGTATGGAGACACAACCGCAACACCTCGAGTATGGGGTTTAGCACGTTGGGTATGGCACTCCGGGTATGGAGACACAACCGCGACACCTCGGGTATGGAGTTTAGAACGCCGGGTATGACACGCTGGGTATGGAGACATAACCGTGACACCTCAGGTATGGGGTTTAGCGCCCCTGGTATGGCACTCCGGGTATGGAGACACAACCGTGACACCTCATGTATGGGGTTTAGCACGTCGGGTATGGCACTTCGGGTATGGAGACACAACCGCAATACCTTGGGTATGGGGTTTAGCACGCCGAGTATGGCACTCCTGGTATGGAGATACAACCGCGACACCTCGGGTATGGGGTTTAACATGCCAGCTATGGCACAACCAGATTAACTCAATTCAAAGCAACAGACAAGTCAAGTGGCAGCCGGCGAGCCAGGTAAGTAAAAATGCATTGCATAACTTTGATAGGATTGTCACTGTTACACACTGCACAAGTCCCATCAAAGTGGGGGCGACTGTAGGCACTGTATTTTTGCATATAAGTCCCGATGATGAGTCTCGTGTGGAGGCACTCCTCTTTAAGTTTTGGAAGTCACGGGAAACAGACGTAGGAAGGGAAAGTCAAAAATCCATATCTCGTTGGACTAAATTCGTTTGTGTAGCTGTGGGTTTGCTCGTTGGACCACTGTTTCAAAACACACCATTGACCCGAAACCCCCGCAAGCCATACATCCTTGGCCCAAAACCATCGCAACACACACCAAGCTCACCAAAAGATCCAAACACACGCCCAAAAGACCTAATGCAGGCCCATCCCTCTCCAAAATAACAAACACATATTTTAAACACATGCTAAAATAAATCAAAACACCTTCCCAAATTAAAAGATTTAAATTAAATCTCATAAAACACTTTCCTAATCCAATTAAATCACATTCCTAAATTAAATAAAATCAAATCAAATCAATTTACCTTCCTGAATAAGGAGATCCTTTTTCCTTATGACACACAAAATCAAATATCCCTCAAAATTACACAAAATCCTTTCCATATTCGCATAAGGTAAACCCTAAACTTTGCCTATAAAAAAAAGCCATGACCCAACCTTAAAACCCCTAACTCATTCTCACATCTACTCACAAAAGAGAAATAAACCTTAAGCTTCACGCCACTCTCTCTCTCTCACCATCCACTCATGTTAAAGCCCCATTCACCATACACTCATGCTAAAGCCTCCTTCAACAGCCCCACTCACGCTAAAGCCCCACACTCATCCACGCACCCCTTCAATAGACCACTAAAACTCACGCCTTTATCCCTTCACAAACTGCCTCATATTCACGCCAAAACAGTAACTTAAACTGCCCCTACTTCACAACTAAAACAGTAACAAATCTACCTTTATTTCACACCACATTCAACTCACGAAATAGCCCTCATTCACGTCCCCAAGCTGCATGAAACAGTCCACTCTTTAACTGAAAATTCTTCCCTTGAAAACTGTTCAACAACCACCCGAACTGCACCCTAAAAACATGCAAACTGCACCCCTAAACACCGCAAAATGCACCCAAATTGCACCCTTAAAACCTGCAAACTGCACCCCTAAAATACCGCAAAACAGTTGTAGGACACAGAACTTGGGCGACGCATGCTGTTCCGAGCTCGCGGCCCGGTTGGGAGTACGGAGTAGCCCGCGGGGTACCAAACCGGAGAATAAAGGAGTCGCCACCCGGTGTGAACCGGGAAATGATTTAAGGCCGCACTCACCCCTCGCAAGGGAAGACCTCAAACCGTTGGGTTCGGAATGGTCCCTTACTTATGTCATTTATAATAAATGAATTTGTGCAATATTATCCAAGTCTACAAGACATGTATTGGTAAAAACTACTCTAAATTCCTATAGGCCTAAATCTAAGTTTGCATGCTTCAAAAGTAAGTTTTTACAACGGCAAACATTAGGCATCACACATCAAACGTGCTACATACATAGTAATCTAAACATACCTTAACTTAAATTCCTAATACAAAAGGTAAACAACTAAGACATGCTTGAAGTGAAACAACATTCTAGTGGTCTAATCATGCTCGAATACAAGTTGGATGAAATAAAATATATGAATCTTTCAAGTGGTACGGGGCATTGTATCCCGAGTGCAAACCATAATACCGTCCATTCGGATTCGGCTATGGAATTTATATCCGGATTTCCATCCAATATACCACAAGAAAGAACACATAATCCATCCACCTAAAATCACATCACACACCAATTCATGATATTCATATGACGAAAAGTAAGTTTCATGCTTTTCTAAGTTACTAATTTACATAACTTATATTAGATGACATGCCAAATTAATTATTCAAGCTAAACACATTTTCTAATTCATTATTTCATGTGAATAAATTCCATACAACATACTAAACTAATTATTCATGCTAAACACATTTCCTAAGTCATTATTTCATGTGAGCCAATTCAAACCACATGCTAATCTAATTATCCATGCTAGATATCACAAAATACATTTTTAAATCATTATTTCATGTGAATAATTTCAATAATATAAACCCTCAGGTCTAGCTTTTTATGTCGTTCGTCGGAGGCGCGTTATACGGTCGTCGGAATGGCTAAGACACTACGATTCCATCGGTTCACTGATTCGACGTTTTATTTGTTGTTTCCATTTCGTTTCGCTGCGATTCAAGTCTCCACACTCGGCTCACTGATTGGCAGTGAATTAAGGTCGGTTTTGGTGATTTTTGGGAGGTGTTGGACTACCGTTTGCTCGGTTTACTTAAGGACTTTCAAATACAGTTTTTGCTCACTGTTTTGATGGATTTGGGGACTGTTTTGAGTGTGTTTGAGCTGTTTTTTTTGGGCGAATTTCAGAGGGGTTAATAAGGCAGTTTGTTCACTGGTTTGGGGGCTGAAATTAGGGTGATTTGGGTGCAACTTCGAGGGGCTAATTTTAGGCAGTGTGTACGTGAACTTCAAGTCTAATTGGGGGGCTGTTTTGCTTGAAATGGTGGCTGGAATGGGAGCAGTAGTGGCATGAATCTTAGGGGCTGGACAGAGGTTGCAGTGGCGTGAAATATAGGGGCTGGACAGAGGCTATAATGTGCGTGAACTGTAGAGGAAAATGGAGGCCAAATGCGTGAAGTTGAGGGTTGAATCTGCAGGCAGAATGACGTGGTGTTCAGGCATTGAAGTGGGGCTGTATCGGTGTGAGGGTGAGGCAGTGAGTAAGGTCAATATAGGCGTGACTTTAAGGGGGGATAAAGTCTGTTTATGCTCTCCAAAAATGCTAAGTGAATGCTTGATCTCTCCTAGTTCTGTGCTAGCTCCTTAAGGTAAAAAAAGATGGTTTATATAGGCAAATGGGAGAGTGGTTATTGCATGGGGGGGTATGGGTGCATGGGCATGTGGTGTGGGCATGTTTTGCAAGTTTGTGTTTGTTGAAGGAATTGCTTTAAGATGATTCACGTGGGATGCATGGGTGGTGGAATGGGTGCATGGGTTTCTTGTTGCCTTGTGGTTGGTGTTTGTTGGTTCTTGGGTGAGATGGGTTTTATTGTATGGAGGTTGTAGGGGAATAATGGTTGGCAATTGGATGTGAGGTTATGGAGGGTGGTTGCATGAGTTTTTATTGCTTTGTGCTTGTTCCTTGTTATTCACGTGGGAGGGATTGGTGTATGATATGGGTTTCTTTGTTTGTTAGTTGGTGTTTGGTAAGAGGTGTGAAGGCGGAGGAATGGGGTTTTGTTTCATTGGTTTGTGCTTGGTCTTCAGGGTTTGTTTTGTTTGGTGAGGGAATTGTGCTTGGTTTAGGACGGGGATAAATTTTAAAACTGAGACCGAACGAGTGAACCGGAAGCTTAAATGAGCGAACCAAAATGTCAATTCTTGACCTTTCCCTTCCGACGACCGCTTTTCGCGACTTCCGTAACTAAAAAAAGGTAATGCCTCCATTCGAGGCTCATCATCGGGCTGAAATGTAAAAATGCAATGCCTACAGTCGCCCCCATTTTGATGGGATCTGTGCAGTGTGTGACAATGATAGTCCTATCAAAGTTCGTGCAATGTATTTTTACTTACCTGGCTCGCCAGCTGTCACCTGGTCTGCCTGCTGTGTTTTATTGATAGTGCTAAACCCCGTACCTGGGTCGCGGTTGCATCTCCATCCCTAGAGTGTCGCAATGTTGTTGTTGTTGTTGTGCCGTACCTGGCGTGCTAACCCTGTACCTAGGGTGTTACGGTGACATTTCCGTACCTAGAGAGCCATAAATGTCTGAGTGCTAACCCCGTACCTAGGGTGTCGCGGTGACGTCTCTGTACATAGAGAGCCATAAATGTCTGAATGCTCACCCCGTACCTAGGGTGTCACGGTGACGTCTCCGTACCTAGAGAGCCATAAATGTCTGAACTGATCTGATGTTTCCATACCCGGAGTGCCGTACCTGGCTGAAACGATCTGATGTCTCAATACCCAGAGTATCGTACCTGGCTGAACTGATCTGATGTCTCCATACCCGGAGTGCCGTACCTGGCTGAACTGAACTGATCTGAAGTCTCCATACCCGGAGTGCCGTACCTGGCTGAACTGAACTGATCTGATGTCTCCATACCCGGAGTGCCGTACCTGGCTGAACTAAACTGATCTGATGTGGTCCTCACCCCCAGAACGTCATACACGGTAGAGACTGATCTTAAACTAATGTAGGCCTCGCCCATGGGATTCATTCCCGGATTCCTTCCAAAATTCTGACGGTGTGGACCTTAGCCCTGGGATTCATTCCCGGATTCATTCCTGGATTCTGAGAGATTCATTCCCTGGATTCATTCCAAATTCTGAGAGATTCATTCCCTGGATTCGTTCCAAACTCTGAGAGATTCATTCCCTGGACTCATTCCAAATTCTGAGAGATTCATTCCCTGGATTCATTCCAAATTCTGAGAGATTCATTCCCTGGATTCATTCCAAATTCTGAGAGATTCATTCCCTGGATTCATTCCAAATTCTGAGAGATTCATTTCATGGATTCATTCCAAATTTTGAATCTGATGCGAGGCTCGCCCCCAGAGTGCCATACCCGGCAAAACTGATTTTGTTGCCAATGATTCTTTTCTGCATATTGCATTTCCTCTCGAGAAAATCTTTGATGGCAAGATATTTTCGTCCTCAACGGGTGCTTTACGTCGAAGCCAGAGAATCTTCAAAGTACTTGATATGCTCAACTCTGATTTTCTGAATAGGTGATCTGAACTAGACTCCTAATATGTGTGTGCTAGGCTCTTTCACAGCTTGTTTCTTAAGATAGCCAACTCGATGATTTTTTTTGGAGAATCGGATCAGTGGGTCTAACCAACATGGATGTCTTGATCACATTCTGTGATTATTTCAGAATACTCAACATGATATGGTCTCTTGTACTTTGCTTTTGTTTCTCTTTTTTTTTTCTTCTTTTTCTTTCTTTCTCTTTTTTTTTTCTAACACACCTACCATTTAAGGTAGCATTTCTCCTCATGGTTACTCGCCCATGGGTAGCTTCAAGCTTATCGGTTATAGGCGGCCCCCTTTTTTTCTTTTATTTTCTTATTTGCTTTTTTCAGAGACTTTTTTTCCTTTCATTTCTGACCATATCATACATCGTAGCATACGTAAACCAGAATAGACATCCAAGCGAATGGTAATTCACCGATCCACCATCTCTTCAACTAGTCATCTTATTAACCACTCAGGCTTCCACCGTTGAGATCTCGTATTCAAGTGCTCACGAGTCTAATTAAGATTAAGCTATTCAAAAAACCGGCAGAGAACACTTCTCGCACTTATTGCTTCCAAGGCTTCTCCTTACAGCACACAATGTCATCACCAGACATATATCTAATTACCAAAGACTTCTCTCTCGCTCAATTTTTTTTTTCACACAACCATTTCAAAGAATTCTTCCTTTCTGCTGCTGACAATGTGGGCTTCGCCCCCAGGATCCATACCCGAAACTCAAACTCAAATAGGCCTCAACCCTCATAATCCTTCTCAATTCTAATACCAATGTGGGCCTCGACCCGAGGATTACTACCCAAATCCAATACAGTGCTTTCAAGATTCATGATTGGCTTACCCTCGTTGCTTTCTTCTTCCTTCTTCCAAACCTGTGAATATGAAACAAAAACAAAGCACCAGAGACAGATACAAATTTGTTACGTGTACGCATGCATAAGTGAA
The DNA here is from genome assembly GCA_019454045.1 of Zanthoxylum bungeanum. Lineage (NCBI taxonomy): Eukaryota > Viridiplantae > Streptophyta > Magnoliopsida > Sapindales > Rutaceae > Zanthoxylum > Zanthoxylum bungeanum. The sequence goes on along the minus strand of SKCR01036825.1, from coordinate 214,590 downwards.
CTTCCTATCCCATTGGGTTAGGTCTTCGGCTAATTCTCTTAGTGACTGCTCGGTTTTCTCTTCCTTAGGCAAGGTACTACTTTCTACATTGATTGGCTCGGTGAAATCATTTCCTTCCAAGTCTGACAACCTCACTGCTCTATTTCCCAGTTTCTGAATGGCTGTCTTATCTTTTCTGCTTGCTTCTTCCAAAGATTCTCCATGTTCTAAGCATCTTTGAGTATCGTAGTACCAAGGTTGAATGCTTTTGTCAAACATACTCATATTGCATATTCAGGCGAGTTAGGGAAATGAACGTTTTTATTATCATTTAAGAAAAATGGTTCGAACAGGTAGACTAACTCAAAAAAAGCAGGAGCAATTAAACTAGGAGGAACAACTTCATCATTTACAGCATTGCCTTCTTCCTTGGCCTATGGTTCTTCACCATTGTTATCCCATTTTCCTCATGAGATAAGCTGAATGGTTGAAATCTTGGAGGACGAAGCTTTCGGGTAGGCCGGAGTTGATCATGTAGGTGGGTGGTGAAGCTGAGTGATAGTTGGGTAGGGGGTTATGGTATGTGTTGGGATGTTCTTTCTCTGGGTCGGGTATTTTACGGGTATTAATGAGGTCTTGGATCTCATGCCTGAGGCGGGGGCAGTTGCCAGTTTCGTGACTCCTTTTGTTGATGGAAGTAACAAAATAAGTTCAAGTCAAGGTAGTGTGGCACAAGGTTTGGAAGTGGTTTAGGTTTTAAAGGTTTTAGGATCCCTTGCATTTTCAACTTTTCAAACACCTTCGATAGAGGCCTACCAAGGTTGGAGAATCGTCTATTCCTGATGGCAGTGACCTCGGCACTAGCGGGCCTGGTTTCAGAAGTCCCTCCATAAGTCCTTCTATTCTGGCCATAAAACTTTCTGTTCTCAGCTTCTTCCTCTTCAATGTCCATGACAGTTTCCCTCAACTGTCGAAAATCCATGATCATGGAGGCCATCCTCCTCAGCTTATCATAAATAGAGGGCTTAGTACCCTTGATGATCATCTTTATCTGGTCCTTCTCCGAGGGTCGAGTCTGCATCTTCAATAACTGACTCCTCCATCTGTCTACATATTCTTTAAAGTTCTCCTCCGGTTTCTGCTTGATGCTCTCCAGATCACGGAGTGACAGATCGATCTCTAAGTCAGTGACATATTGTTTAAGGAATGCATCAGCTAACTCCCTCTAATATTCTTTCACCTTCTTTTCAAGGCTATGATACCATACCACGGGAGCCCCCTCGAGTGACATCCCAAACATCTTTTGGGCCTGACGCTGTGATAGGCCTAGCGAACTTATAACTGAAACATACTGACGGAGATGGACCCTCGGATCCCCATTTCCATTGAACTTAGCGATATCAGGCATTTTAAAGTTAGTCGGCAATTGTTCTTTAAAAGTCATCGACTCATAATCCAGCAGATCTTCATCTTTACCCTTCATCTTGCGGGTAACCGTTTCTACCTGATCCCAGAGTTTTTGTAATTCTGCTCGAGACCCGGTTATTTTCCCAGCGGCATACTCAGCCATATCATCATCAAACATAGGAACATCATCATTAACCCTGTTTGGAGGCTCCTCATGCCTCTCATTTTCAGAACTAACTCCAGCACGGGGTACAGCCACATTAGACATGGCAGCATGTTGGTGATTATCTAGGTCCCAAGATCATTAAACAAGCATGATAAAGTGATGAATACATCTCAAAGGAGTTGCGGAATACTCACATCGATCGGTTGAGACGATTGAAGACGAACAAAACGATTTATTCCCTTCCAATGCGGCCAAGGCAGTGAGCAGTCCACTGCTTGCAATTTTCAGATTTTGAGCTGAGATTTGAAGCTCCAAGCTTCGTCTAACGATTCCCGGCTCGTGGGTGGGTTTCCCTAACACCTTTGTATAACTCTCGGTGTGCTAGCACTTGGCTATTAAGCCACAAATCATGCCCAAGGCATCATCATTCACGCCCAAAGCAGTGCAGTCCACTGCCTTGGGCGTGAGCAAATAGAGGGAAGAGAGATGAGTTTAGGTTTTGGTTAAGGGAAAATGTGTCCAACACTTGCTTATATATTTTCCAAAATATATTAAATCATTTACCAATTGTTTTATCTCTTTTAAAAAATAAAAACAATTGTAAATGTTTTTATTAATTTCTTTTACCCTTGGTAAAAGGTGAAAGGGAAAAACTTTTACTTTTTCCAAAAAATCAAAACTTTTCCCCCCAAAATTTTCCCTCCAATTTTAATGGTCAAAGTCAAAGAGTCAAAGTACTTTCCAAAAGGTGATTTGACTTTTATGACTTGCGATGTGATTTGCGATGCGACTTGCGGCACGTGATTCAAAATCGACGTAACGTCGCAAACACATTCCGAGCTCGGTTTCGATAATTCTAAATTAACGGTTATCTCGATGCCTCGTTAATAAATCCAATTTACTAATCACGTCGCTCGAGAATTAATTCTAAATTAATTCAAGTGCCCGAATTAAAATCTAATTTTAATTCTTAATCGAAATCTAATTTCGTTTAATATATCGAATATATTATTTATCGATTAATTCCAAATTAATCGTTCTCTCTCTTTAAATTGATATTTTATCCCAGATAAAATATCTCCGTAATTAATCCCAGATTAATTTTCTCTCTCTTCTAATTAATCCCAGATTAATATATAATGCGAGTCATACGTCATCGGTGTATCATTGGGAAGCGACCCATGAGATCTCCGGATATGTTGGCAGTAAACTCGGTCGTCGGACTATCCGAACACGTAAGTACCAAGTATTACGTTTTACCGATTTACAAGACAAGGTGGCCTCTAGCAAAGCGCCATGCCTACCCAATTCTCCGAAAATATCCTTACAGGAATATGTGATCTATATCAGGCGTAGTATACGTAGTATTGCGTATTTCGATCCAGTATCGGATGATCACGTGCTAGGCCTAGGGCTGGATATGTGTCTGCCCCGTACGAAGCACATGTCGGATGTCTGGTAACTAGTCTCTATAATCGGATATACATGACCGAGTCATAATATCCCGATAGCCGCGCAGCATATAAGAGCACTAATACCGTATCCTACGTGACCATCTTCTCCATATGACTGGAGTGACACTTCCGTCTTGACATCACACCCAATACACTACGATTCTCAATATACCCAGCATCGGCGTACACAGAACCTGTTAAAGCCCTGGACGACCTCAACTAAAGTACATTGATTGTCGCAAGTATTAGCGGTGCAAGTCTCAGGTTAAGACCAAATACACCTACCCTGATTGCAGACTCCCATAGACACAAGGTCATGCTACCAATGGGATTCTGCGGTGGTCTAATCCAGAGCGAAGCTGTTTCCCGTACCATCGGTGAAACACAACCTCCTATTACACTTGCCTGAGTATCCTATACCCAGATATACGAGAACTATGCCGTTATGTCTCACATAACACGCACAAGTGTAATACTAGTCTTTTACGCATCTATCGATGTCCAATCTCGACAATGCTCGACTAGGGATATTTAATGATTTATCTTTCGTTGATTGATACTGTCTCATATCATTCTCAATCTAGGAACAAATCATAAGGACCTCCCATCATTTATATATCTAAGGTGATCTAATCACAAATGATAGGAGTGCAATCTCCTTTGTTACATAGTTAATTTGTACAGCAACACTATGATCTGTACAAATAGTGACGCTATGGGTCATAACTGTCCAACAATCTCCCACTTGGCCTTTAGCCAGTCACTCGAGTGCCTAACACCCGAACTATGTACGGTTGGCTCAAATTGCTGAGAAAAGCTTTCGTCAGCGGATTTGCACAATTATCGTCTGATGCGATTTATACGATCATCACATCGCCACGATGTGTGATCCGAACGAATCAGATGAATAGTCGAAGTATGTATCTGGATCGTTGATGAGACCATTAATTCTTTAGCCTGTGCTGACGCCCAGCTCAGCCGCTAACAGAACTATATCTAATCCAATTAGATTTATTTATTGACCCAGATGGCTTCTATTGCTGCCTCAGCTGCAGCAATAATCCGCATGTGTTATTTATTCGGTAACAGTATCTTGCTTGGAAGATTTCCAGCTCACTGTACCGTTATTCAAACTGTATAGTACCGTTTACGACTTTTAGTCGTTTTATCGTTTGGAAACTTGCAGTAGTGATCCCAGTCACTTCAAGTTCTCCTTCTCCACAGATTAAGACAGCATCCTTAGATCTATAAGATTCTAACGGATGTTCTTAACATCAATCAAGTGACTATCACTTGCATTGGCCTGATTGTGAATCCATATGCTCAAAGCGTATGAGACACCAGGTCGCGTACATTTTAATGTACAATTTCCCAGAGAGTATTAACAACTTAAATCTATCCTTAGTAGATCTTTATTCCTAGAATAAAGGTTGTTTCTCCCGAGAATTCTACGGAGAATTTTCTCTTGAAAGCCAAGCTTTCACCGATTATTATATGGGAATATCATTTCCAAGAAATGAATATATATTACATTTCATTATTATTTTAAGGACAGCCACTGTCTGTGCGCTCCCACTAACCCTTTCATATACACAAGAATCATTCTGTTTTGAATCAAATCATTGACTATCATGATTACATCAAAACAATAGTTCCAAGAACTTTATGCTTGCTTCAATCCAAACATGGATCGAACAACACACAAACCTAGTTTGCTGGTTTTAGTACGACAAAATCGTCAGGATGTTATAAACATCCTCCAAAAGGTTTCCTTTTAAGGAAAGTGATTTTGACCTTTAACTGACACATTTCATAAATGAAACGTGCAGCTACAGCAAGCATTATCCAAATGGATTTACCGTGGCAACAGGTAAAAGGTTGAACTGTAATCAACACAATGTTGATAACGATACCTTTCCGCTACAAGCCTAGCTTTGTACGTTGGTATGTTACCTTCCATGTATGTCTTCCTTGAAGACTTATACAGTACCTATAGGCACAATGCCTTATGGTACATCAACTAGTATTTTAACATAGTTGTTTTACATGGAATCCATTTCGGACTCATGGCACTTTGCCATAATAGGGAGTCGATACCTTGTATCACTTCCTCATACGTAGTTGGGTCTTCCTCAATAAGATTGATATCTTTATGAGGTGAGATCAGAAACCCATACCCTAGGTTGTTTTCTGACTCTCTCCGATCTACGCGGTTCTTGTGTGTACGAAGATTAATGGTATATGTTCATCCTTGATGAACAGTTTGTGTTCCATTAAGGACTTCATGCCTTGAACTATATTACTCCGATTTTCATCGAGTTTTACTGTCCTCCCACTTACCACTGCATATCGGTATTCCTCTAAGGAAGACCGTATGGTGAGCAACAATTACAATTGTTCTCTAGTGAGTTGTATAAGTACTATACTTATGGTTTTCCTAGGATAACCTACATTTGGCACTTATCCGATTTAGGTTTTAGTTTGGCATCATCCAAACATATGCCCAGCATACCCAAATCGTTAGGAGTGAGAAACTCTGTTTCTATCCCTTGATATCCAATATGAATTCTGTCATATTGATTTTCATGGAACCTTATTCTAAATAAGTTTTGCACTGTTAATGCATATCCGTTGAAGGAAATGGTAGCTCAGAGCGACTCATGATAAACCTTATCATGTCCAACAAAATTCGGTTTCTCCGTACGAACACACCGTCAAACTGACGTGTCTCGGGAGGAGTCCTCATTTGAAAGAATACTATACTCTTTCAAGTATATGTGAAACTTATTGCTTAAGTATTTTCCATTTCGGTCTTACCGTGACGGTTTAATACTTTAGCCGACCTGTTTGTCTACTTCGTGTCGAAACTTTAAAAGTTTCTGATTTGTGTTCTTCAAAAGTAACACATAACCATAACGTGATGCCACATCCGTATATAGGTCACGAAATATTCATATCCATATCTAGCCTAGCTAGATATGGGCCCACTAACTTCACTATGAATAGGGCTTACAGATCGATGGCATTTATCACTATTACCAAGTAAATAGTATTTTAGGTACTTTACCTAAAGAACTAGATTCGTAGACTTTATTTGAATAATCAAATCAGTCCTAGTACCCACTTTTCAAAAGTGTGGATATACGAGTCTTGTTTATTGTGTCCTAGACAACAATGCCACATTTAAGTTTCATCTGATCAGATCAGTATGAGCTATTAGTTTGTCATATTATATGTTCGAGATTTTATTTATATTCAAAATATAAATACTGTTATTCACATCTAATGTGTTTATCTCAATGTCATCTTTATATAATGAAACACTTTAGTGTTCTAGAATATAAAGGTTTATCCACAATGGATTAAACACTGATATAGAGATAATGTTTCTAGTCTAACTAGTTACATTATAACAGTTTCCTAATTTAAGTACATACCCGAAGGTAGTTCCTAAATTTAGGTATCTAAGGTCGAAACAGCGACTTTCGTCCCGTTTCCGATTCACAGATTAACCTCAGCTTGAAGTCAGTATCCTGCTCACAGCAGATTCTGAACATCAATACATATATTTTATGTACCACACTAAGTATTTAAAATCCAATTTCAATACTAGTAGTGAACATAATAATGACGAATATATTTAAAGTCAGAGCCTTGCTCTTTCTTTAATTCCTTCATGTCTGCCATATCCAAACGGCAGTCATTTTGGGATATGTTCTTTATCTTCCCAGAAGATCATAATGATCTTGCCTTTACCTTTTTCAATATTTCAGAAGCCTTCGGCCAAGCCTTGGGTTTCTAGAATATCGAAGTAAGGTGCGCCTTGCGCTATTAGCCTAATTGTAAAGTTTGACTTTATCTCCTTGAGAATAGTCATTAACTCTCCAAGAGTTATTAATTACAATTTTAATACTTCATTAATCTTAACATAGATTTATGACATGTATGGTGGATTAAGCACTTTAAGTTATCATCACATAAATCTTCCAAAGATTATGCTCTACTATTTGCTTAATTCTAGGCTTAGGCTTAACAAGTTATTTTATCAAATAAAGTAACTTATTATTTATTTCCAGGACTATCCTGAAATTATTCCAATTTGAAAATTAAACCATTTAAACATTTCAATCCAAGATTATGTTTTAAATGTCCAATCTTTCAATATATCTTGATTTTAATAGTCCAACTATTTAATCAATAATTAAGGTACTAATTATAATTATTACAATAGTCTAACTATTTAATCAACTATAATTCAATAGTTTAAAATCAATTATATTGATTACTATATCCAATTATAAAATCAACTACAATTGAATAGTTTGAATATATATAGTCCAACTATTTAATAAAACAACAATTTAAATATTAGTCTAACTGATATTTAAATCATAACGACGAGTGATATTGATTTGAGCGCGTATGGCAAGTAATTGAACGAGTATTGCAAATTCAATTCTTGCCTCCCACTATTTTTCGGCGAGCCTCTAACCCTCTGTCGAGTACTCGGGAAACCGCGTTTCCTAGTGGGCTAGGATCCCGTTAAATAACACACAATCTTGACTTTGGCCAACAAATTGTATGATATTTAACTAGGTAGATCTCTAAGATCAATTGGATCCAATCCAATTCCTAGATCCAGTAGGCGGATATCCAAATCCTTAACATATATCTTATATATGCTAATACATCCAATGTATTGCCTAACCATTTTCCTCTGAATCAACTAAGCCTTGGCTTTGGCACAACAAGCTTAATGATCCCAGTCAAGTGCGACCCATTGACCATGGAAAGCTTCGTAATCAATGTCGATGGACAAGAAGTGGTCTTGACTTTGGCCAACAAACCACAACTTGGACAAGACACCAATATAGAACAAAACTCTCGTGATTCAAACACATCTTCGACGGACAAAGGGCTTGACTTTGGCCAACAACCCAATGCCAATCTAGGATCTTGAGTATGAATCACTCAATGGAAGGAAAAAAAACGCATGATATTTGATGAGGGTTTTTCGCGTGCAAATTGGCTACCAATTTATTATCTTTGTTAAGGTCTCATCATCATACACCCTTAAACATGCATTCTAAATACATAATAAAGCGCATATGAAAATAAACAATAATGATATGCGGATGGATACTTAACAATTGATCCTAGATCAAATCTCTCTTTTATCTCTCTCATAACTAGCACTTGTATTACTTCTACCCGTTACACTACACTTCTAAAGAAACCTCATATATATAGAGGGGAATAGATGAGAAGAGAATACAAATAGAAAAGAGGTGTTAAGGCTGGACACGCAGGTCCAATTTAATAAATCGAATTTATTACAACAATTTCCAAAATTGCCCCCACCCGACTAATATCCATCCGATATACACTATTCATTCATCACAACCAAGTATTCACACAAGCATGTTATCAATCAATCTAATCAAATTAATTAATCTGATAATTAGTGATCATCCAATGTTCAAACAACGATTTGATTTTGATCGAGTCAAACTCGTTTTGCGAATAAGTACTCAAAGTACGAATTCTTGAATTAAATTAAACTACGTCATTAAATCCAATTTAATATGCATTCAATTCTAATTCATTATTTAATTCCAAATTAAATATTACACTTTAATAATAAACCTTTTACGACTTAAATTCCAAATTTAATCGCAACGCGTCTCAAAGACCGATTAACGTCCAACGTCAATTCAATTAAAGTCCAATGGGCTTTTAATTGATTTCTTAAGGCGTGGACTTTTGGTCAACTCGGGTCAAACCGAATAACCAAAATCCAATCCGGATTTCCCCGACAGCCCATAAATCAATCTTGGCCCATTAGGCCCAATTAAACTTTAAAGGTTCATTAAATCACATTTGGGCTTTATGGAAGTGGTTTTGGGCCCAATTGGATCCAATCCAATTTGCCTAAACCTAACTTTGTACAACAAAGCCCAACAAGCCCAATGACAACTTTAAAAGCCAAAATCCAATTTCAAGGCCCAATTAATTAAATACAAAAATCCAATTTACATTCAATTAACCTAAAGTGTATTACATGATTAATTACCCAAATTAACATTCTAAAACATTAATTTTTACAATTAATCATGCACAATTTCATTATCACATGCCCACACATTTAATGAAAAATCAAACCCATTTTCATGCTTCAAAGTCTTGGCAATTTGGGGATTTTATGTCCGATTCAAATTCAATCCAATCAATTACACAATCGACATTAAATCATATACCCAAATGATTTCCAATTCATCTAATGAACAAAAAATCAAAATTCCAAGACAATTTGGGCTTATCAAATTCGGCCAACATAAGAAAATTGGGGAAAAATGATCCAATCACATTTTCATGAAATTGATCCAATCAATCTTCAATTCAACTATATTTAAGCATACTTAATCATCCAATTTCATAAAATCATGCTCAAATTGAAAATACCCAATTTATCATTTTAGGCCAACTTTAATATTTGGGGAAAAATGTTTCTAACATTAATTCATGAAATTGATCTAATCAATATTCAATTAAACATGTATTAAGCATACTTAAACATCCAATTTATTCAAATCATGCTCAAATACAAAATACCCAAATTTTAAGCCCTAAACTTTCATGCTTGAACCTAGGCTCTTGATGCCATTGTTGGTTTTATTCTAGGTCCCAAGATCATCAAACAAGCATGATAAAGTGTGAATACATATCAAAGAAGTTGCGGAATACTCACATTGATCGGTTGAGACGATTGAAGACGAAAAACCATTTATTCCCTTCAAATTCGGCAAGGCAGTGAGCAGTCCACTGTGCAATTTTCAGATTTTGAGCTGAGATTTGAAGCTCCAAGCTTCGTCTAACGATTCCCGGCTCGTGGGTGGGTTTCCCTAACACCTTCGTATAACTCTCTCGGTGTGCTAGCACTTGGCTATTAAGCCACAAATCATGCCCTAAAGGCATCATCATTCACGCCCAAAGCAGTGCAGTCCACTGCCTTGGGCGTGAGCAAAGAGAGGGAAGAGAGATGAGATTTTAGGTTTTGGTAGGAAAAGGGAAAATGTGTCCAACACTTGCTTATATATTTTCAAAATATATTAAATCATTTACCAATTGTTTTATCTCTTTTAAAACAATAAAAACAATGTAAATGTTTATATTAATTTCTTTTACCCTTGGTAAAAGGTGAAAGGGAAAAACTTTTACTTTTTCCAAAAAATCAAAACTTTTCCCCCCAAAATTTTCCCTCCAATTTTAATGGTCAAAGTCAAAGAGTCAAAGTTACTTTTCCAAAAGGTGATTTGACTTTTATGACTTGCGATGTGATTTGCGATGCGACTTGCGGCACGTGATTCAAAATCGACGTAACGTCGCAAACACATTCCGAGCTCGGTTTCGATAATTCTAAATTAACGATTATCTCGATGCCTCGTTATAAATCCAATTTACTAATCACGTCGCTCGAGAATTAATTCTAAATTAATTCAAGTGCCCGAATTAAAATCTAATTTTAATTCCTAATCGAAATCCAATTTCGTTTAATATATCGAATATATTATTTATCGATTAATTCCAAATTAATCGTTCTCTCTCTTTAAATTGATATTTTATCCCAGATAAAATATCTCCGTAATTAATCCCAGATTAATTTTCTCTCTCTTCTAATTAATCCCAGATTAATATATAATGCGAGTCATACGTCATCGGTGTATCATTGGGAAGCGACCCATGAGATCTCCGGATATGTTTGCAGTAAACTCGGTCGTCGGACTATCCGAACACGTAAGTACCAAGTATTACGTTTTACCGATTTACAAGACAAGGTTGGCCTCTAGCAAAGCGCCATGCCTACCCAATTCTCCGAAAATATCCTTACAGGAATATGTGATCTATATCAGGCGTAGTATACGTAGTATTGCGTATTTCGATCCAGTATCGGATGATCACGTGCTAGGCCTAGGGCTGGATATGTGTCTGCCCCGTACGAAGCACATGTCGGATGTCTGGTAACTAGTCTCTATAATCGGATATACATGACCGAGTCATAATATCCCGATAGCCGCGCAGCATATAAGAGCACTAATACCGTATCCTACGTGACCATCTTCTCCATATGACTGGAGTGACACTTCCGTCTTGACATCACACCCAATACACTACGATTCTCAATATACCCAGCATCGGCGTACACAGAACCTGTTAAAGCCCTGGACGACCTCAACTAAAGTACATTGATTGTCGCAAGTATTAGCGGTGCAAGTCTCAGGTTAAGACCAAATACACCTACCCTGATTGCAGACTCCCATAGACACAAGGTCATGCTACCAATGGGATTCTGCGGTGGTCTAATCCAGAGCGAAGCTGTTTCCCGTACCATCGGTGAAACACAACCTCCTATTACACTTGCCTGAGTATCCTATACCCAGATATACGAGAACTATGCCGTTATGTCTCACATAACACGCACAAGTGTAATACTAGTCTTTTACGCATCTATCGATGTCCAATCTCGACAATGCTCTGACTAGGGATGTTTAATGATTTATCTTTCGTTGATTGATACTGTCTCATATCATTCTCAATCTAGGAACAAATCATAAGGACCTCCCATCATTTATATATCTAAGGTGATCTAATCACAAATGATAGGAGTGCAATCTCTTTGTTACATAGTTAATTTGTACACAACACTATGATCTGTACAAATAGTGACGCTATGGGTCATAACTGTCCAACACAGCAGTCAAAGCTTGCAACTGTTTGGTAATCTTGGTGAAACTATTCTCTAGCCGATCCATGCGGGATATCTCGTTTTCTGATCCACTCATATTTGTTATTTTCTCTTTAACAGTCTTCCTTCTTTCCTAACCTAACGAGAATCTATAAAATGGCTTTTAAGACAATGCATGTAGCATTGTATGATGTAATGCATGAAATACACAAGTCTATCAAGATGGTTATACAAGTTGGCCCATTATCATTTTAAAGCATTCAATCATACATTACGCGGTACAAAACTTGTCCCAGTTGAAAAGGCCCAACAAGTTTATACTTTTACGATACATGGCTAAACAACTTCAAATGATAAAAGGCCCAAACACAAAATGGCCCATCAGTATTTTAGAAACTTTTGACCCAATTGTCAAATGACACGAACTCGTCCCAGTTTAAATGGCCCAACAAGTTCACATCTTTTGACAAGATGTCCAACTGAATCCAAATGACAATGGTCCTAAACATAACCTAATAGGCAATTTCTAAAGGTCACACAACAAAGGTTCACATGTAGGTTTAAACGAATCTAAACAAAGGCTCTCGCTGACGAAGGATTGCCCACTACTAGGACTCCCCACTCAAGGGTTCGAGCGACCAAGTGAGCGCACCATTTTTATACCTTACGGTACGTGCCAACGAGTTACAGTATGTGACTAACTGTCAAATGGATTTCCCATTGTAGATTCCCCAGAGAGAGGGTGGAGCGAACTCTCTTAAATACCTAAGTCTCTTAGGCTCTTATCGCCTTGGTGACAGGAATAACAACAAGTCCTGCAAAATTAGTCTATCACAATGAGCTACGGATAATGATTATCTAGATGCGTTCGCAGCTTTTCCTTATGGAAAGGTAGTGAATGAAGGAAGACACTAAACCATCACCTAGCTTTAATAACACCTTTGATTAAACTCATTAAACCCACAGTTGACATGGTTAATTTAAAGCATAGATCACAAAGTTTACAAGACATTATTTCGGGGTCGATTCTCTATCCCAGTGGAGTCGCCAGACTGTAGGACACCGAACTTGGGCGACACATGCTATTCCGAGCTCACGGCCGGTTGGGAGTACGGAGTAGCCCGCGGGGGACTAAACTGGAGAATAAAAGAGTCGACATCCGGTGGGAACCGGGAAATGATTTAAGGCCGCACTCACCCCTCGCAAGGGAAGACCTCAAACCGTGTGGTTCGGAATGGTCCCTTACTTATGTCATTTGTAATAAATGAATTTTTGCAATATTATCCATGTCTACAAGACATGTATTGGTAAAAACTACTCTAAATTCCTATAGGCCTAAATCTAAGTTTGCATGCTTCAAAAGTAAATTTTTATAACGGCAAACATTAGGCATCACACATCAAACGTGCTACATACATAGTAATCTAAACATATCTTAACTTAAATTCCTAATACAAAAGGTAAACAACTAAGACATGCTTGAAGTGAAACAACATTCTAGTGGTCTAATCATGCTCGAATACAAGTTGGATGAAATGAAATACATGAATCTTTCAAGTGGTACGGGGCATTGTATCCCGAGTGCAAACCATAATCCCGTCCATTCGGATTCGGCTATGGAATTTATATCCGGAATTCCATCCAATATACCACAAGAAAGAACACATAATCCATCCACCCGAAATCATATCACACACCAATTCATGATATTCATATGACGAAAAGTAAGTTTCATGCTTTTCTAAGTTACTAATTTACATAACTTATATTAGATGACATGCCAAATTAATTATTCAAGCTAAACACATTTTCTAAGTCATTATTTCATGTGAATAAGTTCCATACAACATACTAAACTAATTATTCATGCTAAACACATTTCCTAAGTCATTATTTCATGTGAGCCAATTCAAACCACATGCTAATCTAATTATCCATGCTAGATATCACAAAACACATTTTTAAATCATTATTTCATGTGAATAAATAAACCCTCAGGTCTAACCTTTTGTGTCGTTCGTCGGAGGTGCATTATACTACCGTCGAAAGGGCTAAGACACTACGATTCCACTGGTTCACTGGTTCGATGTTTTATTCACTATTTCCACTTCGTTTCGCTGCGATTCAAGTCTCCACACTCGGCTCACTGATTGGCATTGAATTAAGGTCGGTTTTGGTGATTTTTGGGAGGTGTTGGACTGTCGTTTGCTCGGTTTACTTAAGGACTTTCAAATGCAATTTTTGCTCACTGTTTTGATGGATTTGATGACTATTTTAAGTGTGTTTGAGCTGCTGTTTTGGGTGAATTTCAAGGGGGGTTATTAAGGCAGTTTGATCACTGGTTTGGGGGCTGAAATAAGGGTGATTTGGGTGCAACTTCGAGGGGCTAATTTCAGGCAGTGTGTGCGTGAACTTCAGGTCTGATTGGGGGGCTGTTTTGCTTGAAAATGGGGGCTGGAATGGGAGCAGTAGTGGCGTGAATCTTAGGGGCTGGACAGAGGTTGCAGTGGCGTGAAATATAGGGGCTAGACAGAGGCTATAATGTGCTTGAACTGTAGAGGAAAATGCAGGCCAAAAGCGTGAAGTTGAGGGCTGAATCTGTAGGCAGAATGGCGTGGTATTCAGGCAGTGAAGTGGGGCTGTATCGGCGTAAGGGTGAGGCATTGAGTAAGGGCAATATAGGAGTGACTTTAAGGGGGGATAAGGGCTGTTTTTGCTCTCCAAAAATGCTGAGTGAATGCTTGATCTCTCCTAGGTCTGTGCTAGCTCCTTAAGGTAAAAAAAGATGGTTTATATAGGCAAATGGGAGAGTGGTTATTGCATGGTGGGAGTATGGGTGCATGGGCATGTGGTGTGGGCATGTTTTGCAAGTTTGTGTTTGTTGAAGGAATTGCTTTAAGATGATTCACGTGGGATGCATGGGTGGTGGAATGGGTGCATGGGTTTCTTGTTGCCTTGTGGTTGGTGTTTGTTGGTTATTGGGTGAGATGGGTTTTATTGTATGGAGGTTGTAGGGGAATAATGGTTGGCAATTGGATGTGAGGTTATGGAGGGTGGTTGCATGAGTTTTTGTTGCTTTGTGCTTGTTCCTTGTTATTCACGTGGGAGGGGTTGGTGTATGATATGGGTTTCTTTGTTTGTTAGTTAGTGTTTGGTAAGAGGTGTGAAGGCGGAGGAATGGGGTTTTGTTTCGTTGGTTTGTGCTTGGTCTTTAGGGTTTGTTTTGTTTGGTGAGGGAATTGTGCTTGGTTTAGGACGGGCATAAATTTTAAAATTGAGACCGAACGAGCGAACCCGAAGCTTAAACGAGCGAACCAAAATGTCAATTCTTGACCTTTCCCTTCCGACGACCGCTTTCCGCGACTTCCGTAACTAAAAAAAGGTAATGCCTCCATTCGAGGCTCATCATCAGGCTGATATGCAAAAATGCAATACCTACAACAGTCCTAAAAAAACTACACAACCAGAACATCAAAAACTGTAGCAAAAATAGTCTCAAAAACAGCACAAAATAGCCCCAAAACAGTCCCCAAATACCGTAAAAGTAACTAAACCCAACGACCAGAAAATACAGTAAAGACAGAGGAAAAAACAGCCCAAAACAACGAGGCGATGATGGAAAATAGAAAATCAGTGAACCGGAGGAGTTACAGAGCATCAACCCTTTACGACGACCGCGAAACTCACTTCTAAGAGGTGACTTAAGAGGTTAGACATGAGGGCACCCCTTTATCTATTCTCCTTATTTTTATTTATTTTCTTATTTTACTTCGCATGAGTATTGTGGATTGGTGCATGATATGACCTTCGGATGAATGAAATATGTGTTCTCTCTTGCGGTATATCAGATGGAAACCCGGACGTAAATTCCGTAGCCGAATCCGAATGGACGGTATTGCAAGGGATGAGTGCGGCCTTAAATCATTTTCCCAATTCACACTGGGTGGTGACTCCATTATTCTCCAGTTTAGTTCCCCGTGGGCTATTCCGTACTCCCGACTAGGTGATTTCTGTGTCCTACACTAACCATCTCCGAAAAACAGGCCCCTAAAACACCCTCATACCACCAAAAACTGTAACTTAAAAAATGTATTCTTGAATCACTGAAAAATAGCCCCTGAGATACCCATAAATCACCGAAAACTATAAGCCAAAAATAACAGCAAACTCACCAAAAATAAGAAGCAAAAAACAGTAGCAAAATAGAGAAAACAGCAGCCTAAAACAGTGAAACAACGAAGGAAAATATTGAACTAGCGAACTGGAAAAATTACGGTGCATTAACCCTTCTGATGCCCGCGTAACACACTTCCAAGAGGTGACTTAAAAGGTAAGACCTGAGGGCACCCTTTTATTTACTCCCGTTCATCATTTTTTGATTATTTATTAGTATTTCTTCGCATGCGTATTGTTAGTCCATGTATGTCGTTGTTGGATGAATGATTTTGTGCTATCTCTCGCGGTATATCGGATGGAAACCCATACGTAAATTCCATAGCTGAATCTGAATGGACGGTAGTGTGGTCTGTACTTGGGATACAACTCCACGTACTGCTTGATAAATGACACATATTTCATTTTATCTAATCTTGTGTTCATCTATTGTTCATTATTCCGCCATTTACTTTTCGTATGCTATTTATTTATGCAATGATAATGTAATGCGCATGGGCGAATCAAGTTGGATTAAAGGTCCTCCGTTTGAGGGACAAAAAGCCTAGGGGCTACCTTTACCATAATTTTTTACCGCGCTGGATGAAGTTTGTTTGATTGAATGCGAGACATGTTCAATTGGGCATTCTAGATCCTATATATATGTTGGCCTTGGTCGCATCTCTTTTCTTTCATTCTTGTTATTCGTCTCTTTTCTGTATCGTATTACTTCACGTTTATTTCCATGCATGATTACCCCTTTAGTTATTTCTTTCACGTTAGGAACATAATTATTTCTTTTCGATATTTATGCTTTTACAGTTATAACTTATTTATGTTTCTGTATTTACCTATTTAATATGTTTATAAGATTGTGTGCTCGCTTTTATTTTATTTATTCCTATGTGTGCAAACTTAGATATTAGTTAATCTTGCATGTGTATGTTGCATAGATTTGGTTAGATTATTGCATAAATCTGTTCATTACAAGTGACATAAGTAAGGGACCATTCTGAACCCAATAGTTTGAGGTCTTCCCTTGCGATGGGTGAGTGCAGCCTTAAATCATTTCCCAGTTCACACTGGGTGGCAACTCCATTATTCTCTGGTTTAGTCCCCCATGGGCTACTCCATTCTCCCGATCGGGCCGCAAGCCTGGAATAGTGTCACCGATTTCTCTGTCCTACACAGAGGACTTTTGGCAAACAAGAAAGAGGTAAGGAAATTGAAATACCGAAAGACACATTTTTTTAATAGATGAGGTGTTGTACCTGAGGTGTTACACGATGCCATAAAATAGGTGTCTATGGCCTGAGGAGGCGAACTATGTGCTCAGATAAATCCATGATGGAATCTACATGAGCAACTCTTGTGGTAATTCAATCACTCATAAGACACTCAGGCAAGGTTTCTTCTGGTTGATAATACATCAAAACGGAATCAAGGTTGCCCGAACATATGACGGGTGTCAAAAAATGCCAATGTCCCTCACCAGCCGCCCGAGCATCTGACTACGTTTTCAAGTCCTTGGCTGTTATCATAATGAGGGCTGGATATTATCGAACCTATGCCAATGGGACTAGGTTAGGAAAAGTTCGTAATCGTGCCAATCAATTATTTCACCAAATAGGTAGAGGTCCAGCCGTCATTTATAATAACTGAGAAGAAATACATGGAGTTTGTCAAAGGGTATATTGCATGGTGATTCAAGATTCTAAGGGCTATCATCATGGAGTAATGAAAAATAGTTCAATAGCACGGGTTTCAGAAAACTCAATGGGGATCTTCATATTGCTTTGAGATTTGCTTCACCTGCTCACCCAAAGTAGAGTCAGCAAACAAGACCATAAAGAATAATCTGAAGGCCAGACTCGGGTCTTGTAAAGGTCTGTGGGTTGGGGAGATTCCAAAAGTATTATGGCCGCATAGAATGACTTACTAGGATTCCACCGGAGAAACCCTATTTTCTTTGGCTTATGGATATGAGGCAGTCATTCCAGCTGAGATCGGGAAAACGACCAATCGAGTACATCACTTTGAGAAAGAATAAAATAAGAAACTCATGAGACACCACATTGACTTAATAGAAGGAAAAAATAGAATTCACCACTTAAGATTGCAATATACCAGAAAAAGATGGCACACTTCTACAACAAATGGGTCTAGGTGCGAGCCTTTCACCTTGAATAGTTTGTTCTGAGACAAGTGACCCTAAACACAAGGAAGCCAGAGAAAGGCTCCTTAGGAGCCAAATGGGAAGGGCTATACAAAGTCGCTAAAGTTAACAAGATCACTACTTATCACCTGGAGCAGCCGGATGGTACATGGCTCAAAAATCCTTGGAACACTAAGATGCTTAAAAGATATTTCCAATAGAGGCTCTCTTAGAATGACCCTCATAGAGTTGTAATAATGGAAGTGGATCCCAAGAATATAAATAGGCCTTTCCCATTTTCAATAGGAACTTGTTCTTCTACATTTGTTTGTTATTTAGATAAGAAAGACTTGTTTAATATTCTTGTGAAATACTTGCAACCGGGACACATCAAGGGTTGTAAGGAATATGGAGAAGACATGAACCCCCATGGCACGCCAATCCCTGAAGTTATTATTAAACCCCCGAGCGAAACGTCGGTACCAAATGACTTACACATTTGAGGGATATAGTGTAACGACCTGTGTGGCGTGCGGTGCCTCAAGGTAACCATAGCACGTTTGGTGGGAAGCCTAGTGTGGCATTTGGCGCACCCAGGTAATAGTAGCATGCATGGATTGAAGAAAGCAAAGATGCTATGGAACCTTCGGGTTTATATCATGTAGGGATGGATAATTCCTTCACGATGTTCACCGCTAATGTTAGAGGTGCATAGCACGGGGAGGGCCCACGAGCCTCTTTGGCTTTTGTTACCTCGGGATATGTCTATCACGGGGAAATAAAATGCCTCTGTGGCGTTAACCATCCATCTCGGACCCACCGAACATAACAGGGGAAGGAAGAAAGGCCTCTATGGCATTTGTGAGGCTAGGGTTTATCCTAGCATAGAGGCAATCCTTATGGTGTTGGTCACCTCTCCGATTCCGTAGCTCAATTCACTAGAACGTCTAGATTGTAAGATTTAGAATTGTTATTTTGGGTAAATGTATGACATGAGGCTACTTCAGTTCTCTCATTGTTTTTAAGTTAATAGGAAGTGTGTGGTACACACCCTCTTATATTTTTCTTTTTATTTTTCTTTTTCTAGACGATATGGTTTGAGACGCCATTACCAGTGTTTATAGGGATGACTGGAGGTTTCAAATCTTCCCCCTTGGCCAGTCTTGGTAAAGACTATATTGGCATAGGGTCGAAGTTGCCCCCATGGTCATATTTGAATGGCACAAAGAGGAACATTGCCTTGTGGCCAATTAATCTTTTCGACTCGTGATCGAGTATGTCCTATCGAGGATTATTATGATTATTGGCATGGGATCATAGTTTCTCTCTCATGGTCATGTTTAAATTACAAAATGAGGGAATATTCACCCATGCCCAAGTGGTCTTATCGGTTGGGTGTCGGGTATATCCCACGAGGCCTTATTATAATTGTTGGCTTGGGTCAGAATTTCTCCCTCATGCCAATGTTTGAATGGCATAAGGAGGGAACTTTCCCTTGTAGCCATGTTATTTTATCGGTTCAAGGTTGGCTCCCACCGAGGCCATGTTATGATTATTGGCATGAGGTCAGAGTTTTTCCTTTATGGCTATGTTTGAATGGAAAAATGAGGGAACATTCCCTTATGGCCATGTGATCTTGTCGACTCGGGGTCGGGTATGTTCACTAAGGCATTATTGTGATTGTTGGCATGGGGTATAAGTTTCTTCCCCATGGCCATGTTTGACTGGCTCAATGAGGAAACATTCCATTATGGCCAATTAGTCTTGTTGGCTTGGGTTCGGGTACGTCCCACTCAGGCCTTATTATGTTTGTTTGCATGGGGTCGGAGTTTCTCTCCCATGGCCATGTTTGAGTGGTATGATGGAACATTCCATTGTGGCCAAGCAATCTTATTGGCTTAGGGCTAGGAACGTCCCACCGAGGGTTTATCTTGTTTGTTGTCTTAGGCGTGTTGATTGTGGTCTGGCAGAAGACAACACTGCCTATTGGAATGATTCAGAATTCACCGAGTGAATGAGCCTAAGGATAGAATTGTGTTGTATTGGGCTCAGACGTCAGAGTGTTAATGGTCATGGTGTGGTACATTGGGGGAATGGATGGGACAACTTTGGTTAAATTTATCAAATAGTGATCAAGCTTGATTAATTCAACATGATGAAGTGGAAGATGCCCCGGTCTGCGTCTTTGGCATGTGCTTTAGTATGGAAAATATAAGTGAGCAAAAATTAAATTCTTATTTATAAGTTTTTACATTGGGCCCCCTCGGGGTTACCCATACAAAAAAAGAGGAAGAAATACATGAACTAAGCGGAGGGGCCAGATGCATCTTCAATAGGGGTCTTATAAGATGATGATGGGCCTGGATCCCCTCAGGCTAGAGGTAAAATGGACATATGGGTCGGGTCTGGGATGACCTCAGATTCTTCTGGAGTAAGGCCAAAGACTTCTTCTTGAGACATCTCACTTTTAGCCACCTTCAGAACTTTATGAACTATCTCTAGGTTCAGGTCGGGTTGCATCATCTCGAACATCTCACTACATTCCTCCAACCTTTCAATTTTGGCCTTCAACTTGGTGAACTCTAAGCGGCCAGGTAGCCCGATATGTAAACTTTTCAGCCCATCCCGGACCTCGACCAGCTCCTCCAAAGTCTTCTCTAGCTCATCATTTTTCTCTTGGAGCCTTATCTCAGCTATGATGGCCCGGGCTTGTTGAAACTTACTTTTGATCATATTCAGAAAAGCCTCGACCCTGGCCTAGTCCCTATCCATCTTGCTAATCTCGGCACTTCAGAGGAGGAAGGCAGCATCAGCTCGCGCCTCATCTTTTTCTTTTGTCAATGCCTCATTAGTTTGCTTAAGGCCCCGAGCTTCAGACTTTACCTCGTCAAGCCTCTTCGAAAACTTAGTCTCCCTCTCGGTCAATTGGCTTTGGAGCCTCTGGGTCTGGTCCCCCTAAAAAAGAATGCCTGCCAATAAGTCCATATTTGTGGCGAGGAGATAAGCCAGCTGCAAGATCAGAGACGGGGTTATTATTATGAAAGCAGAAAAATGTCATATTTATGAAGGGGAAAGTTTCTTTACCTTTGCATAGAATGAGCCGGATTTTCTGAGGACGTCCTTAGAAGAGAGGCTCTCATAAGTAGTGGTTCACTTGCTTGGCAATGAAGTTGAAGGTGGGGAGAAGATGGGCTACGCCCATTTTCACGTCCTCTAAAGAATTATCTATGCCCATTTTCACCTCCTCTAAAGAATTACTAATCCCTAGCAGTGGGGTTCCCTCTTGGTCTGGAGAGGAGGCGACTAAAGCTTTTCCCTTTATGGCCTTGGTTTTCTTCCTAGAGGCCCTCCCAGTGGTCTCCTCACCCTTGACCTAGTGGAGCGCTTTTTGAAGGTCAGGAGGCAATGTTTGTGTTTTGTGTAAGCTGGGGAATGTTTGAGACATGAGGTGTAGGGGTTGGTGTTTGGCTGGTTTCGGGGAACTTGAGGGCCCGAGGTGGTGCAATTTTTTTTTTCTTTTTCGCCTTGCCTCTGGACGGATCAGAGTTGTGACACAGGCACGGGCTCTGCCGCACCGTCTCGAGTAGCCTGCATGACCTCCAGAGAAATTTTTATTGGGCATTTCATTCTTGACATGCCTACAAATAAAAGAAAAATGTTAGCATTATATTGATTGGAACAAACACGAGATAATAACAGAATAAGTAGCAGCAGTCAGTGGATTGGTTCGAAATTACCAGTCTGTCTAGACAGGGGAGGTGGAGTGCTCGGGGTAAGGCCTTAGGCGATAAGAGTAGAAGGGTTGACGAAGTCCTGATAGTGGCCTCTTAATTCAAACGCATTCTTTACCCTGATCTTAGCCTCATGATGGACTTTTGGGAGATCACCCCAACAAGCTACAAAAAGCTCGGAAGTTAGTAGAATGTTTAAAGTGGTCAGAGAAAGTTTAGAGGAAAGGTTATTACCTCAAACTCAGAAAATAAGTGGAACCGTGATGCGCTCGCCATTGTCTGAATGATACCTTCCCTATGGCCCCCTGACCGGGGTAAACACACACGTATAACCCAAGCGCACGTATCGTTCAAGTAGTATAAAAATATCGATCCCACGAGAACTTAATTCCTACTGTTGTTATTAATTATTGATACTATTTATTTACAAATATCTAATTGAGAGAGAAGGGAATTGATTGTTGAATGATTTGATTTGTAGATTTGCTAAATAAATAAAAAGATAAAAGAAAATACTAAGGAAAATAAAAGACTCAAAGATCTAGGGTTGTGAATCTTTCTAATATCTTGAAAAAGATGAAGTGATTATTTTATGTTTGTGTAATAAATCAGTTTACTAACCCGGAACACAAATTTATGTGAAATCATCTGTCGATGGTCAAACACAAATACCCAGTTTAATCCAATTGAATCATATGTCTATGTCAAATTAAATTACCCTGATTCATTAAGATTAAGTTCCAATTATGGCTACCCCCGCCTTATAGATATATGTCTATCCTGTAAGGAAATCTATTAAAGGGTTATCTATCCTCAAAGAAGATCGTGGGTTATTAAGTCAAAGGTTGAAACCTAAAATCCCTATGTCTAGTTCATTTTAGATTTACCACATCAATCTTATTGGTGATCAAACAACAAGAAGCATTTAAGACTTAATAAGTAAATCTTTAAATTACTCAAATTATAAAATAACCTCTTATAAACCGGTGATATTAGATTTCATCACAACCTAGAAAACTAACTTAGTTATAGCACATAGTTATGACAAGTAAAAAAAACATAAAAATTACTAAAAAGTAAATGCAGAAAAATAAATAAAATGCTAAGGTAAAAGGAATTAACTTCTACTATTAACTATTTAGATATCTCCCATAAAATAGTAATATATATACTTGTGATATTTTAAACCAACCGTCCAGAATGGTGGTATCCTGATTAAGTCAAATTCAAATATACCAGCCATAAGGCGGAACAGAAATATAAATTTTAACCAACCGTCCAGAATGGCAGTATCCTCATTAAGTCAGGTTTAACCAGTTTAAATTGAATAATCAATCGTCCGGAATGGCGGTATCCTTTATTAATTCAGATTTTAAATAGTTTATATATTATATTTTAAGGGAGATTAATCTAAATAGCAAAAGTAAAAGAATTACCTTATTACCTCAGCATGGAGAAGTTACCCCCTCATGAATGAATTAAAACTATTAATTATAGAAGAGAATTACTACTACAAACGTAAATAAACTGAATAAAAGAAACTAAAGAATAGAACTCTCAATTTATTTATAAGGATTTGAGAGGATGAGGTACATTGAAACTAAGAAATTCAAAATCTATTTATAGGAAAAAAAAATCCAATTTTTTATTATTATTTTTCTGATTTTTTATTATTTTATTATTATTTTTTTTGGATCGCTGAATTTTCGACAAGTGGCATGGTGGCTAAAAAAATGGCTCGTTGAATTTTTGACACGTGGCATGCGATGCACGTTAGCAGATTGCTTGTGATGATGACACGTGGCATGGTGCAAGTTAGCAAAGTCAAACTTGGCAACTTTGACTTGTTGACCTGGCGCATATTAGCAGTCTCCGGTGCATGTTAGAGGTCGGGACGCCAAAAATTACCAAAATACCCTTTGTGTCGGGACGCCCAAAATTACCAAAATACCCTTTTTGCCAAATTTCACAGTTTTGCTCCAAATCACCTCCACAATGTCATGAAACTATATTTATCTATAAAATAACACAAAGCACATCAAAATATTCACAAAACTCAAGAAACTATACAAAATATTAAGTTAAATGAGTGAGAAATAGTGATAGTTTTACCACTCATCACACCCCCAAACCTAACATTTTGCTAGTCCTCGAGCAAAATAAAATAACATAATAAAATTTAACTAAGCCACTTTCGTAGGGATCACGATTGCATTTAGCATATGCAACAAGCCTTTAAACCCCTAAGTGTCCCTAGTGGATGAGTTGTAGTCTCATGAAGGTTTAAAGCAATGATACCCACAAACATTTTATAAAAGTAAAAAGGTAGTGAAACTAATGCACACAAAAACAAAAAGACGAGAGAAAAGAGAATAAAGAAGTTAGTGACTAATTAGGTGAAACTTCTACTCCAAGTTACTAGTTGTTTTGTTTCATTCTAAATTACTGAATAAGTATATTCTCCGATTATTTTTACCATTCTCCATATACATAGTTAACAAAATATTTAAACAACTCATTTTTGCCCACAACAGTCATAAATGCAGTTGATAAGAGAGTAATATTTTTGTCCTAAAGTTTTTATCAGAATACACATCTTTTTGTAGTAATGGAATAAATTTTCTGATTTTTCTGATTTTTTCTTTGATTTTTTGAATTTTGACTTTTTATTTATATACAATACCTTCCGTCTATGTAGCGAGCTTTGGGTCGGTGGCTCCCAAACCAGATGGCTTTAGGGAACCAGGTGTTAAGACACCCCTACGGACTTAATTACTCAAACTTCAAATATATATATATATATAATTTTCATCATTTTTGATCCATGTAACGAGCATTGGGTCAATGACTCCCAAACCACATGGTTTTAGGGCATTAGGTGTTAAAACACCCTTACAGACTTAATAACTCGGATCTCAGATGTAATTTTTTTTTTATTCCATCACTTTTTGAGATGCTTTCTCCAAATGAACTAGAGCACTGGATATTACAAACTTTTCAATTTTTAACTCATGACCGTATGTTACCATGTATGTTGATAATACCTGCCAACTAAGTATATGAAGATCCATTTAAGTCAATTTTATGGAGAATTTACAAATTATATAATTCAAAAGGAAATAAACAAAAATTAACTTGTTTCGAAAAATGGGTTTGAAATACGTCTCAGGAGTGGAAATTCCTTACACAGCTATTTCTTACCAATTTCACCATAATTAGTCAACATAAAAACAAAACCATAAACATAAAGAAATAACTTCTACTGGTCATAGTGTGTGACTAACTATCGAATGGACTTCCCGTTGTAGATTCCCCATAGGGAGGGTGGAGCGAGACTCTCTTAAATACCCAAGCCTCTTAGGCTCTTATTGCTTGGTGACAGGAATAAACAACGAGTCCTCCAAACTAGTTTATCACAACAAGCTATGGGTGAATGATTATCTAGGTGCCTTCACAGCTTTTCCTTATAGAAAGGTAGTGAGTGAAGGAAGACACCAAACCATCACCTAGCTTTAAATATGCCTTTGTTTCCTAACCAATTATTTCCTCCCCCAAACCTAAATGAGACACTGTTTCCCATGTCAAAAATAGTAAAAGAAGAGTTTAGAAGATCATACCTGGTTAGCTGAAATACTACAAGAAAATTAAGGGTTAAGATCCAAATTTATTCGACGCTTCTTACCACGATCATCTTCGGACCATTTTATCTTTGAAAGGATATGATCAATATATGGTTCAAAAGCCAAAATTTGGTCAAATAAATCCTGGGCAGTTCTAGCAGTGAAGAGGAGTTCCTTAAGAGGTTTTGTCACGAATCCATTTCTCCGGGCATCCTCAAGAAACACACAAAAAAATCATAAAATCCATCAACGTTATACAGCCCAATTGGTTTCTAGTGTATTTTTAAGTTCGCCTAAGATAGCACTATAAAAATTTCCTCCAATGTGCCCAAACCTCCTGGCAAAGCAATAAAAGCATCAGCACAGTTAATCATTTCTACCATTCGATCAGACATACCTGGCACAATTAATTCTTCTCTGTTTGATGGTCCAATAAGATTTGCCTCTTCCAAAGGTTTTGGGATGATTCCCAAAACTGTACTGTCTCTATCATATACAGCCTTTGAAATAGTCCCCATAAGTCCAAGATTGCCCCCTCCATATACTAAGTGCATATTCTTTTCAGCCATGACTCGACCCAATTCTTGTGCTGCCTCTATGTATTGTGGATTAGTACCAACACTAGTAACACAAAATACACAGATGTTTTCAACTCGTCTTCTTAAAATGGCTTCCATTTTATGTATTTCTTTCTCAAATCTGGATGCTTTAAAAAGTGCAATGACGGGTTGAATTTATAGTACCTGAAAAGGGTGAGTAATAATAGCACTAGTATCTTCCAAAGGAAGCTTGTTAGCTAAATAATAAAAGAAATCGTGAAAGGTCAAAAAGTCTGGATCCTGTCTACGAAAATAAAGATAATTACAAAAGAAAAGCAAATCAAAGCAATAATTAAGGCAACGGAATTGTGTACGCAATACGCCACTCGCTTAGTATAAATTCATTAGGATGCGTCTCAAGAATTCATTCCTTACTCATCCATCACTAATGAATTATCTTTCATATTTGTCAAACACCATTCCTTCTGTCTTAAAATGCTCCGCTTATGGTTTTACCTGAAAAACTATCACACAAAGTTAAAAAGTTCATACAAAACTTAAATACAATAAATTACATGGGTTGCCTCCCTGCTAGCGCTAAATTTTTCGTCTTCAGCCAGACATGACTGAAATCCATTTGTCAAGGCGGTTTCAGCGTTGTTTTGGATGTCTTATTAAAGACATTCCTATGTGCGTTGCTTTTGAAGGGTCTCTTCCAACGGTAAGGTGGTAAAAAGAATTTTGTCTCATTCAGAGCTTGTGCCACCTTTTTAATCTTTACTACTCCAGTGATTCCTGAAAAGAAAGAAAGAAAATCAGGAGGTCGTGTATGATGCTTGACTTGGAATGGAATTTCCATTCTGTCAAGCTTCTGAGTAATATCTCTAAATTATACTTCCCAAAACAGTGATGTTTCACCTGAATTCACTGTTTCTTTAATTTTGTCTAACAATTGCTCCTCTATTTGCTCTGCTTTTTGCTCCATCTTTTCTTCACAGATGAATTTTAGGATCTCAACATTCAGTTCTTTATCTGTCATCTGTTAAATGCATGCTCCCGAAGTATCAATGTTAGAATGTAAAGAAATGTCAGATTTTAGGTCTTCATCCTCTGATCTGAGTGAACTGATTGGCTTAGGTAGATCGTTTTCAAACATTAGTGCAAAGCATTCTCCAAGATCTGTATTCTGAGGATGGAAAGTTTCAGCCTTCCTTGTTGGTGCAGTTGGTACAAAAATCTCAGTATCTTTATCTTCATCAGAGTTAGAAGAATAATAATCAAATTGAGACTTTGTTGGTGCAGGTTCCTGAACTGATTCCTCTGATTCTTGATACTGCTCAGCATCATCCTCTGTTATGATGTCATGATGAATCTCAGGATATTCGAAGGCTTCTTCAGTATTATTTGAATTTGCTCCATGAGATATGTGATTCAGGTTATCTGTTAATTGTCTAACTTGATCTGTCATCCTCTGTATAGATGCTGCTTGACTCTGAATTTGTGCATCAAATTGAGTTTCCCGTTTCTTGATCCAATCTTTGAGCATGTCATTCAACTGATCTTCCTCTGATGGATTTGGCTCTTGATGAAGATCGTGGATGGATGGTGGAGAAGATGGAAAATGTGATGATTCTTCGTACCTTGAATGATTCCAGTAATTCTGCCACTCTGAAAGGTATATACATTGATCGCTCGGGTGGTTACCATCACATATTACACATCTCCCCATTTCATTCTGATGAGCAAATGTAGTATTGTTTGATTCTGATATCCAGTGATAATTGTTGGGCTGGACAACAGACCTCCGAAAACTAGACTGTTGCTCCCGGATTTGGGGTGTATCTTCTTCTAGTAAAGCTCATAATTTTTCAAAATGTTCCATTTTTTCAATCACCTGAAAACAAAAGGAAGAAATAAAAATGCAGATAAAAAACAAAGAAAATTAGATACAAGTAAATTAGATAGCTTCAAAATTAATAACTCAAGAAAAATAAGTCCCCGGCAACGGCGCGAAGAACTTGACCTGCATAAACACACACGTATAACGCAAGCGCACGTATCGTTCAAGTAGTATAAAAATATCGATCCCACAAGGACTTAATTCCTACTGTTGTTATTAATTGTTGATACTATTTATCTACAAATATCTAATTGAGAGAGAAGGGAATTGATTGATTGAATGATTTGATTTGTAGATTTGCTAAATAAATAAATAAATAAAAAGTTAAAAGAAAATACTAAGGAAAATAAAAGACTCAAAGATCTAGGGTTGTGAATCTTTCTAATATCTTGAAAAAGATGAAGTGATTATTTTACTAACTTGGAACACAAATTTATGTGAAAGCATCTGTCGATGGTCAAACACAAATACCCAGTTTAATCCAATTGAATCATATGTCTATGTCAAATTAAATTACCCGGATTCATTAAGTTTAAGTTCCAATTATGGCTACCCCCACCTGACAGATATATGTCTATCCTGTAAGAAAATCTATTAAAGGGTTATCTATCCTCAAAGAAGATCGTGGGTTATTAAGTCAAAGGTTGAAACCTAAAATCCCTATGTTTAGTTCATTTTAGATTTACCACATCAATCTTATTGGTGATTAAACAACAAGAAGCATTTAAGACTTAATAAGTAAATCTTTAAATTACTCAAATTATAAAATAACCTCTTATAAACCGGTGATATTAGATTTCATCACAACCTAGAAAACTAACTTAGTTATAGCACATAGTTATGACAAGTCAAAAAGACATAAAAATTACTAAAAAGTAAATGCAGAAAAATAAATAAAATTCTAAGGTAAAAGGAATTAACTTCTACTATTAACTATTTAGATATCTCCCATAAAATAGTAATATATATACTTGGGATATTTTAAACTAACCGTCCAGAATGGCGGTATCCTGATTAAGTCAAATTCAAATATACCAGCCATAAGGCGGAACAGAAATATAAATTTTAACCAACCGTCCAGAATGGCGGTATCCTCATTAAGTCAGGTTTAACCAGTTTAAATTGAATAATCAACCGTCCGGAATGGCAGTATCCTTTATTAATTCAGATTTTAATAGTTTATATATTATATTTTAAGGGAGATTAATCTAAATAGCAAAAGTAAAAAATTACCTTATTACCTCAGCATGGAGAAGTTACCCCCTCATGGATGAATTAAAACTATTATTTATAGAAGAGAATTACTACTACAAACGTAAATAAACTGAATAAAAGAAACTAAAGAAGAGAACTCTCAATTTATTTATAAGGATTTCAGAGGATGAGGTACATTGAAACTAAGAAATTCAAATCTATTTATAGGAAAGAAATCCAATTTTTTATTATTATTTTTCTAATTTCTTATTATTTTATTATTATTATTTTTGGATCGCTGAATTTTTGACACGTGGCATGGTGGCTAAAAAAAACGGCTCGTTGAATTTTTGACACGTGGCATGCGGTGTACGTTAGCAGATTGCTTGTGATGATGACACGTGGCATGGTGCACGTTAGCAAAGTCAAACTTGGCAACTTTGACTTGTTGACCTGGCGCATATTAGCAGTTTAGAGGTCGGGACGCCAAAAATTACCAAAATACCCTTTGTGTCGGGACGCCCAAAATTACCAAAATATCCTTTTTGCCAAATTTCACAGTTTTGCTCCAAATCACCTCCACAATGTCATGAAACTTTATTTATCTACAAAATAACACAAAACACATCAAAATATTCATAAAACTCAAGAATCTATACAAAATATTAAGTTAAATGAGTGAGAAATAGTGATAGTTTTACCACTCATCACCCCCCGGCCCAGAACCACTTATCTTTTAAATTCTTATTTGTGGCTACGAGATTTGAGATGATTTGAGGATCCCTGACATAGGTTGAGAGGTAATACCAACCCTTATATTCTTTTGGGTTGTCATTCATTCTACACAGCCTCTTCAACTCGAGGACAGATGGTTCTCTCAGTTCGGCTCTGCTCCAGATCACATACAACCCGGCCAGTACCATCCATCCAATTAGATTCAACTAGCATATGGCCAGATTCATCACTGCCAGCATCTTTGCGAAGTATTTCTGCATAGGCAGACACAACCCCATGTAGAAAAAGCCATGTAGAGCGCCACTTGATCATCATAGGGACGGATCGCTTGATCTCATTCCCTTTGGGACACTCAGTGTGATGGCCTCAGGGATGTTGAACCTTGCCCTCAACTATTCTAGGTCGGCCTCAATTATTGATAAAGCCTGATCCATGTCGAAGTTTACAAAGTCAAGCTCGGGGTGATTGGGCTTAGGTCGAGGCATCCTTATTCGGTAGAATGATTTTCTTCCTTAGAAATGGTCGGTGTAGTGTCATAGTCGTAGGGGCTAACCAATACTGAGCTGTGTATATTGACCGTCTGTTCTCGATGTCTTAATCCCACGGTGGGAGGTAGAACATTGAAGGGAGTTGGAGAAGAAGATCATGTGTCTGTCATTTCTGCCAAGACAAGACCTGACGAGGGAGGTTAGTTCGAAATAGTTAATCTAAAACCTAATTCTATAGTTAGCAGAACTAAGTACGTGATAATTAGAGATTATTGTGTCATTATCCTTACCAATAGGCTAACCCTAAAAGGCTCTAAGCACCCTAAAAATGGAAAAACAAGAAAATACAAAGCTCGTGCCAGGCAAACACACCCACATAAACCCCAGAAGCACATGCTTTATATCCCTAATAAGAAACCCCAAAAGAACACACCCAAGTATACACACAAAAATAGAAACATGTCTTTAAAAAGTAGTCCACCCCTCAGAGTGCCATTAACGCACAAGATAACTCATAACAGTATGAAAATAGCACAGACATACTCATAAATAAGGCATCTCCATTATCACAAAAAATAAGCGTAAATAGAAAAGATGGATGTAACATTTCTGATCTAAGAGATGTCATCGACATGGGATAACAGTACTAACCCCATAAGCTTCTGACTCATTTACTATATTCTTCATTTTTAGACTGTCTAAACGCAAAGACATACACGGGGACCACATCCCAACTTAACAACATCAAGTACTTTTATTACTCATAACTGTGTACTGAAAAACATACTTCTTTTTACAAAGCATTAACAGACACTTATAATGATTTATATGATATAAATGTATGCATGCAACTTAATTTCTACTCAAACTGGACTCTTATGCTCTCTGACTCTAAATGGTGGACTCCAAACACTAGTGACTACATCAGTATCCGTCCTCCCGAGCTCGTCCTCCAAGAAAACCAGCAACCAAAGAAAATTGGGAATGAGGGGTTAGATCGATATTCGATCTAAATGAGTGGATAAGAAAACTGGAAAAAAACTTATATCAAAACACCATGTCTATAAAACTATTTTTTTAGAAAAATCACTTCACATGAAATCTCTTTTCTGAAATCTCCGCCTGAAAATCTCTTTATAAAACTTGTCTCTTGAAAACTACTTTTGAAACTCTGGTTTCTAAAAACTTTTTCTAAAATCTGATTTCTGAAAATCATGTTCTGAAAGACTGAAAACTATGTACTACTCTGCCTTTGAAAAACCTTGACGTATGAGGGCATTACGTATCGTCGTCCCCCCTATACGCCTAACTGTAGCCAGTAGTGCAAATCCATGACTTTGAGGCGTTACGTATCGCCGTTCTCCAAAGAATGCCACTATTGTCTCTGACATTGGTGATCTTGGGGCATTATGTATCGCCATCCCCCAGGCCACAAACTAGAATTGAGGGTACAGATCTATGCTACCACCCGAGCTCTAAACTAGAGTCCAGGTACACGAACCTATGCCATCATCCTGGCTCTGAAACTAGGATCTAGGGGCGTTAAGTATCGCCGTCCTGCTAGTCAGCTATGTGTGAACATGTCACTGTCTGTTAATTTCTTCTTGTATCAAGTTACATACTGTGGTGAGTTCTTACCTCATTTTTACCTCATGCCCCGAAAAACATAAAACTCATACTGAAAACATGTATTTTATAAATCATTTCTCAAAATATGTTAAATCGGACATGATACATAAGCAAAATTGGCTAACGCCTATTTACAGAAAATATAAGTCTGGTATTTAAATACGAAATGACATTTGTCAAAGGGATTCGAAGTTTTCTCGGACATGCTGGCTTTTATAGGAGATTTATCAAAGACTTTTCAAAGATTGTAAAACCTCTTTGCAATCTTTTGGAGAAGGATGTGTCTTTAAACTTCACCAAAAAATGCAAGGAAGCTTTTGAGATCCTAAAACAGAAGCTGATCTCTACCCCTATCATTGTCGCACTAGACTGGACCCTTCCATTTGAGGTGATGTGCGATGCTAGTGATTTTGCTGTAGGTGCAGTTTTGGGACAACACAAAGCAAAGATTTTCCATATCATTTACTACTCCAGCATAATTCTAAATAAAGCTCAACTCAACTACACAACCACTGAAAAGGAGTTGCTTGCAGTTGTGTTTGCTTTTGACAAATTTCGATCTTATCTGCTGGGTCCCAAAATGGTGGTCTACATAGATCATTCAGCAATCAAATACTTGATCGAGAAGAAAGATGCCAAACCCATATTGATCTGTTGCATACTTCTACTGTAAGAATTTGACGTGGAGATCATAGACAAGAAATGAACAGAAAACCAGGAGCTAGATCATTTATCGAGGCTTGAGAATGGAGATAGAACTTGCAAAGAGCTGACAATCAAATAAACTTTTCTAGATGAATAGCTGTTTTCCATGAAATAGCATAATGTCTCTTGGTATATTGACTATGTGAACTACATAGTATCAGGAAAATGGTTGTTGGAATGGACAACTCAACAATAAAAGAAGTTCTTTAAAGAAGTCAAGCACTATGTCTGGGATGAGCCATACTTGTTCAAATGTCGTGCTGATCAATTACTGAGACGGTGTGTTCCACATGAGGAGGTCAACAGTGTCTTGCAGCATTGCCATCATCACCATATGGTGGACACTTCAATGGGAATAAAACTGCAGCCAAAGTCTTGCAATTAGGTTTGTTCTGGCCCACTCTTTTTAAAAATGCTTATCTATTTACTCTTCAATGTGGCAGGTGCCAGAGAATTGGGAATATTTCAAGGAGAAATGAAGAACCATTGCAAAACATTCTGGACGTAGAGATATTTGATGTATAGAGGATTTATTTTATTGGATCCATTGTTCCGTCATTCAGAAACTTGTATATACTGATTACAGTCGACTACATCTCCAAATGGGTTGAAGCGATTGCACTACCGTCTAATAATTCGAAAGTGGTGATCAAAATCCTTAAAAAGAATATTTTCACTGGCTTCGGAACACCTCGGGCAATTATCAGTGATGGTAGCTCATATTTCTGCAATAGATACTTCGATACACTCCTATCCAAATACGAAGTGACTCATAAAGTGCCATAACCTACCATCCACAGTCAAATGGACAGGTTGAAGTTTCAAACAGTGAGATCAAAAGAATCTTGGAGAAAACTGTTGGATCAACAAGGAATGACTGGTCTGAAAAAACTGGATGACGCACTATGGGCCTACCAAACAGCATACAACACACCCACTGGTATGTCCCCATATCGAATGGTGTTTGAGAAAGCGTGCCATCTACCAGTGAGCTTGAACACATGGCGTATTGGCACTGAAGAAGTTGAATCTTGATCCACAAGCTGCAGGAGAGAAACGACTCCACCAATTCAACGAATTGGAGGAACTTCACATACAGGCTTATGAGAATGCCAAAGTACAAAGAAACGATGAAGAAATGGCATGATAAAAAAATAGTGCACAGACAACTGGAGCCAGGGCAACAGATTTTATTGTAAGATTCCTGATTGAAACTTTTTTCCTGGAAAGCTGAAATCAAAATGGTCAGGTCCATTTTTGATTACTCAGGTGTTACCATACGGAGCTGTTGAATTATACAACCCTAAGTCCAACAACACATTCAAAGTTAACAGCCAACGTGCCAAGCACTACTGGGGAGAATTAATTGAGTAACAAAAAGAAAGTGCCAGGCTTTCAGATCCAGCCTAACATTCGACCAGTCATGTCTAGTTGACGACGTTAAACTTAGCGTTAGCTAGGAGGCAACCCATGCAATTTGTGTATATATTCAGATTTGGTGTGTTTTAATTTTATGTGTTTAGTTTTTGCCGGTTAAATTATTTCAGGTTGGAAAATGTTATCGTAAAACTTCACAAGTAATTTCCATTTCTTCCTCAAAACTCTCTGATGAAAGTTTACAAAGCTCGGATGAGACTGCTAATGATCAAAGGTATTCCTTTTGACATTCGTTGGATTATTTAAGCACAGGTCCGATTGGCAGGTGAGTCTTCTGACTCTTTTATTTCACATCTATCTGGTTTAGGAAGAAATACCTATGCTAAAAAGAGAAGAGCTAAAAGAATGGGTGTTTGTTATAAATGTGCTAGTATGATATGTAATACTCATTGTCGTTCTTTGGGAATGGTTTCTGTAACCGTGAAGATAAGATTAATTTCATTAGGGACGGCTTGAGTAAGGCGTCTTTGGATGACATATCTAAAACTCTTGAGACGCATCCCAGTGGGTATGTATATCATGAAATTCGCATGTTATATATACAATTCCGAAAAGAAAGACAATAGTTAAGTCTCGGGAATTTGACTAAAAAAGATTCTGTTTGCCAATTTATAAGAAAATTGGATGGGAAGCTTGTCTCTGACTGTAACAATTCCGAAAAGAAAGACAATAGTTAAGTCTCGGGAATCTGACTAAAAAAGACCTTGTTTGCCAATTTATAAGAAAATTGGATGGGAAGCTTGTCCCTGACTGTAACATCCCGCCTTAGCAGTGATGTTACCGGTAGGAGACAGACTAACCCATCTCCATAAGCCTCTGGTTCTAGAAAAATTTCGGCATGATGTATTCGTAACATCATGCAACCTGGCCTATAGCCAGCATTCATATACAACACAAACATAAAATCTCGGCCTCAGGCCGGTATCTGAACATACGTAATCTAAGAGTCCAATTAAAATACGACATAGACACAAAACAACAGGGCTTCATGCCCGAAAGTATGTATATACAAAAACTTTTCTAAAATAAACTTGTGCTCAGCACGTTACAACTTATAAAATCTAAAACATGGACTACTAGACTCTTTATTTTCCCCAAGACCTGGTGACTGGTTGACTGCAATGCTGCTACCCGACTTCTCTCCGCAACTCTGAAGTCCACGGTCAACCGTTTAGGTCGCCAACCTGCAAAACTAACAACAAACTGTTGTGGTGTGAGTCACAATGACTCAGTAAGCAACCATGCATGAATCCTAATAATAAAACGTCATATTATATATAATCTTAATTTATATTTAGCCCTTAATTCCCAATTGGAAAGCAAAAACTTTTTTCTTGAAAACTTAATCTTAAGTTAATTATCCCTCTTTACTTATAACTCGAATACAAAAACGTTTTCTTGAAATCTTACTAATAGATGATCTCAACTTCCAATATAAATTCACTCATGCCTCTTCTGTGATCTTTATTACCTTTACAAGTCCTTATTTACTAATATTAGTTTTGAAATCTCCTAACCTCTCCTCTTTAACACTCACATTAACTTATCATTTTTTCACACTTCACGTCTCCGTCATATAGTTTCTTATAAACTAATCTTAGCACAAAAACAAATGCATATATTGTTACCTGTGAACATTGGATATCTTGTACATACGCATTCCATCATACATGCAAAGCCATAAGTATACTTCTGATACTACTTATCCTATGTCTGAACTCATGCATCACAATCACATGATTCATATATAGTATAATCAAAATTCATTATGTACTTAATTCACTTATTTACTTATATATGCTACAAATAGTATATTTTCATGCAACAACTTGAACATGTGCCTCAAACATCTATAACACACGTCAAGTTTTTATATTCTTATCACGTTTCTGCTGCGTTAACTCTAATACCTCATTATATCTCTGTATACTCTTTGTTAATTCGCTCAGGCATTATAACTTTCTTTAATTTTCTTTCTTTTATTTTCTTGAAATATCATCAAATCGGTATTATAAAATATTCTTTCTATTCACATAGTATTTACAACCACGTACTCATGTATATAGAATCATGTTATCGTATATCAATGCTTTCTAAAATACTCATTATTTGTAGACATACGATGCATATAATCATCAGTCATATACTTATATGAATAAGATCACATTAACTATATGCATCTCATATGAATTATTAGAATACATGGTTTATAAACATGATTTGTAAACCATACTCTACTTTAACATGTTTTGCTTTTAAAAAAATACTTTTTGAAAACCTTTTCTGAAGAACTCTTTTTTGAAGTTTGTTTTGAAAATCTTTACTGAAAACTTTACTTGAAAACCAATTCCTGCTTAAAATTATGTATCTCTTATAAAAGCTACTATTTTTCTGGAAACTTTCTTTTCTAAAAAGTTCTTTCTGAAAGCGGAAATCAAAAGAACTATTTTTTTAAAAATAAAAAATAAAAAAAATGTTTACTGAGAATTTGAAAACTGAAAACTCTTTCTTGTACTTCTTTCTAAAATCGCTTTCTAAACTCTATTTCTGAAAACTAAAATCTGAAATCCTTTTTCTGAAAACCGAATCTCCGTCAGTAGGCGCATCTCCACCTGTAGGCGCATCTCCGCCTGTAGGCGCCTCCGCTTGTAGGCGCATCTCCACCCAAAAGCGCATCTCCGCCCAGGAATATACCATCTGAGCACTGAGGATCTAGGGCGTCCCCCCAGTCCTCCACATGTGCACATGATATAAATTCGTCAATTCCAACAATGTACTACTGGGATGGGTCAAATCCCAAATCCTGAATCCATATGATATCCGTCAATTCCATTTATGTCTCAAGTTATATACTAGGGTGAGGTTTCACCTCATGCCTCGTAAATCACGTAATAACTGCTGAAAAACTTTTAAAACATAAATCAAATCTCAAAACTGTAAGAAATTTTTTCTGAAATACTTTTCTCTTCAAAAAACATTTGAAACTATTCTTTGTAACACTTGGAATCTAAAAAACATTCTTAGCTTTAACTTCAACTTCTGAAATCACAACATATAAATATGTATATGCATTTCTTGTACTATCATACATGTCCTGCATTCATTCTTACATACTTATGATACATTGAGACTATTCATGTACATGCACACTCTATGATCCACACAAAACTTATCTTGATAGTCATATTTATTTATATACTTACATACATATAAATCAACATGCTCAAGATCTCATTTACATATATTCATATGCACATAGTACCAACTCTGTTTATTTAAACATGTATCGAGATACTTGTACACAACATATACTTACCCGCGTTTTTTTGTACTTATATGCTTACTTCTTTTACAATTTATTATTCTATAACTTTGATCCCATTCCCTAGGTTTAGTTTCTACAACCCCCAAACCCAAGTATCCTTATATTTCCATATATCACGTACGCAATAACTTATCATTTTTTTTATACTTTCAATTTTTATTTTGGCTTGATAAAATCGTACTCGCATTTAATCATATATATATATACACACACATTCGAGTCTCAGGTTATGCATATGCCTATAGAATTTCTTTGCTATCTAAATTCGAACAAACACATCACAAGTATTTATCACATGGATTACTTACACCTATAAATTCATATAGACAAACATAGTTGTTCCCCTCTTTTCTCACATGTATCTGTATCTGTACTAGCATACATTTGTCTTTATCTAACTTGGGTTCATACATCTGATGCTTCTATAAACTTATACATAATAACATTTCTGTCTAACATAAACATGACATTATTCATATGCTCGTCTATATATACTGGTTTATACCTACCTATGTATCTATTTACTTCTATATACTCATGCTTATCTTTTGCTCATACATATGCTTATAACTACTTGTTCTTATCTGTATATATGTATATATATATATACACACACACACTTGTGCACTTTATATACACCTGCCTCTTTCTCATACATTCATCTTTATATATATATATATATATATAAAGGTTTCATGCTATAAATATATATATAACTTAATAATATTACTGATTTCGAACACCGTTAAATATTTTAAGTATTCGTAGCATGAGTTAATTACTTGGCTTCGTGGACACTCCTAACAGGATCCGATTTGTCAAAACAAGTAACAAAACATAGTCAGAAATCGCTACTTGCGGAACTTTAGACATTTCTATAATAAACTTCGAACCTTCCCGGAATAATCAAATCAAATCCGAAACTTGTCAGATTTTTCCCGATTCCCTCTAAATCACTCTAATACTCATTCTTAGTCATTACACAAGGTTCTAAAACTAACTCGGTTGCTTAAATTCCCGATTTACGCGTTTACGATAAATCTTGCGGAGAAGTTTCCACAAATGCTACGGAATGGTCTCGAACCCTCCGAACTTATCCAGAACTATTTAATTATCTTCGTACTATCATAGTTAGATCATATTCATGATCACGGTCGTTAAACCATAGTCGCGCGAGAAATATTATTTTAACAGAAACTCGCTAATTTTACCGGATCGATCAAATTTATTCTGTTTCTGCCCGGATTCTACCACATGCATCGTTTTTAACATATAAAATCACATCAAATTCATTTCATGTCAATTCGTTACACTACGAAACTACTGGAAGTATCCGAATATAAATCGATAAATTTTAAAATAACACATTTTTAATGAGAGTCGTACCGAAATTCCGAGGGCATATTCGGACTCCCAACGACCATACGAACATGTTAGTGTCATCGGAATTCCGATCGGGGCTATTGTTCACAGTGGGTCACTATTCATTCGAATCTTCTTTCTTTGTTTTGCGTGCCACCAAGCATGGATCGGAAAAACCGTCACCACTATCTTGTAGTACTCGTCGAGGGCTTCGATTTGGCAGGTGGCTTGGGCCGTGAAATGAAGCGACGAGCCGGGATCGACAAACCCATTACCGCAACTTTTTCTCCCTTCCTGCACCGTTTTCGGCCATCTTTTGAGGAATCACCGGCCACCACGTGACCAGCCTTCACTAGACGAAGCCGGCGGCCCCGGCGCATACCGCCCTGGGTGGCCGGATGGCCGTCCGCCGGTTTCATTTCTCTTTTCTCTCTCCTCCCTCTCTTTCTCTCGTAAGTCACTGGTTTCATCTCGTTTTTTTTATTTCTTTTTTTTTTCTTGAAAAATCAGTAACCAAAATATCTCCAACCGAGAATTACCAGAATGCCCCTACTTGAAAGGGTATTTTCGCAATCAGTGATTTTGAAGCCCATTCTGGCGTGATTTTCGAAAAGTGTTCAACAAAAAGTTGTTCGTCTCGAAAAAATGAGTCTGATTGTTCAAGAATCAATTCAATTGGAGTTCATTTGCTAATTCTGTGACCAAAACTGTAAACTTTACGCGTATAATAAACATCGCGTAACTGATTCCTTAAGACGACACGTCTTCTGATGCCACACTCTTCACTTTATATTATTCTGACCCATATAACATTGCTTGAACTCTTATTCCTTACAATCATCTTGTTCCGAGACTTTAACTTCAGTCCAGAAACCATCCAGTCTGTCCCAAAAAATCTGGGATTGTTACACTGACACACAAACATCAATCAAGCCGCTACTTTTCTTGTAAATTTATATCTCTTTATCTTTTCCTAATAATTGTGATTTGTTTTGTTGTTTTCTTTTATTATCTCCAACAGGATCCAGACATTTTGATCTTTCATGATTTATTATTTTTACTCACCATTTTCAAGTGTTATAAATTCAACTCATCATTGCACTTTTGAAGGCATCCAAATAAAAATGGAAGCTACTTCAAGAAGACAAGTTAAAAATATATGTGTGTTTTACGGTACTAGTGTTAGTACTAAGCCACAATACGTAGCGCAGCACAGAAAGTGGGTCGAGTCTTATCTGAAAGGAATATGCACTTAGTATATGGCGGTGGCAATCTAGACTAATGGAGATCATTTCAAAGGTCGTATAGGATGGAGACAGTTAAGTTCTAGGAATCATCCCAAAACCCTTGGTGGAGGCAAATCTGATAGAACCATCAAACAGAGAAGAAATAATTATGCCAAGTATGCTTGAACGACTGGTGGAAATAATTAACTGTGTTGATGCTTTTATTGCTTTGCCAGGTGGCTTGGGTATACTGGAGGAAATTGTTACAGTACTATCTTGGGTGTCTTAACACCTAGTGCCATAAAGCCAACTGGTTTGAGAGTCACTGACCTAAAGCTCGCTACATGGATCAAAGATGTTACAAAAATATATATATTTGAAGTCTGAGTAATTAAGTCTGTAGGGGTGTCTTAACACTCAGTGCCCTAAAGCCAACTGGTTTGGGAATCACTGACCCAAAGTTCGCTACATAGATGGAAGATATTGTATATAAATAAAAAAATAAATCAAAAAATCAAAAAAAAATCAGATAAATTAGAAAAAATATTCCATTGCTAAAAAAAGATGAGAATTCTGATATAATTTTAGGAAAAAAAATATACTTTCTCTTTTCAACTATGCTTGTGACTATTGTGGGCACAATGACTTGATTAATATCTTGTTCGCTGTGTGTATGAAGAATGGTAAAAATAATCGGAGAATTTACTCATTCAGTAATTTAGAAAGAAATAAAACAACTATTACCTTGGATAAGAAGTTTCACCTGTTTAGTCACTAACTTCTTTATTCTCTTTCCTCTTGTCTTTTCGCTTTTGTGTGCATTAGTTTTACTATTTTTTTTACT
Organism: Zanthoxylum bungeanum; assembly: GCA_019454045.1. Classification (NCBI taxonomy): domain Eukaryota; kingdom Viridiplantae; phylum Streptophyta; class Magnoliopsida; order Sapindales; family Rutaceae; genus Zanthoxylum; species Zanthoxylum bungeanum. Next base: position 173,799 of record SKCR01036825.1, on the reverse strand, counting down.
TTTATCAAACGTTTGTGGGTATCATTGCTGTAAGCCCTCACGAGACTACAACTCGTCCACTAGGGAGACCTAGGGGTGTAAAAGCTTGTTGCATATCCTAAATGCAACCGTGATCCCTACAAAAGTGGCTTAGTTTAATTTTAATTGTTTATTGTATTTTATTTTGTTGTTTTGCTCGAGGACTAGCAAATGTTAGGTTTGGGGGTGTGATGAGCGGAAAATATATCAATATTTATCGCACCTTTTACCTAATATTTTGTTTAGTTTCTTGGGCTTGATGAACGTTTTGATGTATTTTTATGTGTTTTGCAGATAAATAAAGTATCGGGACTTAATGGAATCAACTTGAGGCTAAAATGATGAAATCTAGAGCAAAAAATGGCAAAAACATAAATTTACTATATGCGTCACGAAGTGCAGTCCTAAATTCCAATTTTGCGCAAGTTTGGTTTTTTGCCATAACTTTTTACTCTGATATCGTATTGAGCTAATCCAGGTTCCAAATTAAAGAAGACTCAAAAATCTACAACTTTGAACAACAAAATAATTTCGAAATTGATGAAACATTTTGGAATGTGTTATCTGTAATTATTGAAGTCATTTTGAAAGCAAAAAATAAATAAATAAATATTAAATAGTCAAACTTCCACTTAATAATAGGTTTGGTGGAGCATTTAACAATGGATTTGGTGGAGCAATTAGTGGACCAATTAGTGGAGCAATTAATAATGGATTGGTGGAGGCAAAATTTTTCATATAAATACCAAGCCATTTCATTTGTAAATTTCATACCTTCTTATGTAATTCCTTAAGAATACTAAGAAAATTATAACTTGTTTGTTTACTTACATCCTTCAGTAATTAATTTCCGCTTTTGCACTTTCTTTTCTTTACTTTTCAGTCTTTTCAGCAATTTATTTTTCAATAATGAGTAGGTAACTCCCCCTTGCTGGGGTAAGAGGTAAAGCTTTTATTACTAATATTTAGATTAATCTCCCTTAAATATAATATATAAACTAGTTAAAACATGACTTAATAAGGATACCGTCTGATTGGTCGGTTGGTAATTATTGAAATTGGTTTTAACCTGATTAAAATGGATACCGCCTGATTAATCGGTTGGTAATTTATTGTTAATTTGACTTAATGAGGATACCGCCTATATGGCTGGTTGGTAGTTATCATGCAAAGTCAAATATTATATTAAGGGAGATATCAAAAATAGTAGTGATGAAAGTGGATCCTTTTACTCCAGCATTTTCTTTTATTGTATTTTTACTTTTTAATTTCCAGCATTTACTTGTCATCTTTTAATTTCCAACATTTATTTTTCAGCTTTTACTTTTCAGTTTTTACTTTTCAGCAATTACTTTCAGTAATTATTTCCATCAATTTACTTTATGTCTTTTTTTTATTTAAGCTTTTACTAGTTGTAAATATGTTTCGTAACTAAGTCAATTACTGGGGTTGTGATGAATTCCAATATCACCGGTTAATAAGGGGTTAATTACAGTTTGTAAAATATAAAGTTTTATTTATTAAGTCTTAAACTTAATGCTTCTTGTTAACTGGTCATTAATAAGATTGAACTGGTAAACTTAAAATGAACTTGGAAAATGGATTTTAGGTTAAAGACCTTAGATTTAATAACCCACGTATCTTCCTTGAGGATAGATCTTTAATAGATTTCAGCATTTAATTTCCAGCATTTACTTGTCAGCTTTTACTTTCTAGCATTTATTTTTCAACTTTTACTTTCTAGCATTTATTTTTCAACTTTTACTTTCCAGTTTTTACTTTTCAGCATTTACTTTCAGTATTTATTTTCAGCAATTTACTTTATGTTTTTTATTTTCTTTAACCTTTTACTAGTTGTAAATATGTATCTTAACTAAGTCAATTATCTGGAGTTGTGATGAATTCTAATATCACCGGTTAATAAGGGGTTAATTTATTATTTGGGAAACATAAAGGTTTATTTATTAAGTCTTAAACTTAATGCTTCTTGTTAACTGGCCATTAATAAGATTGAACTAGTAAACTAAAATGAACTTGGAAAAGGGATTTTAGGTTAAAGACCTTCGACTTAATAACCCATGATCTTCCTTGAGGATAGATAACCCTTTAATAGATTTCCTTACAGGATAGAAATATACCTGTCGGATGGGAGTAGCCATAATTTGAACTTAATCTTATGAATTCAGGTAACTTGGTTGACTTAGGAATATGATTAATTGGGTTACACTGGGTATCTGTATTTGACCATCGGAATAGGCTTTTACATAATTTCGTGTTCCAGGTTAATAAACCAATAATATATTACATAAACGTAAATTAACCACTTCATCTTTTGAAAGATATTGGAAAGATTCACAACCCTAGATAGTTTTTATAAATTTGAATTTACTCAATCTACTTTCAAGAAATTTTATTTACTTGTTTTAATTTTTAAGTCACCACCTAATCAAACAATCAATCCATTAGATATTTGTAAACATTTAACTTTATAAATTTATAACAAAAGTTTTAAGTCCTTGTGGGATCGATACTTTTTATACTACTTGAACGATACGTTCGCTTGCGTTATATGCGTGTGACAACACCGGTCACTTAGATCGTCCCAAACCTGTAGTGGTTTGGTCAACTAAGTTTGGGGTTAGTTTTACTACATAATGTGCTTTACTTTTGTTTTTGCTTATTAGTGTTGGGTTTCTAATATTAATCCCAAGATCATTTAAGCATAAAACATGTGTGAATGCTTAAAGGAATATAGCAGAAATTATACTCACTTTGATCGGTTGAGTGGATGTATTTAAAATAAAAATTTTGCAAAATTACTATTAAAGTGGCTCTCGAATTAATTCTAAATTAATTAATTCGCCCAAATTAAAATCTAATTTTAATTCCATTATAAAATCTAATTCCATTTAATATATCGAATATATATTTCATCGATTAATTCTAAATCAATCGTTCTCTCTCTTCTAATTGAATTTTATCCTAGATAAATTCTCGACGTAATTAATCCCAGATTAATTTTCTCTCTCTTCTAATTAATCCCAAATTAATTCTGTTTGAGTCAAATGTCATCAGTGAATCTTCAGGAAGTGTCCCATGAGATCTCTGGATATGTTGGTAGTAAATCCGGTCATCGAACTATCCGAACACGTGCGTACCCAGTACAACATTCTTACCAATTTACAAGACATGGTTGGCTTCTAGCAAAGTGTCGTGCCTTCACAATTCTCCCGAAATATTCTTTAAGGAATATATAATCTATGTCAGGTTTAGTACATGTAGTATTATGTATTGCGATCCAGTAACGGATGTCATATGCAAGGCCTGGGGATAGAATAATGTATGTCCCGTACGAAGCATATATCGGATCACAAGCAACTAGTCTCTTTAATCGGATAATCATGACCTTGTCATATCATCCCGATAGTTACAACATAACAGAGTACTAGTTCTGTATCCTTGCGTGATCATCATCTTCATATGACTGTAGTGATACTTCCATCTTGACATCACACCCAATACACTACGATTTTCAATAAACCCAGAAGAGGCATACACAGAACCTGTTAAAGTCCCGAATGACCAAAACTAAAGCGTATTGATTGTCGTAAGTACTAGCGATGTAAGTCTCGGGATAAGACCAAATACACCTACCCTGAATCGGATTCCCATATACACATAGTCATACTACTAATGGGAATCCGAAGGGTCTATCCAGAGCGAATTTGTTCCCGAACCATCGGTAAACAGAACCTCCAATTACACTTCCATGAGTATCCAATACCCAAATATATGAGAACTATGCCGTTACGCTTCCATAACACGCACAAATGTAATATTAGTCTATTCCGTATTATCGATGTTCAGTCTCGATAATACTACGACTAGGGATATTTAATGATTAAACCTTTAGTGGATTGATATTGTCTCATATCTTATAATTCGGAAATAATCATAAGGATTGTTATCATTTATATATATATATATATATAATATATATATATATATATATATATTCAAGTAATCTATTTCAAAATGATAAAATGGCAATTTCCATTATCACATAGTTAATTTGTACAAAAGCCACAATGTCTTTTACAAATAGTGATTCTATGGGTCATAATTGTCCAACAATCTCCCACTTGGCCTATAGCCAGTCACTCAAGCATCTAACACCTGAACTATGTACATGTCGCTCAACTTTTTAATGAGAAATAGCTTTCGTCAGCGGATCTGCAATGTTGTCATCTGATACGACCTTCTCGACCTTTACATCGCCACGATGTATGATCTCACGAATCAAATGGAAACGTCAAAGAACATGCTTGGATCGTTGATGAGACCACGGTTGCGTACACAGAACCTGTTAAAGTCTCGGATGACCAAAACCAAAGCGTATTGATTGTCGCAAGTAGTAGCGATGTAAGTCTCAGGTTAAAACCAAATACCCATACCCTGAATCGGATTCCCATAAACACATAGTCATACTACCAATGGGATTTCGAAGGGTCTATCCAGAATGAATCTGTTTCCATACCATCAGTAAAAAGAACCTCCTATTACACTTGCATGAGTATCCAATACCCAAATATATGATAACTATGTCGTTACACTTCCATAACACGCACATGTGCAATACTAGTCTATTCTGTATTATCGATGTCCAGTCTCGATAATACTACGACTATGGATATTTAATGATTAAACCTTTAGTGGAATGATATTGTCTCATATCTTTTAATCCGAAACTAATCATAAGGACTTTTATCATTATATATATATATATATATATTCAAGTAATTTAATTTCAAAATGATAAAATGGCAATTTCGATTATCACATAGTTAATTTGTACAAAAACCACAATGTCTTTTAAAAATAGTGACGCTATGGGTCATAATTGTCCAACAATTAGGTATTCTATCCTACCATTGTTGTACTTTAACAACTTCAATCTTTATCTTTCCCTTTGGATTCTTATCATCTCCAATTTTATTCTACTTTATCCTGAAAAAATTTCTGATTTTTGTCTCTATCTTTCTTTTTGAGAATATCCTCTTTCTTTACATACTCATCATTTCATCAGACCTTGGTTTCTTAGAATCCCAGCTGTTACTTGTCTACTACTTTATTTCTGTAGTACTCCGTCTTTACAACTTCTTCTTTAACTCTTTTACTCATAACCATCTCTTACATTATTTCATTCTTAATCTGTAGTCTTATGCTTCTAATCTTCCTTTACTATACTATTACTTATTTTTGAGAATATCCTGAAGTAACTTTGGAGATTTGTTTCTATGATTATTATCTATCGAGGGTTGGGAGGGTGGGATCTTGTTCTGTAACCTTTCTAGTTATGGTAATTTGGTTGCACATATGGCTGCATTATAAGCCTAGAACTCTCGGGCATATTTGTCTGGTAACACTTCCTACACTGTGGTACTACTAAAATCGTCTGGTTGTCTCTTCCAATTTTCTTTTGATTATATTCGTCTATCGAACTAACTGACTCTTTTGAAAAGTTCTTCTAAAGTCGTGCTTTCTAAGAATTTCCTCATACTACCTCTGAACTCTTTCTTATCTTATCTCGGTTGTTTAGATTTCTAAAGTCTTTACTTTCTCTTTCTGATGTTGATATACTATCTTTTTATTCCTTCTTAATAAGCTTATCCTGCTGCGTAAGTTTCTTTCTTGTCTCAATTCCTTGAATTTTAAATCTCTATTCTCCTAAAAATTCTCTTTCAACCTCAAATATCTAGAACATCTTCCACTAAATCTCTAGTTCAGATATTACTTTTCATATAGTCTCCTCATTCTCATCTTAGTTCCGTGAATTCTTTATATCTTTATTTCCTCGGAAACTCCCTCATCTTTGATTGCTCAAAGTATCTTCTTGTTAAACATTAGGTTCGAGTACTATTCTTTATCAAATTTTTCCTTTTCATTACCATGGTCTCTTTATAAGAGTGGTTCTCCCTAATTTCTTTGTATTCTTAAGTTTTTTCCCTTTTAAAGGCTCATTATTTTAATGATGGCCTCTAGACTAACTCAACTTATTGTGACTTCAAACTATTCTAGCTCATGCTACTCGTCTATGTCTATTTGAATTCATCGATTTGGTTGTCTAGCTATCTCGCAATTCACCTATCCTGTCATCTATTCTTCTTTATTGGTCTTTCTTTTTCCTTTACTAGGCGCTAAGTAGAAAGGTGTGTACATACATTCTCTAAGGATCTACATATAAGCATTTATGCCTTACAATTAGGCTCTACAATAATTTGGTTAGATGTTTGCACGCTTTATAACATTGAGGTTTCTGGAAAGGGTCGTCAATGATTCTACGGGAACCTGGTTATAGGACACAGAAATCGACGACGCTGTTCCAGGCTCACGGCCCGATCGGGAGTACGGAGTAGCTCGTAGGGGACTAAACCGGAGAATAAAGAAGTCGCCACCCAGTATAAATTGGGAAATTATTTAAGGCCGCACTCACCCCTCGCAAGGGAAGACCTCAAACCGTTGGGTTCGGAATGGTCCCTTACTTATGCCACTTGTAATGAACAGATTTTTGCAATAATATAACCAAGTCTACGCAACATACATACGCAAGAATAACCTATATCAAAGTTTGCATACAACCTATATCTAAGTTTGCATACATAGGAGTAAAACCTACATCTAAGTTTGCATGCATAAAACTAAATCGACATAACGGCAAACACATAATTTCATGAACATATTAAATTGATAAATACGGAAACCTAAATAAATAATGATTTTCTAAACATAAACATTGAAGAGATATAATTAAGCTCCTAATGCGAAAGAAATAACTAAATCATGCATAGAAATAATGTGCTATTTCTAATAAACCATGGATAAACACAAGATTAGATAAAACAAAATATGTGCATTTCTCAAGTAGTACGTGGAGTTGTATCCCAAGTACAGACCGCAGTACCGTCCATTCGGATTCGGCTACGGAATTTACGTCTGGGTTTCCATCCGATATACCACGAGAGATAGCACAAAATCATTCATCCCACAACAATAACATACATGAACCAACAATACGCATACGAAGAATACTAATAAAAAATTAAAAAGATGAACGAGAATAAATAAAATGGTGCCCTCAGGTCTTACCTTTTAAGTCACCTCTTGGAAGTACGTTACGCGGCCGTCAGAAGGGTTAATGCTTTGCAACTCCTCCGGTTCACTAGTTCAATGTCTTCCTTCATCGCCTCGCTGTTTTGGGCTGCTGTTTTCTCTATTTTTATTGCTGTTTCTGGTCGCTATTTTTTGTTACTATTTACGATAATTTGGGGTTATTTTGGGTGACTATTTTACTGTTGTTTTTTCGGTGATTGGGGGTGATTCTGGGGTATATTTTTTTCGGTGGTTTAAGGCAGTTTTTTTAGGTACAGTTTTTGGTGGTTAAGGGCCATTTTTTAGGTGTAGTTTTCGGTGGTTAAGGGTAGTTGTTGGGGGCAATTTTTTCGGTGGGTAAGGGAAATTTTTTAGATGTAGTTTTTTTCGGTGGTGCATGGCATTTTTCGGTGGTTTAAGGAGTTTTTGGGGGGACTTTTTTGAGATTTTGGAGGGCTATGTGGGCTGCGATTTGCGGTTTAAGGGTGCAGTTCAGGGGCTGTGTTTTACGGTTTACGGGTGTAGTTCAGGGGCTGGGATTTGCGGTTTAAGGGTGCAGTTCAGGGGTTGTGATTTACGGTTTAAGGGTACCGTTTAGGGGCTGTGATTTTCGGTGATGCAAGGGTGTTTGGTGGACTGTTTTTTGCGGCAATGGAGGGATGTATGATGGACTATTTTTACTGCAATGGAGGCTATTCTCTTATCTTAGGCGTGAATGTCTAGGGGCTTAAGGGTTTGGTTTGTGTTCCTTTTTATAAGAAAGGAGGGTTGTCCTTATTTGCATAGGAAAGAAATCATGCAATCATGGAGGGTATCTTTTAGTTAGTGCGTTATAAAGAATAAGATCTATTCAATTAGGAAAGTGATTTATTTTAGTTTAGGAAATAGATATATGGGATTTGATTTGATTTATTTAATTTAGGCATGAGATTTGATTGGATTTTAACATGTGTTTAATGTGTTGGAAATTTTTTGGAGGGGATTTGGTGGGCTTGGGCGTGTGGAGGTTGGTTCTTTAGTGGGCTTGGGCGTGTAGATTGGTGTCGGTTACGGAGGTTTTGGGCCGAGGATAAATTTTAAAACAGAGGTCCATCAAGCAAACCCGAGGCTAAGTAAACGAATTAAGTCCAATAAGGTATTGATTTTTGAATTTTCCCTTCCGACGTCTGTTTCCCGCGACTTCCACAACTTATCGGGTAGTACCTCCATATGAGACTCATCATCGAGACTTATGCAAAAATACAATGCCTACAGTCGCCCCCACTTTGATAGGACTTGTGCAGTGTGTGATAGTGACAATCTTATCAAAGTTATGCAATGTATTTTTACTTACCTGGCTCGCCAGCTGCTGGCGGACTTGCCTATTGCTTCGAACTGAGTTGATCTGGTGGTGAGGTGTTGCGACCTCTGAGGTTATCCCTGCAAAATGCTGCGATCTCTAAGAATCACTACTGAACTGAGCTGATAAGTTGTGGTCCTCTTCCGAACCATGCTCCATTCTCGGAGCGCCATTCCCGGTATGCTAGACCTCATTCCCGAGACATCACGGTTGTGATCGTTGTGGTCCCCTTCTGAACCTTGCTCTATTTCCAGAGTGTCATTCCCGGCATGCTAGACCTCATTCCTGAGGCATCGCGGTTGTGATAGTTGTGGTCCCCTTTCGAACATTGCTCTATTCCCGGAGCGCCATTCCCGGCATGCTAGACCTCATTCATGAGGCGTCGCGGTTGTGATAGTTGTGGTCCCCTTTCGAACCTTTCCCTTTTCTCGGAGCGCCATTCCCGGCATGCTAGACCTAATTCCCAAGGGGTCGTGGTTGTGATAGTTGTGGTCCCCTTCCGAACCTTGCTCCATTCCCGAAGTGCCATTCCCGACATGCTAGACCTCATTCCGGAGGCATCACGGTTGTGATAGTTATGGTCCCCTTCCGAACCTTACTCCATTCCCGGAGCGCCATTCCCAGTATGCTAAACCTCATTCCCAAAGCATCGCTGATGTGATGGTCCATTCCCGAACCATGCTTCATTCCTGGAGTGCCATTCCCGGCATGCTAAACCTCATTCCCGAGGCATTGCTGATGTGATGGTCCATTCTTGAATCATGTTCCATTCTTGGAGCGCCATTCCCGGCCTGCTAAACCTCGTTCCTGAGGCATTACTGATGTGATGGCCCATTCCCGAACCGTGCTCTATTCCAATAGCGTCATTCCCGGCCTGCTAAATCTTATTCCCGAGGTATTACTGATGTGATAGTCCATTCCCGAACCATGCTCCATTCTTGGAGCGCCATTCCCGGCCCGCTAAACCTCATTCTCGAGACATTACTGATGTGAAGGTTCATTCCCGAATCGTGCTGTATGAGAAGGGGTAGACTGATCGCCCACTGTTTTAGTTTATTTTTCTGTTCTTTGCTGCTTTCATAGGTCAGAGTAGATCTCATGATGTGACGTTGCATACCAACATACTATACTGCCTTTTAATAGATAATCTCGATATCTACACATATTTTTGTCCTCAAAGGATGCCTAGTGTTGAAACCAGAAAACCTTCAAAGTACTTGATACAACTCAAATTCGACTGTCTGAATAGATGATCTGAACTAGACTCCAAGTGTGTGTGTGCCAAGGTCATTTCACATCTTGATCCTTAAGTAAGCCAACTCGATGATTTTGTTTCGAAGAATGGGATCAGTGGGTCTAACCAACCTAGATGTCTTGATCATGCTCTGTAATTACTTCCTCGTACTCAAAATGATATGGTTTTCTTCTTCGTCTCTCTTTTTTTTTTCCACTAGAATTCTTCCTTTCAACTGCTGATAGTGCGGGCTTCGCCCATTGGGATTCATTCCCAAAAAATGTTGGTGATGTGGGCCTCAACCCTGGGAGTCATTCTCGAAACTGATACTGATATAGGCCTCAACCCTGGGATTCATTCCCGAAACTGATGATGCTATGTTGCTGCTTCTGGTTGGCTTGCATTCGCCGCTTTCTCATTTTCTTCTTTGAAACCTGTGAATACAAAATGAAACAAAACACACCCAAAAAGAATGCAAGTACGTTACGTGTATGCATGCATGCATGGATTAATTTCCTATTCCGTTGGGTTAGGTCTTCCGCTAGTTCTCCTGGTGATCGCTCGGTCTTCTCTTCCACAGGTAAAATATTACTTCAATCTGTCCACGTTGATTGGCTCGGTGAACTCGTTCCCTTCTAAATCTGAAAGTCTCACTGCCCCGTTTCCCATCACTTTCTTGACTATGTAGGGTCCTTCCCAATTGGGTCTAAACTTTCCTCTCGGGTCTGTCATTGATAGCTTTGACTGCTTAAGTATCAGATCACCTTTTCTGATATTGGTAGGATGCACCTTCTTGTAGAATGCTCGAGCCAACATCTTCTAGTATAACTGCATATGATGTAAAGACTTCATTCTCTTCTCATCTAGCAGTGCTAACTGTTCAAATCTCTGTGAGGCCCATTTTGTTCAGGTAACTCTACTTCTACTAATACCGGCATGGACTGTATCTCAACTTCCACCGGTAGTACTACTTCCATTCCGTAGACCAAAGAGTAAGGCATAGCTCTCGTTGTCGTTCTCACAGAAGTTCTGTATCCCCACAGGGCGTACGGTAGTTTGTCAGCCCAATCTTTATAGTTCTCTATCATTTTGGCTAATACTTTCTTTATTATCTTATTGGCTGCCTCGACTGCCTCATTTGCTTGCTGTCTGTAAAGTGATGATTTGTGATGTCCTATCACATACCTCTGTAGCATTGCCTTAGTTTCTCCCTGAAACTGGACTCCGTTGTCTGTTACTACGTGATGCGGCATTCCATACCGACATATGAGGTTCCGGGCTATGAACTTTGCCATCTATTTTGCTGTAACATTACGAAATGACTCGGCTTCCACCCATTTTGAAAAGTAATCTACGGCCACTACTATGAAACGATGTCCATTCGATGCGTGTGGCCGATTTTCTCCGATCATGTCGATTCCCCATGCTGAGAAAGGCCACAGTTCCGACAGCCCGTGCAATTCTGTGTGCGGTAAATGGTTCAAGTTACCGTGCGCTTGACAATCGTGATAGTGCTTCACTAGCTTTGCGCAGTCAGCTTCCATGGTCGACCAATAGAAGCCTTGCCTTACAATCTTGCAAGACAAATTCAATATATTCATGTACGGTCCACATACGCCGGCGTGCACTTCTTCAATTACTTTCTGAGTCTCTTCCTTCCTTAAGCACTTCAGTTGGATGTCATTCGATTGTCTTTTATATAGTTCTCCCTTCAAACTCACATACTGGGAAGCCAACTTCTGAATGGCTATCATGTCCTTCCTATTTGCTTCTTCTGGGAATTCCCCTCGTCCCAGGTATCGCTGAATGTCGTAGTACCAGGGTTTCCCATCGTCGACCTCTACTTCCAAGACCATTTCTATCTCGTAAACAGGTCTGCTTGCCGTTGTCAACACTAGAGGTCTCATCATCAATTTTTCTGGATTTTCCCAAGGTACAGCTATGATAGCCAACGCGTTTGCCATTTGATTCTCTTTCCGCGGAAAATGCTGGAATTTACAGTCGGGGAGGGCTTATGCCAAATTTCTGAGGTGGAATAGGTAGGGTCTTAACCACTCTTCCTTCAATTCCCATTCTCCCTGCATCTGCCGGACTACTTACATCGAGTCTCCGTAGACCTCGACGTTCTTAGCTTTCAAGGTTGTCAATGTTGTCAGTCTAAAAGTGCATGCTTCATATTCGGCCATGTTGTTGGTTACTCCGAACGTCAACCTCTTGGCCATATGTAGTGTTTCTCCTTCGAGGGTTACTATCACAATCCTTATTCCGACTCCTTTGTAGTTTACCGCTGATGAATACTAAAAAGTACATATTTATTAGACGATAAGTTAATCATTTTACACTTATAGTTTTACTAATCCCCTTAAATTGGCACATTTGTGAAATAATATTTTAAAGTTATGCTTTGAGTGCTTTTACTGTGTTATTTTATGTTTTATCAGGAAAATACTGCTAGGAAGCTCTACAGGACAAACCAGACTTGAAAAGGGCAAAAAATGGAAATTGTGCAAGCACGTCATAAATTCTGCAAGCACTTCGTAAATTATACAAGCACGTCGTAAATTCTGGAAGCACATCGTAAATTCTGCAAGCACGTCGTAAATTCTGTAATCACGTCATGACACGTGGAACCTTTACGTCATGACACGTGGAACCCTTACGTCGTGACACGTGTCCTACAATGTGGCTTCACCATTCTCTGACACGTGTCCCCAACGTGGCTTCACCATTCGCTGACACGTGTCCAGAACATGCATTCGCTGGTTTGGGTTGCGAATTTGCCTATAAAAATGAGCGTCTAGCATTAGAAATTTTCATACTTTCTTTCCTGATTCCTCTGTAATTCTTGGGGAGAGAGTGTCTTGTTTGTTTATTTACTTAAAGCTTTTTGTAATGTCTTTTTCTTTCAATAATATAAGTATGTTTTATTACAAAGTGAGTAACTAATTTCTTTTCTGCTGGAGTAAGGGTGAAGCTTTTATAATGAGAACATAGATTAAACTCGCTTTTATTTTGATACATAAATTGAAATATAATGATTAAAACTTGATTTAAATCTAGAATAATTATTGATAATCTTTATACCGCCTTATTGGCTGTTTTATCTGTCTACCGCCTTTATGGCTGGTTTTATCTTTATATCGCCTTTATGGCTGGTTTTATCTTTATACTGCCTTTATGGCTGGTTTTATCTGTCTACCGCCTTTATGGCTGGTTTTATCTTTTTACCGCCTTATATGGCTGGTTTTATAAGATTTTGGCAGAATTAAGTACCTTGGTAGGACTTGTTTTAGAAAAACGATATCACCGCCTTTATGGCTGGTTCTTTTTATTGGCATAATTAATTCTGTAATAGATTAAGTGGGTAAAAAATGACAATTTATAAATTATGATAAAGCGAGATTTTTAAATGTTTTAAAAGACTAAAAGTGAATCCCCTAACTCCAGCATTTTCTTCTATTATTGTATTTCAACCTAAAATCTTCCAACTACTTCAACAAAGCAAACTTTTTATTCTCGCACTTTTCATTATTCTATTTTGCTAAATCTCTTCTCTGTGGATCGACCCCGGACTCACCGGGTTATTTTATTACTTCGAAACTCTTATACTTGGGAGTAAAAGACCACTTTTTGAGCATGTCAACCGCTCCGTCGAAATACATCTTCCATCCTTGGACCGTTATTGCCTGGATTTCCTCGTCTGAGAATTCAAACTTGTATGGGTCTCCTTCTATAGGTTGTAGTGCCAGGAACTTCACTACGGCTCGATCTTTGATACTTTATATGTGAGATACTCAATATCAAACTCTGTCAGCAACACCAACCATCTGCCTAACTTCCCTACTAGTGAAGGCACTGAATGCAGATATTTTTAAGGGATTCTCCTTTGCTACCACTTGGATCTTGTAAGATTGGAAGTAATGACGCAGTTTTCTAGATGCCCACACCACTACCAAACGGATATTCTTTCCTTCTTGATAGCGGGCTTCGTACAGAAGCATCTTCTTACTGAGGTAATAGACTGCATGCTCTACCTCCGTCTCATTTGCTTGTACCATCATCGCCCCAGCGCTTCGGTTTCTATGGCCAAATACAGTACTAAGGGTTTGCCCGGCATGAGGTTTCACCAAGTATTCTTTGATCTTGTCGAAGGCTTCTTAGCATTGCTCATTCTATTTCACTGGCTGGTCCTTCTTCAGCAATTTGAAGATAGACTCGCATACTAACGTCAACTTGGCGATGAACCGACTGATGTACAGAATTTTCCCAAGGAATACTTTAACTTCTTTTTCAGTTTTCGGTGCGGGCATCTCAGTAATCGCTTTGATCTTCTCAGGGTCTACTTCTATTCCTCACATTACCACGGTGTGTCCTAGTAACTTTCCCAACGTTACTCTGAACACGCACTACTTGGAATTCAATCGCAGGTTGTATTTGTCAACTCTTTGAAGGAACTTCTCTAATGCTTCTATGTCTCCTCTTCTTGTCTCTGATTTCACCATCATGTCATCCACATATACCTAAATTTCCTTATGCATCAAGTCATGGAATAATGTAGTGGCCATCCGCTGGTAAGTGGCTCATGCGTTCTTAAGTCTAAACGGCATCACCTTATAGCAATACGTACCCCACTCCGTGATAAAGGCAGTCTTATGCTTGTCTTCTTTAGCCATAAGAACCTGATTATATCCTGAGACCCATCTGCGAACGAGTACATGGCAGATAAGGTCGCACTATCAACTAGAACATCTATATGGGGTAGAGGAAAATCATCATTTGGGCAAGCTTTGTTAAGGTCTCTGTAATCCACACACATTCTGAACTTCCTATCATTCTTCAGCACTGGCATAATGTTTGCCAACCACTCGGGGTACTTCACCACTTCTAGAAATCCCACATCTATCTGCTTCTTGACTTCTTCTCTGACTTTCTCGGCCCACTCAGGTCTTATCCATTGGAGCTTCTGCTTTACTGGCCTCATATTTGGATAAGTCGGTATCGTGTGCTGGGTGATGCCTCTATCTACTCTGGGCATGTCCTCATAGGACCAAGCGAATAATTTGGAATATTTGACTAACATCTCTTCTAATTTCTTCCGCTCCTCAGAGGTAACCTCGCTTGCAATTACAATCTTATTGGGGCTTTCAGGCGTACCAATGTTAAATGCGTTTGTTTTGGTTGAGTTGATGTCAAATATACTCAAGTCGTACATATTGAAAGGAAGAGACTCGGGCAAGTAAGTGAAATGAATGTCTTTATTATTAGCGAATGCATGGGTACACTCAAATAAATCAAAGAGATAAATATCTTCGTCCTCCACAGACGCTCTATCCTCTATAGCCGGGGTTTCTCCAGTCTCCTTGCTCTCCTTCAGAATCAAGCTCTCCAGCTGCATCAGCTCCTCTTCCCACTTGTCTTCCTTCTTTGCAACTTTTTCTGCCAGTGTTTCTCTCCTATCACATCTTGGAAGATCTCAAATCCTAGTACCATGATCCCGTTGACTTCTACTAGTTCAGGCTCTCCTTGATACCCCGTTGCTTTCACGAAGTATTCTGTCAGCTTCAATCTTTTCTTCTTAGTCTTCAGTTTGTCCTCGTCGGACTTGTATACCGATCTTTTCCTGGTGGTCTGCCCCATGAAGTCGGGCAATACTCCTCCATCACCCGAACTTGTGCCCGACTCGAACTTCATATTCTCCATCCTAGCCACCTTAGGATCCACCCATTCCTCAAAGGTTGCCGACACTTGGAACCTCGTGAAAGGTTGTATCTCCAAGGCGGCCACAACATTGTCTACCACAGCTTTAATAGTGACAATCTCTCCCCCATACGGAAACTTGATGACCTGGTACAAAGTGGAGGGCACGCCCCCAAGGTTGTGAAACCATGGCCTCCCCAATAGCAAAGCAAAAGTGGCCGAGATATCAAGCAGTGAACTAACCTTATCCTCAATTGGGCCCACTTTGACTATCGCAATAAAAGTGCCATATACTCCCCGCTTGCTATCATCATACGCCTTGATAGTCATATTGGAGGGACTCAGATCTGTCATTTTCATACCCAACCTCGATAAAATCTTCAAAGGGCACACATTGATAGATGAGCCATCATCCACCATCACTCACGATGTCTTCTTGCCCCTTACTTCCGCTCTTATGAATAGTGGCCTATTCTGATTCCTTCCTTCCACCGGAAGCTCCTCCTCGGAAAAGGTTATCACCTGCAAAGCTTCCTTCTGCATCGATCCTATGAACATTATAGGGTTGGAATCTTCCAATACTATTATCTTGCTCAAGGCCTCAACCATGGCACGCCTATGCTCTTGAGATGCACACAACAACTCCCAGATGCATACCTGTGCTCATGTTTCTTCAACTAACGCAGCACCACATCTCCTTCAGCATTATCCATATTCTCTGCCACTTCTCTGCCTTTTGCCAACACTTCCTTTCCTTTCTCTGATGTATCACTGTAAAAACGCCCACTGCGTGTTATTCCTTTCACCTCATCTTCATCACTGCTTGAGAAGCCCTCCCAGAAATTCTTCCCCTGCTCCATTTCATCCTCACTATTGCTATCCCAAATCCCCAGGCAAAAGGTTTGGTGGTCAAAGGTTTGGAGGACAAGGTTTTCAGGTAGGCCGGAGCTAATCATGTAGGTAGGTGGTGGGACAGAGTGATAGTTAGGTATGGGGTTTCTGTGTGTGTTGGGTTGCTCTTTTTCTGGGTCGGGTATTTTGTGGGAGTCTATGAGGTCTTGGATTTCATGTCTGAGGCGGGCACATCTGTCAGTGTCATGGCCTTTTTGCTGGTGGTAATGACAGTAAAGGTTCAGGTTAAGGTGTGATGGTGGAATGTGTAGAAGTGGTTTAGCTTCTAAGGGTTTTAGGAGTCCTTGTCCCGTCATCTTCTCAAGCACCTTAGACAAAAGCCTACCCATGTTAGAAAAATGCCAATTTCTAATGGCGGCAACCTCGGTAGAAATGGGCTTGGTTCCCGATGATCCCCCAACGGTCCTCCTTTTCAGGCCATAGAACTTCCTATTCTCAACTTCTTCCTCCTCAATGTCCATGACAGTCTCCCTCAACTGTCGAAAATAAATAATCATAGAGGTCATCCTCTTTAGTTTGTTATAAATAGAGGGCTTAGTGCCCTTGATGATCATTTTGATCTGATCCTTCTCCGAGGGCCGAGTTTGCATCTTCAGAAACTAGCTTCTCCGACGATCAACATAATCCTTGAAGCTCTCCTCCGGCTTCTGTTTGGTATTCTCCAAGTCGCGAAGTGACAACTCGATCTCCAGATCCATGACATACTGATTCAGAAAGGCCTCGGTCAATGCCTTCCAATCATCTTTGACCTTCCTCTCAAGGCCGTGATACTATACCATGGGTGCCCCCTCAAGCGACATCCCAAACATCTTCTGAAACTGACACTTTGACAGACCCACTGAACTATCACAGAAACATATTGTCGAAGGTAGACCCTCGGTCTTCGTTCCCGTTGAACTTGGCTATGTCGGGCATCTTGAACTGAGCCGGCAGCTACTCCTCAAAATTCATCGCCTCATAGTCTTACAAATCTTCATGCTTACCCCTCATCTTGTAGGTAACTGACTCTACCTGATCCCTGAGTTTCTGCAACTCTGCCTGAGACCCGGCTATCCTTACCACGGCATACTCAGCCACGTCATCATCAAATAGGGATATCATCACTCAACCTGTTCGGAGGCTCTTCACACCTCACATTCTCAGAGCCCCCCAGCACGGGGCACGACCATATTAGCCATAGTAGTGGTCAAAGCTTGCAGCTGCTCGGTAACCTTAGTGAGACTAGTCTCCAGCTGATCCATACGAGATCCATCGTTTTCTGACTCGCTCATGTTTGTTGACGGCCTTTTGACGAGTCTTCCATCTTCCCTAACCCAACGGGTATCTATGGTGTCTTTTAGAACTGCAAGTCAGCATGTATGCGTGCGATGCATGGAATATATAAGCCCGTCAAGATTTTCATACAAGTTGCCCATTACTATTTCAAAGCATTCAACCATACTATTGTGAGGTGCAAACTTGTCCCGGTTGAAAAAGGTCGAACAGGTTTACACTTTTGTGATAATGTGGCTAAACAACTTCAAATGATAAGGGGCCCAAATGCAAAATGGCCCATCGGTATTTTAGAGGATTTTGGCCTAATCGTCATAAGATACAAACTTGTCCCAGTTTAAATGGCCTAACAAGCTTGCACCTCATAACAAAAAGTCCAAATGAATCCAAATTATGATGGTCCCACAATCACAAGCATAAAAGGATGGCTTCTATAAGTCATACAACTATGGTTCACATACAGATTTGTAGGAGTATAGACAAAGTCTCTCACTGGCGAAGGGTTGCCTACAACTAGTTCTCTCCACTCAAGGGTTCAGACGACCAAATGAGCGCACCCTTTTTTTTACGCTAAGGTACGTGCCAACGAGTGATGATACATGAATGACTGTCAAATGGATTTCTTATTGAAAATTCCCCAGAGAGAGGGTGGAGCGAACTCTCTTAAATACCTTAGCCTCTTTGGCTCTTATCACCTTGGTGAAAGGAATAAACAGTAGGTCCTCCAAATTAGTCCATCACGGTAAGCTTCGAGTAAATGATTATCTAGGTGTCTTCACAGCTTTTCCTTTCAGCTATAGAAAGGTAGTGAATGAAGGAAGACACCAAACCATTACCTAGCTCTAATAATGCCTTTGGTTAAACCCCTTAGACCCAACCCACTTGCAGACACAATTAACTAAAGCGAAAATCACAAACATTACAAGAAATTATTTTGGGCCGATTCTCTATCCCCAGTGGAGTCGCCAGACTGTAGGACAAAGAAATTGACGATGTTATTTCAGGCTCGCGGGCCGGTCAGGAGTACGGAGTAGCCCGCGGGGGACTAAATCGGAGAATAAAGGAGTCGTCACCCAGTGTGAACTGGGAAATGATTTAAGGCCGCACTCACCCTTCGCAAGAAAAGACCTCAAACCGTTGGATTCGGAATAGTCCCTTACTTATGCCACTTGTAATGAACGGATTTTCGTAAAAATATAACCAAGTCTACGCAACATACATATGCAAGAATAACCTATATATAAGTTTGCATACATAGGAGTAGAACCTACACCTAAGTTTGCATGCATAAAAGTAAATCGACATAACGGTAAACACATAATTTCATGAACATATTAAATTGATAAATGCAGAAACCTAAATAAATAATGATTGTCTAAACATAAACATTAAAGAGATATAATTAAGCTCCTAATGCGAAAGAAATAACTAAATCATGCATGGAAATAATGTGCTATTTCTAATGAACCATGGATAAACACAAAATTAGATAAAAATGAAATATGTGCATTTTTCAAGTAGTACTTGGAGTTGTATCCCAAGTACAGACCGCACTACTGTCCATTCAGATTCGGCTACGGAATTTACATGTGGGTTTCCATCCGATAGACCACGAGAGATAGCACAAAATCATTCATCCCACAACAATAACATACATGAACCAACAATACGCATGTGAAGAAATACTAATAAATAATTAAAAAGATGAACGAGAATAAATAAAAGGGTGCCCTTAGGTCTTACCTTTTAAGTCGCCTATTGGAAGTGCGTTACGCGGCCATCGGAAGGGTTAATGCTCCACAACTCCTCCGGTTCATTGGTTCAATATCTTCCTTCGTCGCCTCATTGTTTTGGGCTGCTATTTTCTCTGTTTTTGCTGCTATTTCTGGTCGTTGTTTTTTGTTACTGTTTGAGGTAATTTGGGGCTGTTTTGGGTGACTGTTTTACTGCTGTTTTTTTGGTGATTTGGGGTGATTCTGTGGTACATTTTTTTGGTGGTTTAAGGTAGTTTTTTAGGTGCAGTTTTTGGTGGTTAATGGCTGTTTGTTAGGTGTAGTTTTTGGTGGTTAAGGGCAGTTTTTGGGGGCATTTTTTTCGGTGGTTAAGGGTAGTTTTTTTTGTGCAGTTTTTTCGGTGGTGCAAGGTCATTTTCGGTGATTTAAGGTAGTTTTTGGGGGGACTATTTTACGATTTTGGAGGGCTGTATGGGCTGCGATTTGCTGTTTAAGGGTGCAATTCAGGGGCTGTGATTTACAGTTTAAGAGTGCAGTTCATGGGCTGTGACTTGCGGTTTAAGGGTGCAGTTCAGGGGCTGTGATTTTTGGTTATGCAAGGGTGTTTGGTGGACAGTTTTTTTACGGCAATGGAGGGATGTATGATGGACTGTTTTTTCGGCAATAGAGGCTATTCTCTTGTCTTGGGCGTGAATGTCTAGGGCTTAAGGGTTTGGTTTGTGTTCATTTTTACAAGAAAGGGTTAGGGTTGTCCTTAATTGGGTAGGAAAGAAATCATGAAATCATTGAGGGTATCTTTCAATTAGTGTGTTATAAGGAATAAGATCTATTCAATTAGGAAGGTGATTTGTTTTAGTTTAGGAAAAGGATTTATGGGATTTGATTTGATTTATTTAATTTAGGCATGAGATTTGATTCGATTTTAACATGTGTTTAATGTGTTGGATATTTTTTGGAGGGGATTTGGTGGGCTTGGGCGTGTGGAGCTTGGTTATTTGGTGAGCTTGGGCGTGTGGTTTGGTGTGGGTTGCAGGGGTTTTGGGCCGAGGATAAATTTTAAAATAGAGGTCCATCGGGCGAACCCGAGGCTAAGCAAACGAATTAAGTCCAACAAGGTATTGATTTTTGAATTTTCCCTTCCGATGTCCGTTTCCAGCGACTTCCATAACTTATCGGGTAGTGCCTCCATATGAGGCTCATCATCGGGACTTATGTAAAAATGCAGTGCATATACTGGTCAACTACCCGATGTTTTTAAGATTCATTACTCTTCACTGATCTCCCCGGGGTCTTAATTTATCTTATTGTTTCCAAACTTCTCTTCTTATTTTACTGTACATACTGAATCTTCTTGACACTTCTGCTTCTTTCTCACCGTCTCTATATCCTATTTCCTTACTCTAGATCATGCTACTAAGACTAGTGGTGGTTCTCTTTTCTGGCTATTTCCTACATCTCTGCTCTTTGCTCTTGCCACCAATCACAATTAAGGTACTTTGTTCTATGGTCAGTACTAGCACCTTTATCGCTTCTAAATATTTCTAACCTCACGAGTCTGTTCTTCTATATTTCCATGATTTTCTACTAGCTAGTGGGCTTATCCTTAGGTTCTACTGTATTGGTCTATTCTGTGGACTTTTACTAGTGCTGTAAACCTTGTGCTGGCTTGTCTTATTCTCTAGGTTAAATGAGGTTCTCTTCCAAATAACCTCAAAACTTCCTTAATCATTTCTGGGTGATCTATCTTCTGAATATTTCCATTTCTAATGATGGACTGTTATCGACTTCTTATAATCGTCTACATCTAAACTGGTATTGGCTAGGACTAATATTTTATATTTCGACGGATCCTGTTATTCTTATTCTGATGATTCGTGTCCTGATAGAGTCTATTCCTAATGTAAAGTAGGTATAAGGTAGGCACTATCAGGTTAACTTCCTTTTCTGGTACCACTGTAAGGTTTGAAGACTAGATAGTTTGAGGTCTTATCTCTATCAGATTGCTGGGGGATAAGATAACTAACCGTTTCTATTTCTTACTTGGAGATCTAGATTGGGGTTTGGGTATCTGGAGCTCTCTAAATCTTTTTTTGGCATATAGGTCCATTGAGGCTCTCAAGACTAATTTGGGTTTCTCACTTCTGTTATCTTTCAGGCTATTCTTCGTTACTTGGGGAACTTACTATCTATACGAAGATCTCGAATGATATTAAATTCATTTGGAAGGACTTCATGAACAGGAAAGGAATCTTACTTCTACTGGGCAACTCTAATACTTGTTGGGGCTTTCTCTATTCTTCTTTTGCTACTAAGAGTTCTTGTGCTTTCTTACTAATCTAGCTTTATATCTTTTTCTTTCTTATTTCTGGTTACTTAAGCATCCTTACACTTTTCCATACTTTTCTTCTAACTTTTCTCTTTTACTTTCTTGGATAACTTTCTATGGGACCTTATTATCTGGTTCCCTATCTTGTTCTGAGCTTTGGGGAGTAATCTAAGATGATTACTGAATGATTCCTAGCTAGAGTAAGGAAAAAAGATTCGAAAGACTTGGAAATATTTGCTAACCTGTTTGAGAATCTTGAGGACATACTCGAGGATCGGATACTAGAGAGGTAGTGTCTTGCATATGAGTGTCTCGGACATACTATGTATCCAATACCCCAACACTCTTCCCACTGCTGTCACTGACTCCCTAGACCATGCTCTGATACCATCTTTTTAATATCCCCGATCTGGGAAATATCACCGGCGGAGGATAGCAGTACTAACCCCATAAGCCTCTAACTCTTTTACTAAATTCTTCACCATTAGACTGTCTAAATGCAAGACATACACGGGGACCACATCTCAACTTAACAACATGAAGTGCTTTTATTACTCATAACTGTGTAATAAAAAACATACTTCTTTTTACAAAACATTAACAGACACTTATAATGATTTATACGACATAAATGTATGCATGCAACTTAATTTCTACTCTGACTTGACTCTTATGCTTTCTGACTCTAAACTGGTGGACTCCAAACCCTTGTGACTGCATCAGTATCCGTCCTCCCGATCTTGACCTCAAAAAAAAACCTGCAACCAAATAAAATTGGGAATAGGGAGTTAGATCGCTATTTGATCTAAGTGAGTGGACAAGAAAACTGAAAAAAACTTAAATCAAATAACCTTGTCTGTAAAACTAAATTTTCAGAGAAATCACTTCGTACGAAATCTCTTTTCTGAAATCTCTGTCTGAATATCTCTTTATAAAACTTGTCTCTTGAAAACTGCTTTTGAAACTCTGGTTTCTGAAAACTATTTCTAAAATCTGGTTTCTGAAAACTGTGTTCTGAAAGTCTGAAAATTGTATACTACTCTGCCTCTGAAAAACCTTGACATATAAGGACGTTACATATCGACATCCCCTCATGCGCCTAACTATAGCCAGTAGTGCAAATCCATGACTTTGAGGCGTTACGTATCGCCGTCCCCCAAAGCATGCCACTACTGTCTCTGAAATTTTTGGTCATGGGGCATTATGTATCGCCGTCCCCCAATCCATAAACTAGAATTGGGGGTGCGGATCTATGTTACCACTCGAGCTCTAAACTAGAGTCAAGGTACACGAACC
Organism: Zanthoxylum bungeanum; assembly: GCA_019454045.1. Taxonomy (NCBI): domain Eukaryota; kingdom Viridiplantae; phylum Streptophyta; class Magnoliopsida; order Sapindales; family Rutaceae; genus Zanthoxylum; species Zanthoxylum bungeanum. The sequence goes on along the minus strand of SKCR01036825.1, from coordinate 150,823 downwards.
TATGTCATTATCTTGGCTCTGAAACTAAGATCTAAGGGCGTTACGTATCACCGTCCCCCTAATCCTCTACATATGCACATGTCACTGTCCTTCAATTCCTTACTATCTCAAGTTACATACTGGGTTGAGTTTTTATCTCATGCCCCGAAAAACAAAAAACTCATACTGAAAACATGTCTTTTCTAAATCATTTCTCAAAATATGTTAAATCGTACATGATACAAAAGTAAAATTGGCTAACGCTCTATTTTCAGAAAATATAAGTCTGATATTTAAATACGAAATAACATTAAAGAAAACAAGTAACAGAGAACGGGTCCACTCAGTGTGCTTGGAGACTGGCTGGAACTATACAGCTTCATCGAAGGGGATCGCAATTCCTGAAATGGTCTAAAGGTATCAGACTAAAAGTTACAAAAAAAATTCTAGAACTAGGCTAAACCACTAGTTTTAAATATGTAAATTCGTAATTTAATGTAACATATCATACTAGAATGTAATGTGATCATAAGAACTGTTTCGAGATCTTAAGGGTTGTCTCTAATACACTGGGGTGGAATTGGAATGGTCTAATATCAATCTGGTTGAATTTTTATATCTGTGTCACGACTCAATGGTCTTGCACGTCGCGACGTGCGTCAGCCTGAAACTGCCCAGGAATTTCAACATTCATCGCAACGCAATTTCATCCCCAATGCATATGTGATCAATCAAATACACCGTCTATCACTTTATATCAATTCTACACATTTTAAATTACCAATTTATCATCATTTACTACTTATTTAATCACAAATTCATTACTCCCAAATCAAACTTTAAACCTTTCCAACTCAACACTTAACTCCATAACTCAACTTTTTACTAACTAACATCAATATGCAACACATTATCATGCCCCTAGAACTTCCATAACATCAATTGTAAAAATCTCATATCATAAACATTTGGGGTTTAGTTTCATTACCTAATTTTGTTGGACCCTCAACTCTTCCATTAAGCTCCATAGATGCCAAGGCTCCTTTGCTTCTCCTTCTCTTCTCTTATTTCTTTCTTCTTTCTTCTTTCGCTTCTCCCTCTTCTCTATCTCGGCTTCTTCCTTTTCTTTCTTATTTTCTTTTTCATTTTTCTTTTTGGAAAAAATAAATAGTATCCCCTTTTACAGTTGACTCAAATGATATTAGGAATATCATAGAAGAGTGTAGAAAAGTGAAGAAAATTTGAGATTTTTTCCAATTTGACCCTGAAATCACTATTCATCAGGATTTTGACTTACATTTTTGATCCATTTCTGGCCCTAATTTGGGAAAATTTTCAACTCAAAAGTTGTAGGTCTCAGTCTTAGCTTTCCGATGATATAAAATTCATAAAAATCAGAGTTCATATGAAAAGTTACGTCCCGAATACCACATGTTGTTTAAAGGGGAACATCATACAATCTCATCTTGGGACTTCGAAGAATTAACTGATCTTCCCCAAAATCATTCCATGAATATATTTGAGTCTCAACATAATTATTTTATGTGCCTTCTTCTTTTTCGAAACAGTACAGTTGTATACAGTACTAAAAACTACCGGTCATTACAATGGTAGTCGATGAAGAACTTACTTATAAAGCTTGAATATGGTGGAAAGGGATGTCTGAAGTTGTTGAAGATTTGAAGTTTCAAAAGACAATGAGAAGCTTTGAGAGTTCTTTATAGATGATGAAGTTGTAAAAGGATAACTTTGAGAAGAATGGCCTTTCAATAAGCTACTCAGGCTGGTTTTGGCCGTTAGATTTAGGTGATTGGATGAGATCAGCACCCTGTATGATGAAGATCTCGGCTATTGAGTTCAAATGAAAGGTTCAGATTGAGGCCATGACTTTGGTTGGGCACAACTGTCTTGGGTTTTGGCGCGCTAACCACAAATGCATTACATCTGGCATCTTGGAGAGACGAAGCAAAAAAGAGCCCTGATAGATGTGACGGGCTTTTAAGGAAGCCCATTAAAGTTTCAAATCTTCCTAGAGGCAATTCAGAAACCCTAGAAAGACTCTTCAATTGGTGGTGAAAATGAGGTAATCATTACTAAAATAGAATCTTTGGCATTGTGCCTTTTGTTAGTGTTCTAGACATGCCCAAGGTCTCTAAGTCATGATATTATGTGTGAATGATTAAGAGAGTTGCAGAAAAACTTACATTGATCGGATGTGGATTTCTTTGAGTGTTTCCAACCTAATTGTGAGTTTCCCTATCACCTCACAAGACTCCTTTAAGTGCTAGCTTTAGAAACTTTTGAAACAAAAATTTCTTTTCCAAGGGAGAGGCTCACGGCATTGGTGAGGAAGAAGAGAGAAGTTGTGTTTTGATATTTTTGTTTTCTAAAAACCTTATACCAAAGTCAACTTGCAAAAGTTTATATGGTTTTCCAAAAAGCAAAAGCAAAATGTGTTGGAGGGAAAAAAACATTAAATGCTCCCCATTTGATGTAAGTTGTTCGGGTTCGTTTAATTCGATTAAACAAATTTTCCGTTGCGACGTAATTAAATCCAATTTAATTAAATAATAATACCTAGCAAAATTATTACGAAAGTCGCTTACGAATTAATTACAAATTAATTCATTCATCCGAATTAAAATCCAATTTTAATTTCGCATTGAAATCTGATTTCAATTAATATAACCAATATATTATTTAATCGATTAATTCCAAATTAATCGCGTTCTCTCTTCTATAAGAATTTTATCCCAGATAAATTCTTGCCGTAATTAATCCTAGATTAATTTTCTCTATCTCATAATTAATCTCAGATTAATTATGTTCGAGTCAAATGTCATCGGTGAATCTTTGGGAAGTGACCTAAGAGATCCCTGGATATGTTGGCAGTAAATCCGATTTTCGGACTATCCAATACGAGCGTACTGCGTACCACATTCTCACCAATTCACAAGACATGGTTGGCTTCTAGCAAAACACCGTGCCTACCCAATTCTCCAGAAATATTCAACGAAGAATATATAATCTATATCAGGCATAGTATACTAAGTATTGCGTATTACGATCCAGTATCGGATGTCACATGCTAGGCATGGGGCTGGAATTATGTCTGCCCTGTACGAAGCATATATCGAATCACTAGCAACTAGTCTTTGTAATCGGATAATCATGACCTAGTCATATTATCCCGATAGCTGCAGCATATTAGCGTACTAGTTCTATATCCCTACGTGATCATCTTCTCCATATGACTAAAGTCATACTTCCATCTTGACATCACACCCAATACACTACGATTCTCACTAAACTCAGAAGAGGCATACACAAAACCTATTAAAGCCGCGGACGACCAAAACCAAAGCGTACTGACTATCGAAAATATTAGCGATGTAAGTCTCAAGTTAATACCACATACACCTACCCTGATGCGGATTCCCATAGACACATAATTATACTACCAATGAGAACTATGATGTTAAGCTTCCATAACACGCACAAGTGTAATACTAGTATATTCCACATTATCGATGTCCAGTCTCGATAATACTACGACTAGGGATATTTAATGATTAAATCATTCATGGATTAGTACTGTCTTATATCTTATTAATCCGGAAATAATCATAAAGACTTTTATCATTTATAAATTAAAGTAATCTAATTACAAAATGATAAAATATCAATTTCCTTTGTTACATAGTTAATTTGTACAAAAACCACAATGTCTTTTACAAATAGTGATGTTATGGGGTCATAATTGTCCAACATCTTCCTGACTTGAGGGACGTGGCAGTAATAATAGTTGCGAAGTACAACCCAATGATATAGGCGCAGTCTACGCCTTTACTATAGTTCCCAAAATCAACCCACTAGTTGAAACCGAGAATTATGGGATATATGTTGGTGGTGATTTTTCACCACCATGAAATTTGAATCCCGAATGGGGGTAAGTTGGGGATTGTGCTTGACTAAGATAATGTAGAGTGCCCAGAGAGGCCGCAGTCAAATAATGGACTCGAGCCTATTGTACCACTGTTACCAATAGCCATACCGGCTGAAGAAGTGGATTTTGTATACTGGCCCGACCTGAAGAAGTATTAGATTTAGAATCACTTGAGCATTAGTGGAGGCCGACCCAAGATGGTTTGAGCTTGCCGACCCGAACATGTTAAGGAAGTTGGAAGAAGCCCAAACATGAGTTGAGACCCGACCTCGGCACACCAACTTGAGGATGAGAACTGAGACCACGACATCTAGTACTTGGTTACACATGACGCATGCCATACATGAAAGTTTGGGCCTCCAAAAGGCTGATGTGAAGGGAGTAAGTCAACGACTTCCATTGGGAAGAGACTCTGGCAGGTGGTACAGTGCTAGGGTTTCTGGGTTGCAAACTCTCACATTGGCAGAATGTGTAGCAGTGGATAAAATATTGGAATAATTGCCTTCAGCTGATAGAGGGTCGTTGAGTCAGAAATTAGAGCTACTATTTGCAGAGTGGTTGGGGAAAAAAGCTTGGGTAACAATTTTATAATGAAGTGGGCTGACATAGTGGTTTGGCAAAACGGTAGATTCAGAAGTTGATATAAAGGAATCGAAGACTCGATTCAAGGGGTTGGCTTATTTGGTGAGCAATCTTGATATTTCTTCACTTGTAAAGAAAGACCAGGAAATTTAGTGATAGAGAGAGAAAGCTGGTCGGTTTTGACCTGAGCAAGTAATAATTAAAATTCCCCTTCTTTACTCCCATGGATGTAGGCTGGATTCACTCTCTGTTGAACCACATTAATATCTTATTTTCCCATGTGATTTACTGTTTGCTTGCTAAGTTTTCTTTGGTTCTCAACTAACCGAATAAATTCACTAATTGGGGGAGATTTGTTCGAGGGGTTGAATTCTTATATCATCATTGGAACAAAAAACAACCATCAACAAAATCATCAATTTTTTTCACTTTTAAACTTAAAGATTGATCAACGTATCAAATTTAAGAATATGATGGGGAAATATATCAGATATTGGATATAAATCTGCCAATCTTTGAATGATTCAGTGAAAAAAATTCTAAATTTTTTGTATTTTTAAATATAATATCAAACATTAAATATACGATTAATATATAATTCACAAAAAATAAAAATAAATAATAATTCATTCAATTGTGGGTAACACTACAAAAAAAAATATTTTTTATGGCGAAAATTTAGTAGGGAAATAAATTTTGCCATTAAAGATTTTACCTTTAGTGGGGAAATCCATTTCGCCACTAAAGATATTACATTTAGTGGCGAAATCTACACCCTTTAGTAGCGAATTTTATTTCCCCACTGAAGTCTTACTTTTAGTGGCGAAAATTTATTTCGCCACTAATACCTTTAGGAACGTGTTTTTAGTGGTGAATTAGTGACGAAAAATGATTTTTAATAACGAAAAATTCCCCACTTAAAATCATTTTTCTTGTAGTCTAATGGGATTATGTGAAGTTTGTCTGGGTTAACGGGGTTCTTAGGCAAAATGTCCGTGCGATGAGAAACAAACGAACAAGTAATGTGAGATTATGGTTGTACTTGTGTGGTAATGAGCATCAATAATGAACAAACTTTACAAGAGTCATCTTTTTAGCTTTTGAAATAAATTAATTCCCTAATGGCCAACCTAACCCATAAGTTGATGAATCCTAAAAGCGCCACGTCTCCCCCCAAAATAATTATTACTAATTAATTTGATCACTTTTTGTAATCTAGAAACAACAAAATATTATCACTGCAATTAGAGTTGGTAAGAGACTGGATATGGTACGGAAAATTCAATATTAATATTTGTACCATTCAATCAATATGTATGTAAATTGTCCCATTATCCGCCTCTAAGGAACTGGACCCTGAAGGCCCCGTACCTGACCCGTCAAATTAACGGCTTAAAAAATTATCCCCTTATCGGTCTCTAAAGTATCGGCCCCCGTGGGCCCTCATCCCTATGAGAATTTTTGTCATCCTCAATTGGAACTAAGGTTTTAGACAGTCTAAAATTTCGATTGAGATTCGAGATCCCGTATTGAATGATACAAGACTGAGATAACTTTTTATTTTGATTAAAATATTTAGATCCGGGATGATTTTTTATTTCGATTAAAAAAATTGGATTGAGATTTTTCGAGACGTGATTTTATTTCGAAAATCAATGATCAGAGTTTGACTTTTCTAAATAATTTTGAATCTCGATCATGATTCAGAATCTCAAATCATACGGTAGGAATTTTAAATATTTTTTTTGTCTTAATTCTATAATCGGATCAGGATCAAATTTTACAAATCTCAAGCGGGCTGATTTCCAAACCTAATTTGATTCTTTTCAATGTCCAAAATAAGTTCAAGCCCCATCGACAATTTTTTCAAAAGTAACATGACTTAGATAACACTATATTCTAATTATAACTCTTAGAATTGTAAAATGTGAAACCTTATCATCCGTTGGATAAGGGACACGTGGCGCAATCCTTGCCGTTGTCCCAATTACATTAAGTTGCTCACCATATATAAAGGATACTTAGGTTGAGAATTAGGTGAGAAGTTTTCATTATTTGTATTCCCTAAATAATTGGCTAAGTGTTAAGCCTATTTCCTAAGTCCAAGTTAGTGTAATCTTCAATAGGGATTTGAGAGATTGTCACTTTTAGAGATTAGGATTCTTTGTGAGATTTGGGAATTACAATTTGTAAACGGATTCAAGATTCCGTGTGTAATCTTGAAATTGATTAGTGCAGCGAGCTCCCTATTCCGGAGTTCAACGTGGATGTAGTCGGGAATATTTCCGGCGAACCACGATAAAAATCGTGCATTCTTGATTGTTTGATTGTGTGTTTGACGAACAAATTTGCGGAAAATCTTAACAATTGGTATCAGAGCTGTTATTTGTGGAGAAAAAGATCCAGTGGGCTAAAAGGTAAGATTTGAAGATCAAGGCCCAAAAGAATCAACCTTGGTCATCTCTCGGCAAAAGGAATAATCCCTAAATCTGCTAAATTGATCGACGCAAATCAAAGAAAACAGCCATAGACGAGAACAAGATCAAAGATTGATCGACCAAGAAAAAGACGAAAGCATTTGATGAAAACAGAGGAGCCGTGACCACCGATTTCAAGAACAAAACTGAAAGCAAAGTTCAAAGTCCACAGCCGAGAGACACAAAGAAACCAGAGAGAAAAAGGGCATCACAGATTCGAGAGAGGGACAGAGTCGAAATCAAGACCCAAGAAACGCCGACGTAGAAAGTACAAACCGAAGAAAGAAACAAGAATCAACCAAGATCAAGAACTCAGGGACATTTGACCAAAGCAAGAACAGCCGATCCCTTGACTGTTCAAAACTACAGATCAAAAACAAAATCAAGATCAAGCAAGATCCTGACTGGAACCAACAAATAATTTCCCCTAAAGTCTGAGAAAGAGGGTTTCCCTGTGTGCGATTGGAGTCTCTGGGTGTTGTTTAGTTTTTCGCCGCAACCCAAACCCAAGGTAACAAGTTTCTGGGTTGCCGTATCTACTGTGGGTGTGTTATCTTGTTTGATTGAATTGGTTTAGGGCAAGTCAAGGATACTGGACTGCCGAAAATAACCCAGGGTAGCCGGTAAGATCTAGGTTGCCGCCTGGGTCTGCAGCTGCTGTCGACAGTTAAAGTGACCCAAAAGGGTAATCTGAAATCCAGTGTTTACTGCCATTGGTGTTTGGAAAGTCTGACCTTGTATTGCCGATTTCAGAAAGTTTGGGTCTGGGTGAAGAGGCAGTGAATTGCCGATTGTCCTTAGGCAACTTGAGTGGGCTTACCGATTGTTTGGGCAAGATTGAGTGAGTAACAGCCAAGATCTGAGAGTGATTGCCGGATTCTGGTTTGTGCGCAAGGTCTGGAATCGCCGATTGAATTGGACGAGTTGATTGCCGGTTTTTTGGATGTGTGGTGAGCAATTACTGAGTATATTGCCGATTGGTGTTTGGGAAATTTAGGCACTGTGTTTCCTATTGGTAGTCTCGGTGTTTAGGAGCCTTAGTCGTAAGGTGATTATGATTCTGTGGAGTAATTGCCGAGAGTAAGGCTGACTGTTGTTTGGGCTGTTTTGGGTGAGCAATTGCCGTGTGATCACAACAAAAATTATGTGTGGGTTAAAGGAAACAGAAATGTCGACCATGAGACTCGACATAGGTATCTTTGACGGAAAGGGGGATTTCACCACATGGAAGAAGAAAATGAGAGTATTACTATCACATCACAAGGTGGCTTTGGCACTGGAACCGGATCCAGAAAAGTGGCCAAAGATGGAAAAGGAAACGAAGGACGAAATCCTGGAAGAGGCTTACAATCTGATTTTCCTTCACCTTGGAGATTCAGTCATCAGAAAGGTTGACGGAATGGACACTGCCATTCAACTCTGGGGTAAACTCGAATCCTTATACTCTGTTATTTCTGCACCAAATTTAGTGTTCTTAAGGGTAATTTGTTTAATTACAAGATGGATACTAATAAGTCGATTGATGATAACTTGGACGAATTCACGAAAATGACTCAAATCCTTAAAGGAACTGACCAAGCCCTATGAGACTCTAGCGAAGCTATGATTCTATTAAATGCATTGCCTGAAGAATATAGTGTCGTTAAGAACTCTCTACAGTACACAGGAGTTGTACCTAGGCTAGACTTGGTGATATCTGGTATAAGGGCTAGAGAGCTAGAACTTAGAACCAGTATGAGAGGTGGAGCGAATTTATTTGTGAAAGGAAAAAATGAAAGGAATATAATGGTCCGAATAATCATCAGGCTAATACCAAGAACCTAAAGGAAATAAAAAGAATAAACAGGATAAGAATAAGAATAGTGACAAGAAGTGCTATCATTGTGGGAAGATGGGACACCTTAAAAGGAATTGTTATAAGTTCATAAGGGAACATGAAAATGAAGGCAGTGCTACTGTGGCTGCCGAAAAGGAGTCGATGTGCCTATCTGAGGCATTGACTGTGTGTAGAGATCACATTAGTAGAGAATGGATTCTGGACTCCGGGTGTTCCTTTCACATGAGTCCGTATAGGGACTGGTTTGTCAACTTTAGAATTCTGACCAAGGAACGGTATATATGGGTAATGACAATACTTGTAGGATACAGGGAGTTGGGGACATGACACTTAAACTTCATGATGGTAAAGTTAGGATTCTTACTGACGTTAGATATGTACCTGACCTGAAACGAAACCTGATATCATTAGGAACACTAGATGAGTTAGGTTTCACATATAAAGCCCACAATGGGAACATGTACATATCTAAGGGTAATAAACTAATCCTAACTGGTATAAAGAGAAATTGATTGTATGTTCTAAATGGCCGACATGTATTCTCGGATAAACCCATTTCTGCTTTAACTTCTAATGTTGACATGACTAATATATGGCACTTGAGACTTGGCCACATAGGCCAGAAAGGAATGCAGGTACTCAGCAAGCAGGGACAGTTTGGAAAGGACCAGTTGAAGCCACTTGAGTTTTGTGAGATCTGTGTGTTGGGCAAACAGCACAGACAGAGCTTCCCAACTGGAATTCATTTGTCAAAGGCGAGTCTGGAGTATCTACATTGTGATCTGTGGGGACCAGCAAAGGTCCAGACTCATGGGGGTAAGAAATATTTCATCTCTATTGTTGATGACTACAGTAGGAAGGTATGGACATTCTTACTAAATCAAAGGATGAAACTTTGACTAAATTTAAAGAATGGAAAGTATTGGTAGAAAATCAAACTAGTAACAAAGTAAAAGTCTTAAGAACTGATAATGGATTAGAATTTTGTAATACTGAGTTTGATCAATACTGTACTAGAGAGGGTATACTAAGACATAGGACTGTTAGAAACACCCCACAACAGAATGGAGTTGCGGAGAGAATGAATAGGACCCTATTAGAAAAGATCAGATGTTTGTTATTCTCTTCCGAACTTCCGAGGGCCTTTTGGGGTGAAGCCCTCAATACTGCTACTCGTTTAATTAACCTTAGCCCAAATAGTTCCGTTCAGTTTAAGAGCCCAGAAGAGATCTGGTCTGGTAGGGCTCATAAGTTAGCCCACCTGAGAGTATTTGGCTGTGAAGCCTATGCACACCAGTCTGTAGGTAAACTTGAACCGAGGTCTATCAAATGTGTTTTCTTAGGATATCAAGAAGGGACTAAGGGGTATAGGTTATGGGAAAGGGAGTCACCTGGAGTCAAAGTCATAGTTAGTCGGGATGTTATATTCAATGAACTTTGTTTTCCTTGTAAATCTACTAACAAGAATGCAGGTGCCTTAGAAAAGGATCTAGCAGATTTTGATCTTGCAGGTGGAGCTCAGATGCAGGTGGAGCCCGGGACATCAAGGACCACTGGTCAAGTTGGTGACATGTCAGGCTCGGAGACATCTGAGGACTCTCAACCGAGAAGAAATATCCCGGAGGAAAACAGGAATGAAGTAGCAGAGATACAAGAACAAATTGAAGAGGACACAGTAGGTCAAGTGGATCAATCTGAGCAACATGATGAAACACCACAAGACACATTGGCCAACTACCAGCTAGCAAGAGACAGGATTAGGAGGCAGGTAAGGCCTCCTAGCAGGTATGATTACTCAACTAATGATTTGTATTTCTGTGCATTAATATCAAGTCATGAAATAAGTGGTAAGATTGAGATGAAGAAGGTTCCAACAGAAGAAAACCCATCGGACATGGGGACAAAGATTGTGACTGCAACCAAACTCTCCCACTGCATGAAGCTGTTGCATGTGGGGGTTGGCTGACCGTGCAGCCGACATGATCGATGATGGAAGTAGGTGAGTTTGCGGTGCTATCTTGGCCTTAATGTATCATTGTATATGATTGGGAGTGATTTGTGTGTTTTGGCTTCAAGGTGGAGATTGTAAAATGTGAAGCCTTATCATCCGTTGGATAAGGGACACGTGGCGCAATCCTTGCCGTTGTCCCAATTACATTAAGTTGCTCACCATATATAAAGGATACTTAGGTTGAGAATTAGGTGAGAAGTTTTCATTATTTGTATTCCCTAAATAATTGGCTAAGTGTTAAGCCTATTTCCTAAGTCCAAGTTAGTGTAATCTTCAATAGGGATTTGAGAGATTGTCACTTTTAGAGATTAGGATTCTTTGTGAGATTTGGGAATTACAATTTGTAAACGGATTCAAGATTCCGGTGTAATCTTGAAATTGATTAGTGCAGCGAGCTCCCTATTCCGGAGTTCAACGTAGATGTAGTCGGGAATATTTCCGGCGAACCACGGTAAAAATCGTGCATTCTTGATTGTTTGATTGTGTGTTTGACGAACAAATTTGCGGAAAATCTTAACAAGAATAATGAGATTTTTGTAACTATAATACTGTGGAAACAATTATTCACGTCTTTATTATTTGTTAATATTAATATTATCTTATAAAAACATGCTTCTATAATGCAATAAAAAAAAAAAGAAACCTCAAATTACAAATTTGTCCCCCCACTCCCAAAAAAAAAAAAAAAAAAATTAAGAAATTCATGTGTCCTAAATTATTTTGTCCTCCTTTTTCACATGGTGGTGTTGAATTGCTGCTGTAAGGACCATATGTCATCCACATTAATATTGCACAAATTATCAGACGCATCTCCACCGTCCATCATTTGATGATTGGCATCCAAAGCTGCTTGGAAATCAATTCCAGGATTGATGTAACCCATGGGACTAATAAGAGCCGATTCTGTGTAACCGACTTGGCTATGGAAACAATGGGGGTCAGGATTATTATTAACCGGAATAGCATAATAATCCGCCAAGTCCGAGATAGGCGAAACTCGAGTACCAAACGAATCTGGTGAAGCAGTAGTGCTTGAATTCTCTGGGTGTAATTAGAAGTTGTAACATGTGATGAACTATTCATCGATGGTAGCATAACCATTTTCCCCGTGCCCACATCAATGTTGTTGATAAACCGACTACTCGGCTCATCGGCGGGGGTGGTGGTGATGCAATCCGAGGAGGCTCCGGTGGTTGTTGGGGCCGCAGCGGCCGAGGCTTTATTGGCTTGAATCCTTTCAATCAATCTTGGCATCCATAAGTAACGCATGGTGTCTTTGAATTGCTTGCCATTCACGTCACATTTAAGTTGTTTTGCGTGCTTTTGGACTCTGGTTCTCCAATAATTCTTTATCTCATTATCGGTTCTTATCGGTTCTGCCCGGCAAGTGTTGAGCAATTTTCGACCATCTATATATGTAACGGATATTATTAGGGTTTGTACAAATACAAGGCACCCATATTAAAAAATAATTGCATAAATTTGTTGAAATTAATATTAATTTGATTTATTTTTAAACCAAGGGAAATTATTAATAGCAGATTCAAAAAATTGACCCATTATCAAAAATACTTAATTCCTAATTTTCGATCCACCTAATTATTATAAAATATATCAAATTTATATAAAATTTAATTATACGATTAAAACATATGTCAAATATTGTATATATATTTAATACAAAATAGATGGAGGTTTCAATATTTTCTATATATTTTGTGATCTTTTCGATAAACAAGTGAACAAAATTTAAAGATTTACCAATTTTTAATAACATGTAAAAATATTAGGTATGGGATTGATAATTTTTCTTAAATTAATTACCTGTTTCCCCATCGAGAATGAAGCTCAATAATTAGAAGCTGTTCGGCAAGAGAGATGTTTCCACGTCGAACATCGGGTCTTAAATAATTCAGCCACCTTAATCTGCAGCTCTTCCCTGTTCTTTTGAGACCTATTTCATTGAATCATATATAGACTAAGTTTTTTTTTTTTTTTTTTTTTTTTTTTTTTTTTTTTGGTAAAATTGTGAAAGGAAGACTTTGAGAATTGGAAATTTGCTTCTATGAGAAGTTTCTATTTGATTAAGGACTTTCCACAACACATATGCTTTCCATGGATACAAAAACAAAGCTGATATAAATTCTCTAGTAAAAATTTTGCTTCACATAGATAGATACAAAAGGTTTTTGAAAAAAGAGAAGGAAAAGGAAACTAAAAATTTGGCTTTTTGATTATGCATAACAAGGATCTTTCTCTTTCACTAAAAACAGTGAAAAAGCCCATTTCAATCCAAAAAAAAAGAGACATGAAGATAGAAACATAACGTCAACAAGTTGATAATCAGACTCACCATCAACTTGTCAACTTTTCCCCTTATTAGTTTTTTTATTTATTTTTATCTGATGAAACTCGACAGAACAAGGGAGATTTATCATTTAAAAGAAGAAAACAAAAAACAAAAAACAAAAAACAAAAAAAAAACAAAAAAAAAAGACAGAGAGATAAAATTACCTGCGAAACGAGAAAGAGAATTCCAACGGCCTTCGCCATGATTAGCAATATAATTAATAAGCTTAAAATCTTCTTCAATAGTCCATGGACCTCTTCTTAGGTCCATATCTTCTTCAGAAATTGATGAGTTGCTGCTGCTGCAAGCTCTGACTTTAACATCCATTTTTTTGTTTTGTTGTCAGAAATGAAAAAAACTGAGTGATTGTGAAGAGAAAAATTATTGAAAGAGAAAATGATGAGATGACAGAGAAGGTGGATTTTTATAGAGGGCTACTACTCCCACCTCCCCAAAATTCCCACATCTCTCTCTCTCCTACTTAAAATGTCAAAATTACCCATCTCTTTTATAAAAATTCATTCTCCCATATATATACACTTATTTAACACTATTATATATATAATATATAGATATATATATATATATTAATTTAACAGAACTTACATTTTTTTATTATTAATTAAATTTTTTTAATTTTGTTTATTTTTTAAAATTTATATTTTTTTTGTTCTTTATATATCTAATCTTTTTTATTTGTTTAATAAATTTACAAATTTCATATTTATATTAATTATTTTGTGTTCATTTATTCATTTAATTTTTGTGATTTTTTTTTTAATTTATTCAACACTACTTATGTATTATAAAAATATTCTCATGTATATCAGAGAAATATATATTTAAAAAAGAGTACAAATAACAACATAAAAAAATACACTTAAAAATATAAAAACACAAATTTTAATCTTTTATAAGATTCCGTCTTAAGTGATGTATCATTCAACTATTCAAGGGTGAAATTCTATAACTTGTGAAACTACTTATTTGATCATTTAATTATCTAATGGAAGGTTGCAACAAACTAATGATGGTATTTTTTCAAGGGATTACTTGGGAAGTGTAATATTTATTCTTTGCATGAAAAATAATTGGCACCCCTCCCCCCACGGCCCCACCCCACATATTTTTTTTTGGAATAAGAACTGTTATTAAAAAATAATTGGTAGGGGCGCAAAATTATGACATAGTTTTGCTAGGGCGTAAAACTCTGATATAGTTTTGCTAGGGTGCAAAACTACATCAGTGGGAAGGAAATTTTTCACTCCCATAGGGGCAAATTTGAAATTTCCGGGGAGACAAAAGGAGGGGCGCATGTCAGGGGGGCGGGAGTAGTAATTTTCATTTTTATAAGCAGCAACAGGGAACTTGGGTTAATTAATTAACACTTAAGAATGTAATGGGTAATAATTATAGTTTAGCCACGGGGGATTTGAAGTTTGACTTTTGGACATATTTTTTTTAATCTTTAAAGTGAGTTTGTCGTATTTGTGGAAATTGGGTTTCTGTATTATTATATCAAAATTTAAAAATTTTAAAAATAATATAATCCGTGGAAAGAAATAGAAAGGCTAACACTAATGTAAAATGTAAAAAGATAAATAAAAGGTAGTAACTTCATTATAATTTTGCAATAAGAAACCTTTAAAAAAAAAAGAAAAAAGATGTTGGCTGTTCCAGGAAAAGAATGATTAATTCATGCTTAAGCTCTCACATTTTAGTTAAATCAAAGCATAAAATATTAAAGAAGCGTGTTTTAATTCTCATATTCGCCCCCAAGGGGTGTGGCTTGGTGGTGAAGGGTCTAGAATCTCACTTTGAGGTTCTGGGTTCGAATCCAGGGGGTGCAACTCTTGTAAGAGCCTGGGACAGCCGGGGGTTTTACCTGTGCCGCGGCCCAGAATGGGTGGTTGGTGGCGGGATTTCCAACGATTTCAAAAAATAAATAAATAAATAAATAAATTCTCATATTCATCTTGATACTTGATAAAATCTACTAAAAATTGTACCAGACGAAATTGAGTGAATTAATTAAATGCAAACTCTAGATTGGCTCCTCTATATATAATTGCTAGCTCAATTGTTGCATCATATTTTAATTCGCATAAATTTTGTTTGTCAGGACTTACTTTTGTCATTGGCTTCAAACTTATATATATTTATAACATCTTTTATGATGGGTGTTAATTGTCCCTAAAAGACGTGACTTGCTAGTGTATGGTTTAATGTCTGACCTTCAATCTCTGAGTTCAAATTCAAAAAATATGTTTATAGTAAGAATGGGGATAGCCGGGGGTTTTACCTGCCCCTCTTAAATTCGAAAGGAGTGGTTTAACGATTCAAAAAAAAAAAAAAGTGTTAATTGTTAGTGTATGTAGATTTTCGTAAAGATTAAAGCTCGCCTATTGTTGATTCAAATTCAATAAAAATTACGTCGATCATTTATTTCATATAAAACGAGACACACACAAAAGATATGATATTATTTGTTGATGGTGTTTTTAGGCACTATAGTATTTAAAACAGCACGGCAGGGACAAAAGGGTAACTCCCTTCTTGATCAAAGTCATTAAATACAGACCCGGTCACATGAGTATTATAAACAGTAAGAGACCGAGCACTTTCATCAATAACCGACCACTTTGGATCAGCGACCGGGCATTAATCAGATCGGCAGAAGCATTCTCAGCTCGAAGAAACCATCATGACCGACCTCATGAAGACTGACCACCCGGCAAGACGTGCTCCAGAAGATAAGAAATCTTATTCCTACAGGATAAGATATTTAATTATCCTACTTCCATGGGGTAAAATTGATAAGTCAACATCCTAATAGGATAAAGAGAGTAAAGATAGTTTTGATTAGGAATCCTTATGGGAAAAGGGAATTGTTTCAACTAGGAAACCTTGTAGGAAAGGAAAATCATCTTAGACTGGGAATTCTTGTACAAGTAGGAATCTGATTTCTTCACCATTATAAATAGGAGGGTAGAGTATGCATAGGAAGGAGGAGCATCCAAAAACATCAGAATCAAGATCATCAAGATCATTGTAATCACACTTGTAAACCCAAGAGATATCGGAGAAGCATATCTCAGCAATAAAAGTGTCATCCAGTTTGTGTCCGTGGACATAGGTCGGATCCAAATCCACCGAACCACGTTAAAATCTCCTTGTCGATTGGCGTATTTTCTGTCTTTTGCTAAGTTTTCTTTTGGTTTCCCATATAACCAAACAAATTCACCGTTGAAGGAGGATTACCTCGGAGGTGATATTCCCGTATTACCCTGAGACCAAAATCAGCCGTCAACAGTTGGCGCCGTCTGTGGGGAACTCAACAAAAAGCGGCTCGCGTAGTAAGACAATGGCAGAAGGTGGAAATCACCAGTCATCAGGGAGTTCAACAGCAGAATGGATGGAGAAAATTAGAGTAAAATATGAGGAAATATATGGAGGAAAATCAAGCTCTGTTAAAACCCATGGTGAACAACTGAAGAGAATGGAAAGAATTGAAGTTGAAAGTCTTCCACCTTGTAGGGTTCGTGAGGATGGTAATGCATGTGGAAATCAATTTAGTAATGAGAGAAAATCAATGAAGGAATGGATCAAAAGGACATCAAAAGCTTGTTTCGTATTAGGAAGACGTTGAAAATTGGGGAGGACACTTTTGAGGACTTGGATGAGGCAATGGATCGATATGTTGATCCCTTAGTGTCCCACCTTAAGGCAGTGCTTAGCTATCGCAAGTTCAGAAAAGGGGCTAAAGCAGAGGTTGATGAGCTTCTAAGGATTGAGAAAGCGGAGTTTTTCTACAAGGATAGTTTATGGTTTTGGAATTCCTCATGAACACCCTGGTACATTCATTCTAACATACATACGCAGAATAAATCCACATCATGAGTATATTGGTCTATATCCCAAGGGATTTAAGTTCCGGAAAAAAATGTTTGAGGACATTGATCGGCTTATGGAGTATTTTCAGAGGCATACTGACGATCCTCAAGGTGACTCAGCACCATAAATTATATCGGTAGCTGTTATGGTACCAATGAGAAGCCCTGCAATTGGGGGCTCTTCGGCAGCATCTGCGGGTAGTGGCTGGAGTGTTTTAACCGATGAAGGTGGCTGGAATAGAGATCGTTCTACTCCAGGATCAAAAACAGGCCGAAATGATTACAAAAGTGGTGGTGATCGAGAAGGGCATCCTAGTGGACTACCACGGCCATATGGGGGGCGTGGACGCGGACGTGGTCAAGAATCATATAAACAGCAACAGATGAACTAGCACCAACAATGAAAGACAAGATACAGATTATGATACTCCTAAATAGGATTTGGCTGACAAGTCGGGGGATGATAGTTGGGGCAATTTTCCCGGTGCCAAAATTCGGAATCCTACCAGCAGCCAGTGAAGCTGTTTTAATAAAATAATATATATATATCCAGTTGCTCGGCCTGGGATGTCAAAATCAATTATGTGTACTGAATCTGCCAGTCCAAGCGATAATCAGCAATCATCCACTACAAAGGAGCCACTCGAGCGCCTACTTAAAAGCTGTAATGATTTGAGGACGGAAAGAGCGCCACACCCGTGGCATGCCAAACACTGGTATTATTATCAAACCCCCCGGGCAGAAGTGATCCGACCCGACTCGATTCATTTTTGAGGATCAGGACTGCGTCAAAGGATGAAGTGTATGAGGGAGTGCCTGAACCCTTCGTGGTAGGATCAAACTCCCGAAGCCGGAGCGTAACTACCCCATGACTTGCATCTGTCAAGGCTCGAGGTCGGGTTTTAGTCCCACCGAGTCATGCTCTTCTGGTCTGGGGATGGGACATTCCCCCAGAGCAATCTCTCTCAGCTCGGGATCTGGTTTTAGTCCCACCGAGTCACGCTCTTCTGGTCTGGGGATGAGACATTCCCCCAGAGCCAACTCTCTCAGCTCTGGGTTGGGTTTTAGTCCCACCGAGTCACGCTCTTCTGGTCTGGGGATGGGACATTCCCCCAGAGCCATCTCTTTCAGCTCGGGGTCGGGTTTTACTCCCACCGAGTCATGCTCTTTTGGTCTGGGGACGGAACATTCCCCCATAACCATCTCTCTTTCGGCTCGGGGCTGGATTTCGTTCCGCCGAGACCACTTGATTATTCGGCTCGGGGCTGGATTTTGTTCCGCCGAGGCCACCCGATGTAATGGATCCGTGGGAAAGCATAGCACGGGGAGAGACGATGCCCCCGTGACGATTGCTTGCTCCAGTGACACCGGACCTAAGGAGGAATATGCCCTTAGTATCCCGGACACTCTTTGATCCATTCATCATTTGGATCCGAGAGAGGCGCAGCACGGGGAGGCGTTATGCCCCCGTAGCGTGCGCCTGCTCCAGCGCGGTAAGGAGGTGCCCTCGTGTAAAACGCAGGCTCCATAGTGACCTGACGTACAGAGGAGGTGCCCTTACCATTCAAAACGCTCACCTGATCCAAATCCTGGTTCGCCAGGACGCTGAATTGAAAGATTCAGAATTGTGTTTTGGAGGCCTCAGACGGGACGCTGTTCTGAGACATCCGTGCTGTTATTTACATTTTAACGTTTTGCTTTGGGACAAGTGCTAAGTCACCCACACCTTTATTTTATTTATTTGTTTTTTGTTTTTCACTGGTCTGGCAAGGGGACGCCCATGCCAGATTCGGTAGGGCTTCAAAGGTTGATTCACTTCCCTTCTGAATAAGTCCCAATGAGTATAAGGCTCGGGGCTGGATTCGTTCCGCCGAGGCCACTTGGTTGATCGGCTCGGGGCTGGATTCGTTCCGCCGAGGCCTCTTGGTTAATCGGCTCGGGGCTGGATTCGTTCCGCCGAGGCCTCTTGGTTAATCGGCTCGGGTCTGCTCTTGTACCGCCGAGGTCGATGTTTTCAGCTCGGGGTCGGGTTACGTCCCACCGAGTCAGCTTCTTTGGACTGGGGATGTAACATTCCCCCAGAGCCAAGTGTTTGTTTCAGCTCGGGGTCGGGTTACGTCCCACCGAGTCAGCTTCTTTAGACTGGGGATGTAACATTCCCCCAGAGCCAAGTGTTTGTTTCAGCTCGGGGTCGGGTTACGTCCCACCGAGTCAGCTTCTTTGGACTGGGGATGTGACATTCCCCCGGAGCCAAATGTTCTTCTCAGCTCGGGGCGGGCTACGTCCCATCGAGTCGATCGTCATCAGCATAAAGGCAAAGCATTTTCTCCACTGGTAGATATCGGGATCCTCGTTGACTAAGCACATGAAGGTGGCAGGAAGGACCAGATTTACGGCCAAGGCATTTTTCTCTGCGGTTCCTGGAGTGACCACCGACGAATTCATCGGCACACCATCTTTTTTATAGTTCCCGGCATCAACTCGCAAACTCGTTGTTACCGAGAACTAGGGGATAGATGTTGATGGTGTTTTTAGGCACTATAGTATTTAAAACAGCACGGCAGGGACAAAAGGGTAACTCCCTTCTTGATCAAAGTCATTAAATGCCGACCCGGTCACATGAGTATTATAAACAGTAAGAGACCGAGCACTTTCATCAATAACCGACCACTTTGGATCAGCGACCAGGCATTAATCAGATCGGCAGAAGCATTCTCAGCTCGAAGAAACCATCATGACCGACCTCATGAAGACCGACCACCCGGCAAGACGTGCTCCAGAAGATAAGAAATCTTATTCCTACAGGATAAGATATTTAATTATCCTACTTCCATGGGGTAAAATTGATAAGTCAACATCCTAATAGGATAAAGAGAGTAAAGATAGTTTTGATTAGGAATCCTTATGGGAAAAGGGAATTGTTTCAACTAGGAAACCTTGTAGGAAAGGAAAATCATCTTAGACTGGGAATTCTTGTACAAGTAGGAATCTGATTTCTTCACCATTATAAATAGGAGGGTAGAGTATGCATAGGAAGGAGGAGCATCCAAAAACATCAGAATCAAGATCATCAAGATCATTGTAATCACACTTGTAAACCCAAGAGATATCGGAGAAGCATATCTCAGCAATAAAAGTGTCATCCAGTTTGTGTCCGTGGACGTAGGTCGGATCCAAATCCACCGAACCACGTTAAATCTCATTGTCGATTGGCGTATTATCTGTCTTCTGCTAAGTTTGCTTTTGGTTTCCCCCATAACCAAACAAATTCACTATTGAGGGAGGATTACCTCGGGAGTAATATTCCCATATTACCCTGAGACCAAAATCCGCCGTCAACATTATTAAAGCTCATTATTACATGAATTGCATTTCTTTTCCTTTTCAAGATTTAATTCTTTATCAACGGTTGTGACAATAATAAAAAAGGATTCTCGTATGCAACTATACATGAGAAACTCGTATAAATTACAACTTATAAGTAAATTGATAAATAAATACTTAACATATAAATATTGTCGTATCATTTTTTTATCTCAACTTTATATATACGATATTATTAATATTTTAAATATATACTCTTGAGCACAGTGTTCTATCTCAGTCAATAAATTTGTGTACCTCTCAAGAGATTAATTGAGGGATATTAAGGGACATATTATGGACTTAATTAATAATAGATATTAGTATATTACCACTCATCAATGGCAACTTTTGGCTTTCCCCACTATTAAAGGCATCGTTTCAATCTTCTTCTTCTTCAAATCCAATTGTTCCTATTAGTATTAGATTATAATTTAAAATATCTCATATTTTAGTACAAATTAACTATAGGAGATTGTTGTAAATTCTCTAAATATATAGTTTATGTATATAAGAGATATGTCCTTTAGAAGTGCCTTGTGGGAAATACACAAATGTGAATGGACATATCCTTTATATATATACACACACACACGTATATACACATACCAAATTAAAAGTATGTCGTTTATATAGATATATGTATATGTATATGATGTAAATTCAACGTGTTTTGAGGCACGAGCTATTCTATGATGTAGATAATCTGAAATATGAATGGATATATTTGTTTTATGTGCTTCGATATTTTGATTTACGTTTATAGATTTTGGTATTTGATTCGCGACATAAAAGTGTTTTGATAAAAAGAAAGATTTCAGATATTTAGTGTTGACGGCTGATTTTGGTCTCAGGGTAATATGAGAATATTACTCCTGAGGTAATCATCCCTCAATAGTGAATTTGTTCGGTTACGGGGGAACCAAAAGCAAACTTAGCAAAAAATAGATAAATATGCCAATCGACAAAGAGATTTAACGTGGTTCGGTGGATTTGATCCAACCTACGTCCACGGACACAAATCGAACGATCTTCTTTATTACTGAGATACGCTTCTCTGATATCTCTTATATTTTACAAGTTTTACAATAATGATTCTGATGTCTATCTTGATCTCGATCTTGATCTTCATGCACTCTCTCTCCCCAAAAACTATGTTTTCCCCCTTATTTATAATAGTGAAGAAATCATATTCATTCTCCTACAAGAATTTCCTAGTTTGAAACAATTTCCTTTTCCCATAAGGATTCATAATCAAAACTACCTTCACTTCCTTTATCCCACTAGGACACTAACTCATCAGTTTGCCCCATGGAAATAGGACAACTTGTCACCCTATCCGTAGAAATAGGATTCCTTATCTTCTGGAGTATGTTTTGCCACATGCTCGGTCTTCATGTGGTCGGTCATGATGGTTCTTTGGATCGGGAATTCTGCCACCAATCTGATAATTCCCGGTCATCCGAGCTTTAAGTGGTCGGCTACCGATAAAGGTACTCGGTCTCTTACTGTTTATAATACTAATGTGAAACAATTTCCTTTTCCCATAAGGATTCATAGTCAAAACTACCTTCACTTCCTTTATCCCACTAGGACACTAACTCATCAGTTTGCCCCATGGAAATATGACAACTTGTCACCATATCCATAGAAATAGGATTCCTTATCTTTTGGAGCATGTTTTTCCACATGTTCGGTCTTCATGTGATCGGTCATGATGGTTCTTTGGATCGGGAATGCTGCCACCAATCTGATAATGCCCGGTCATCCGAGCTTTAAGTGGTCGGCTATCGATAAAGGTGCTCGGTCTCTTACTGTTTATAATACTCATGTGATTGGGTCGACATTAATGATTTTGATCAGGAAGGGAATTACCCTTTTACCCATGTCGTACTGCTTAAATATCATAGTGCTTAAAAAACACCATCAACATCTATCCCCTAGTTCTCGGTAACAACGAGTTTGCGAGTTGATGCCGGGGGGTTATGTCCCACCGAGTCGACTTCTTTAGACTGTGAATGTAACATTCCCCTAGAGCCAAGTCTTTCTTTAGCTCGGGGTCAGGATATGTCCCACCGAAAGACTTATCATCGGCATGAGATCGGAGGATCTCCCCCATGGTCGACCTTCTATTGGTCTGGAGAGGTTACATTCCCCCAGAGCCAAATGTTCTTCTCAGCTCGGGGTGAGTTACGTCCCACCGAGTCGATCGTCATCAGCATAAGGGCAAAGCATTTTCTCCACTAGTAGATATCGGGATCCTCGTTGACTGAGCACATGAAGGTGGCAGGAAGGACTGGATTTGCAGCCAAGGTATTTTTCTCTGCGGTTCCTGGAGTGACCACCGACGGATTCATCGGCACACCATCTTTTTTTATAGTTCCCGGCATCAACTCGTAAACTCATTGTTACCGAGAACTAGGGGATATATGTTGATGGTGTTTTTTAAGCACTATGATATTTAAGCAGTACGGCATGGGTAAAAGGGTAATTCCCTTCCTGATCAAAATCATTAATGTCGACCCGATCACATGAGTATTATAAACAATAAGAGACCGAGCACCTTTATCGGTAGCCGACCACTTAAAGCTCGGATGACCGGGTATTATCAGATTGGTGGCAGCATTCCCGATCCAAAGAACCATCATGACCGACCATATGAAGACCGACTATATGAAGACCGAGCATGTGGTCGGTCATGATGGTTCTTTGGATCGGGAATGCTGCCACCAATCTGATAATGCCCGGTCATCCGAGCTTTAAGTGGTCGGCTACCGATAAAGGTGCTCGGTCTCTTACTGTTTATAATACTCATGTGATCGGGTCGGCATTAATGATTTTGATCAGGAAGGGAATTACCCTTTTACCCATGCCGTACTGCTTAAATATCATAGTTCTTAAAAAACACCATCAACATTTAGTTTTGACAATAAAAAATAAGGAATATGTTTATGCATCGACACTTGATTCATGTTTTCTTATTTTGTGATTTATCGATATGTTTTCGACGAGGTGTTTGACGATATGTTTCCGTCCCGGTATTTGTATCTTATGTTTATGATTTTTGAATTATGATTATATTTCCGCTAGGACGCTTGTTATGGGGTCCTGATGAGTGCATGAAAATATACATTGAAACATCACTTATTCGGGTTTATTGTTCAGTATATAGTTAAATATTTTATATTTTATCGAATGATTTTTATTTTTATATTAATTTAAAAAATATTTATTATTTAAGTTAATTCAGTGATTTTTAATATTTGTAGGAATTGGAAAAGAAAAAAGAAGAAGGTTTTGCAACAAATAAAGAAAGCAAGTGGGGCCGGTTTGCAAGAGAGAATGAGTTGCAAAAGTTGACTAAATAAAAGCAAAAGTCCACGTGAAATTGGAAAGAGAGAGGATTTGCAATTTGACCAAACAAGAAAAGCTTGCATGTGTGGGCCTAAAGAATGACATTAGGGTTTTAATTTCTCACATATTAAAAAGTCAAAAACAAGAAACTGTCGAGAACAATGAGATTGGAGGATACTGAGAGAATATAAAGAAGTGAAGAATTGTGCATAAAATAAGAAGGCTAGCGTATGCTTTAAGAAAAAAAGAAAAACACGTGGCTTCTGTGCAGGATAAAAATTAGGGTTTCAACGTGAATCAACTTAAGGCTGCTGTGCATGTACTATATAAGAGAGAGAGTAGCTACATGAAGGAGGGGAGCCCGTACATAAAATAACAACAAAAATCAGAAGCAGCTCAGCCTGCGCAGAAAGAAAAACAGGACAAAAATTTGAGAAGCTCCAAAAGCTGCGCGACAAGGTTAAAAATGAGAGAGCCAAGAGAATTATGCGAAAATATAAAAACAGAAGTAGTTCGGCTGAGCAAGCAGCAACCGCAAGTAGTGAGAAACAATAAAAGAAATAAGAGCTCAGAAGTTGGGACACGGAGCCGTGATGATTCATAGCGATATTTCTCTCCAATCCCTGGCTATTTTTATTTCTTTTATGGAGAACTAATCTCCTAGGCAAAGATAGGGATGAACTCTTGTGTTTGATTTTTATTATTTATGTTTTTAATTCCTAAACGTACCTTATAATCGTTTAATTAAATTGATGTTTATTATTTTATATTATCTTTCGATTTATTAATCCAAAAATTGTGTTTTATCAAATCCCATATAGATCCAGTCATGCTTCTTCTATGTGTAGTTTGCGAATTCAATTGTGATTAGTAAAGTTATTTTGCATGTTGGTCTTCTGCTGCAGTATTGCCTGAGGGTATATTGTAGACGTTAGATAACTTGTAATGATGACTTTTATATGCGGTTAATATAGAGAAAATAATCATTAATTACCTTATAATTTAATATGCGTAAAATTGAATATATTCCGGTTGTTGGTTTGGGATGTGAAACCCTCAACTGAGTAATAATAGGAATTAATAACTAAATATAGGAATTTGATGCAAGAGTGATTCTCGACGCTTTACTGTTTATCTCTGCTGTTACCTTTTATTATATTTTCTTTATTTTATTTATCTTTACTTTAATTACAAATTTTATCGTTTTATTTTCATTAAGTTATTGCTTACGTTTTGTTTGAGTAAATTAGTTCATGTAACCTTCTCTTTGAGGAATCAAGATCCCAGCTATACTGCGATAACCGCGAGTTATATTTGGGCGTAATCGAAATTTGGCGTCGTTGCCGGGGAGACGGTTTACAAGCAAAATGAGCAGTTTGCTTAGTCAACAACGAACCGGTAACTTCGTTTCATTTTTTTATTAGTATTTTATATTATATTATTTCTTTATTTTATTCATTTATTATTTGCTTATTTATTTTCTTTTAATTTTTTTTAGTTTTTGTTTAGATATTTTTTCTTTTAATTGATTCTTTTTATTTTTGTTTCTAGTTTTTTTTTTTATTTTAGTTTTAATTTTAGTTAGATTTTAATATTTAGTTTATTCCTTTTATTTATTTATTTATTTTTATTTTTCTCTTGTTTCCCATATTATTTGAGCTTCAATTACATGTCTAGACATAGAGATAGGTTTGGTAGATTTGTTATGACTGAAGAAAAAATCTCAGATTCTGAGAACATATTTGAAAACCCTTTTTTTTCCACACCATCTGCGTCTAGCGCACATAATATGAGTTAATACGAGAGACTACCCAGGAGGACTCTTGAAAGTACCTCCACCCAACTCGCACAGCTACACCTCCGTGCATCATGTTTCCCCCTAATGCACCACATATAGACTTTAGGCCTGGAATGATACAATATCTTCCAACTTTTCACGGTTTAGAGAGCGAGAATCTCTATGTTCATATTAAGGAATTTGAAGAGGTAGTAGCGACTTTCCACTACCGGTTTGGGACTACCGACACAATTAAACTTAAGTTCTTCTCATTTTCCCTTAAGGATAGAGCTAAGAGTTGGTTGTATTCTTTAAGACCTAAGTCAATAGGAATGTGAGGCGAGATGACCCATGTATTTTCGACAAATGCTTCCCACACCATAAAACGATTACCCTGAAAAGATAATTCTCCACCTTCTCCCAGAGAGACATTGAGACCCTTTATCAAATATGGGAGAGGTATAAGGAGTTGTTAGCTAGTTGCCCTCACCATGGATATGAGAGTTGGCGTTTAGTAAGTTATTTCTATAATGGACTTACCCCTAGGGAGCGCCAATTCATTGAGAAAATATGCAATGGTGAGTTCATCCCAAATGACCCTGATGAGGCACTCGAGTATTTAGATGACCTAGCTAAGAAATCTCATACTTGGATTGGACTCAATTCCTTAGATAACACTGATAGGACACACACTTCTTCTAGTAGAAGCCTACAATACTTTAGGGAAGAGGATAGTCTTAGGGCACAAGTTGAGCTATTGACGAAACAGATAAAAGCCTTAAAAGCCAGAGATAGCAAAACTATGCATTCAGTAGCCTAGCTAGAATCCCAAGAGTGTCCAGTATATGATGAGATTAGAGGGACATATGAAGAACAATGCCATGCATTAGGGTCGTACCAAAAGCCTTACACACCTTACTCAGACACCTATAATCCTGGTTGGAGGAACCATCCCATCTTTAACTGGAAACAAGAGTCTCATCAGTCGAGTCAAACATCATCACCTAGAGGTTAAAGTGCTCATCAGTATCACACACCTACCATTCATAGGAATTCTTTAGAGGATACAGTGTAAGCATTCGTGGAAGCCCTGGGGGTGATTGTGGAAGCCCAGAATAAAAAAATGAAAGGTTTGAGGCATTGATAGCTCGGGTAGCTGAAGATAATAGAGAGATTAAGAGTCAGATCTCTAAGTTAACTAATGTCTTTAGTGTGCACGAACAAGGAAAATTCCATCTCAAACTCAACCAAATCCAAAAGGCCAACATATGGCACATGCTGATCACAAAGCACCCAATGTAAAGGGTATTAATGCCATATTCACTAAGAGTGGTACGATAGTAGGTTTGCAGGACACGTCCTACACCATAGATGACCCCAAAGATAGTGGTATAGATACCTCTCAAGAAGAACCAGTGCCACATTTCCAACCAAAAGTACCTTCCCACAAGCACTCAAGCCCACTATGAGAGCTTCAGACCCAAATGGTGAGATCCTAGAACATCTTAAGCAAGTAAAGATCAATCTGTCTCTGTTACATGTGACAGAACAAGTACCCACTTATACGAAGGTTTTGAAGGAACTATGCACTATTAAGAGAAAACATAATATGAAGAAGACTGCATTCGTGACAGAGCAGACAAGTGCAGTAATTGAACAGAGAACTCCGCCAAAGTATAAAGATTCGGGATGTCCTACCATATCTTGCCATATTGACACCCATTAGTTCAGTCAGGCATTATTATTTTTAGGTGCTAGTGTTAATCTCATGCCATATTCGATTTATGTGCAGTTAGGGCTTGGCGAGATTAAACCTACATCAATAGCTTTACAATTAGCTAACCGATCTACTAGAACACCATAGGGAGTAGTTGATGACGTCTTAGTTCAAAATGATAAATTCTACTACCCCATTGATTTCCTTATCTTAGACACGAAGTCCGTGGTTAATACTGAGTCAAAAATCCTGCTTATCTTAGGGAGACATTTTCTTGCTACAACTAATACCCTTATTAATTGTAGGAATGGTCTCATGAAGCTATCATTTGGAAATATTACTATAGAGGTGAATATTTTTCATGTTGAAAAATAACCACGGGATGATGATGAGTGCCAAGGTACATATATGCTAGAAACAGTCCTGTCAGACATAATGTTTCATGTCTTCATCAGTACGCTAGATGGAAGCCACCATGACAATCTGAGTGGTTACGTCTGGCTGAAGACGTTAAACTTAGCGCTAGCAGGGAGGCAACCCTTACATATGTATTTATTTATTTATTTTCGTTAGTTTTATTTTATTGTGTGCTAATTGCATGTTTTATTTTTATTGTTTGCATAAGTGTTTTTGCAAGTTTTAGCATAACCTACACAGCCACACAACTCAAAGTCTCACATATGCAAAAACACATAACCTGCAAAAACACTTATGCAACCCTTACATATGTATTTATTTATTTATTTTCGTTAGTTTTATTTTATTGTGTGCTAATTGCATGTTTTATTTTATTGTTTGCATAAGTGTTTTTGCAGGTTTTAGCATAACCTACACAGCCACACAACTCAAAGTCTCACAAGCAGGAATTTGATCAACTCCGCACCTGGTAGTGTTTTTCCTTAATCATTTTTCTTTATATTTATCTTACATTGAGGACAATGCAAGTTTTAAGTGTGGGGGTGTATGCATGCGCATGATATTACCTGTTATTATTTTAAAAAAAATATTTTTTTCAAAAAAATTATTTATTTTATTTTGTTTGTTTTTAGTCCTTAATAGTTAAACATAAGTCCTATGATGATATTGTTTGTTTTAGGGTGAAATCTTAGAAACAATAAGTCCCTTAATGTACTTTTTTCTGATTCTTTGAATAGTTTAACTACTTTAGACTCGTAAGCACTTAATTATAGGTTCTTAGCAGTGAAAGCCTGAGTAGTTAGCAAAGTGACTAGTTGAAGAAATTGTATATCGATGAATGTCCTTTGCTTAGATGTCTATCCTTATTTGCTTGTGTTATGATGTGTGGTATGATTAAAACTAAAAGAAAAAGTCTCTAAATAAAGAAAATAAACCACCTATAACCGATAAGCGTGAAGCTACTCATGGGTGAGTATTAAGACCACCATAAGGAGAAATACTACCTTAAATGGTAGATGTGTTGAGAAAAGAAAAGAAAAAAAAGAGTTCAAAAAGAAAAGTAAAAAAGAGGCAGGAAAAGAAAATAAAAAGAAAATCATACCATATTGAGCACAGAAAAGCAACTACAGAGCTTAATTGAGATATCTAGGTTGGTTTGACCCATCGATCCCAATTTTTAAACGAAATCATTAAGTTGGCTTACCTGGAAATAAAGCTGTGAATGAACCTTAGCACACACACACTATGAGTCTGGCTTAGATGATTTGTTCAAAGACTTGGATTTGAATGACGTTGAGTACTTTGAAGGTTCTCTCGTTTCATTACTAAGCATTCTTTAAGGACAAAATTATGTGAAACTATTGGGACTATTTAATTTTTATTTTTTCATGATTGTGTGTTTTGGATGACGTTTGTGGGTGTCGTCGCTGTAAGCCATCACGAGACTATAACTCGTCCACTAGGGACGCCTAGGGGTTTAAAGGCTTATTGCATACGGTAAATGCAATTGTGATCCCTACGAAAGTGGGTTAGATAGTTTTTATTTATTTTTATATATTCAGTTTAGTTTTTATTTTATTTTGCGCTTGAATTGCTAGGGATTAGTAAGAAGTTGGTTGGGGGTTGTGATAAGTGCATGAAAATATACATTGAAACATCACTTATTCGGGTTTATTGTTCAGTATTTAGTTATATATTTTACATTTTATTATATGATTTTTATATTTATATTAATTTAAAAAATATTTATTATTTAAGTTAATTTTAGGATTTTTAATATTTGTAGGAATTGGAAAAGAAAAAAAAAGATTTGCAACAAAGAAAGAAAGCAAGTGCGGCCAATTTGCAAGAGATAATGAGTTACAAAAGTTGACTAAATAAAAGAAAAAGTCCACGTGAAATTAGAAAGAGAAAGGATTTGCAATTTGACCAAACAAGAAAAGCTTGCATGTGTGGGCCTAAAGAATAACATTAGGGTTTTAATTTCTCACATGTTAAAAAGATAAAAATAAAAAACTGCCGAGAACAAAGAGATTGGAGGCTGCCGATAGAATATAAAGAAATGAAGAATTATGCATAAAATAAGATGGCTAGCGCATGCTTTAAGAAGAATGAAAAACACGTGGCTGTTGTGCAGGATAAAAATTAGGGTTTGAACGTGAAGCAGCTTAAGGCTGCTGTGTATATACTATATAAGAGAGAGAGAGAGCAGCTACGTGAAGGAGGGGAGCCCACACATAAAATTACAATTAAGGACAAAAATTTGAGAAGCTCCAAAAGCTGCGCAACAAGGTTAAAAATGAGAGAACCGAGAGCATTATGCGAAAATATAAAAACAGAAGCAGTTCAGCTGAGCAAGCTGCAACCGCAATCATAGAGAAACAATAGAAGAAATCATGGGGCAGAAGCCAGGACACGGAGCTGTGATGATTCAGAGTGATATTTCTCTCCAATTCCAGGCTATTTTTATATCTTTTATGGAGAACTAATCTCATAGGCAAAGCTAGTGATGAACTCTTGTATTTGATTTTTATTATTTATGTTTTTAACTCCTAAAAGTATCTTTTAATCGTTTGATAAAATTGATGTTTATTATTTTCTATTATCTTTCAATTTTTTAATCTATAAATTGTGTTTTTTCAAATTCCATATAGATCCAGTCATGCTTCTTCTATGTGTAGTTTGCGAATTCAATTATGACTGGTAAAGTTGTTTTCTATGGAAAGGAAATGTTCTGTATTCAAATATGATTAGTATATTAAATGAAGAGGCTAATCATTGTCATAGATGTAGGGCTTAGATGTATGTTGATAAGAAAACCTAGGAGTGGCCTCTTACATTCTAGGATAAAATTGAAATGGCTAAATTAATCTTGGAAATGGCCATGAATCACAACGCTAGACGTTGCGCATTGCAACTCTCACCCGGGTAGGGTTGAGATAAAAAGCTTCCCCTATATCGCGTCGCAACACCGAACTTTGCATGTTGTGATGCACGCATGAGTAGGCTTAGAAATAGAGCTTTCTCTATTTCACGTCATGAGGCTGGGAGTTCGGCGTCGCGACACTCACATGATAAAACTGAAACAGAGGCAATCATTCTGTTATGCGTCACGATGTTAGCTTGTTAGCGTCGCGACGCTCGCCTGTTTTCAAGACTAATCATCATCACTTCAATGTCTAATTCTTCCAAATACATTTCCAACACCCTCACACCATAACTTTTACATAAGCACTTTTTTAAACTTCAATATTCATGTATACTAAATCAATATTCCATCATCAAAATACACCTCCAACTTCATAACTTTTCTTTAGCTCAACTTTAGAATTTCCAATAATTTAGACCTTTGTTCATGCAATAAATTTCCATGCTCAATATGCCACTAAATACAATCACTACTATATCACTAACATCAATATAACATCATATCACCATAATTTCTCAATCCAAGATTTATGTCAAGTTGACCTTACCATATTTCATTTGATTTCCTTCATCCATAAAGTCTCACATGATTGCTATTATTATTCTTAGCTTGTTAAGGGAGGATTTGTATTGTTTCATCCTTCTTACTTTTTTCTTCTTCTTTTCTTTTTATTCCTTCATTCTTCTTCTTTTCTTCTCACGTTCTCTTTTTCCCTAAAATGATGATGATAGGTGAATAGTTCCCCTTATTTATAATATGGGCTGATTTGGCTAATTTGTAATATTTTGATTTGAAGAAAAATCGTAATTTTTGAGAGAAATATGGAATTCTCTAGACAGGTCCGCAAGTACTATTCATTTGAATTTTTTAGTTGAATTTTTGACCTGTTTCTAGTTCGAATTTGGAAATATATTCAACATGGACGTTATAGGTCGTAATCTTAGTATTTTAATGATTATAAAATTCATAGAAATTGGAGTTCATATGAAAAAGTGACGGCTCAATCACAAAGGACTGTCCAGAGTAGAACACCGTACAACTTCGTATCAAAATTGTGAATAATTTATCGGTTGTTCCCAAAGTCATTTCATGAGTGTATATGTGTTCGAACATAATTTATATCATATATCATGTGTTCTATAATGTATTATTCGTCAAGATTACCGAGGTGTTACAAATTCTCCTCCCTTAAATAGGATTCATCATCGAATCCTCTTCATAACAGGAATTCTGAAATTGTCTTAAAATTATTGATGCTGAATATCTTACCACAAGTTACTTATTTCACACAATATCCTCTAGGACATTGAATTCCAACCGATCGTATATTCATAGCCAACTTCGCTTTATCAACTATACCGCATTACTTCACAATAGTCTCCCATATATTGTCATCACACTATAGTGCAATGCAACTATCTTGGCGAACCTTATTTGCCATGACTTGAAAATCATAACTGAGGATGTACTTCAATCTATCTTCGTGAACTTTTACTCTATTTAAAACTACTTGTATTTTCTAGTAAACAATCTTCTGAATTTTTTGGTTGTGATATAATTCATCGCCTATAATTCATGAGATTTATGCCAAACACTCTACACAACCGTCATGTTATAACCATTGTCATGCATCACAGACATCTCATTTCTATCTGTCTAGTTATACTCAATGTCTTTTAATTTGATTATTTGGGCAAGTTATCATTTCTAATTTAATACTTCTTAGGACTCTTCAGACATTCATTCTTATTTCATATCTTCTCTTCTGAGTAGGCACTTTAAAATTTCTTGAATTACTAATGTTTCCCATGGTTTCTGACTTAACCCTGAGATAAACAGATACAAAGTAATTTATGTCGCCATTGCCAATAATCATACTGGATGTTTCTTTGATTCCATATGCTCGATATGATCCTTGGATCCTGTCTTTTATTTCTTCTATTTAACCTTTTCTTTCTATTTGCTAAGTTTCAACTAGTATCATTTCCGACTTTCACATTCTCATCCCTCTTTCTATTTCTGGAGCTCAAAACCTCATAGTTTATGAATAATTTTTTTCATGTAATTCTAGCTTACTATTAATATTGACGTTGATGACTCGGTTTTTGATTAATGTACACACTCTTCCGTATCTCCTAATTCGTTGCTAGAATAATTTTTTGATTACTTGTCTTTCACACTGATTTGTTTTCCCTTGGATCATCCCACTTTCACTTATGCCTTTAATCTTATTCCAACAATGATTCTCCTGACCTCAATAATATCCATATACGTGGTTTCCTTTGGCCGTTTAGTGTTTTAACCCAATAAATTCATTTAAGTAATTTATGCATTATTTATAGCGGTGCGTTGCGAAGTAAACATACAATTATATTTATTATCTTCCTTATGTTTTCTATCTAATGTAATTCCAGTCTCATTCCATCACTAATGTAGGTATTTATGTTATTATTTATCGAGTATCCTTTTTTTATTGTTACCTTATTACGACAGTTTTTCCTCTAAATTTTTTACTTAAAGTGCTTTTCGTTTTCTTATCTTAGGGGGATTATCCTTCACATGTCCCTAATCATGTCTAACGCGTTCTTTTGTATTTCATCATTGTTTGACTAATACTTTCTCTTAATTGTTTCATATAGAGAACTTCTCTTCTAAATATTTTAGTTAGAGCTATTTTCCTCTTCTATTATGCTCTCGTACTACGTCTGAAGATTTTATGTTTTGGTCTCCTTCTACTTACAGATTCACTTGTTTCTGGGGGTATCTTAAAGCGATCATTGAAATCCTTCTTTGCTGCTGTAGTTAAACGAGGGTTGGGAGGATGGTACTGGTTCTGAGTCTTTTCTAGTTATCGTGGTCTCACTAACTATCTATGCCGCAGTTGCACACACTACTCATCTGTAAGCTAGGACTCTCATGTTTACTAATGTCGGCTCCCACACTAATGTACTTCTGCTAGGTACTATTTGCATTATCTCCTACTTCCACTACACTTATGTTCTATTTTCCTACTATCGATCATATTACCTCTTATTTTGAACCTCTTATAGAGTCATGCTCTCTAAAAACTCCATCATGGTGCCTCTATATTTTTCCCTTATAGTCTCTGTTGCTTAACCATGTAATTTTGTTGCTCTCTCTCTGAGTCGTACTATATCCCATTTGTTATTCATTCTTACGAAGTTT
This sequence comes from Zanthoxylum bungeanum, assembly GCA_019454045.1. Classification (NCBI taxonomy): domain Eukaryota; kingdom Viridiplantae; phylum Streptophyta; class Magnoliopsida; order Sapindales; family Rutaceae; genus Zanthoxylum; species Zanthoxylum bungeanum. The sequence continues at coordinate 117,005 of SKCR01036825.1, read as the reverse complement.
ACTCCATCACTTAGATTTCCTTCTTATCTCAATTCTATGAACTCCTTACGTTTTTACTTCCCTGGGAACTCTATCAACTTCCATTGCTTAGGATATCTCTACTAAATATTTTGGTTCAGATGCTATTCTCCAACTAGTTCTTCCATCACAATACAATGAGACTTTTTATAAGTTATACACCATATTCTTGAGAGTCGCTCTCTCTGGTCCCTTCGTTCTTTTGAGCCTTTAATCCCTTAAGAGCTTCCAATTTAACGATGACTTCTTGATTTTGGCTCCACTTACTATGACTTCAAACTATACTATCTCATATAGGAAATTACCATATCATGATTTTATCTATGTCCCGTTTAACTTGTTGGTTCAGCTATCTAGCCATCTCGCGATCCGTCTAATCTGTCATATGATTCTTTACTAGTTCTTCTCCTTATCGGGCTTTAACTGGAGGGGTGAGTATATATGTTCCATTGGAAGCTACATCGAATATTCATATTTTAAAGTTCCTTAGTATTTATCTATCAAACCGAGGTCTTCATTTACTTACTGTCCCAAAGCTACATTATCTATTGTTACTATATACATTGAACTTTCTTATTATTAATCGTATCCTTTCGTATTGTCGCCATATCTTATCTTTTAGGTCTAAGCCATGTTTTCGTGGTTAATGGTGGCTCGTAACATAAGATAATCTCTGGATCTCTACTTTTGTTATAGGTCATGGCTATGGTACTCCGTTATACTGTCCGTACTGGTACTTTTGCTAACTTCTTAGTGTATTCGATTCTCATGGGTCTGCTTTTTTTTTTCTTTTTTTTTTAAACTTACATTGGTTCCTACTAGTATTGGTCTGATCTATGGATTTTCACTAGTACTGTAAACTTGCTCATCTTGGCTTGGATCAGGTTCTTATTTGTCTGATCTTAGAAGTCTCATTGGTCTTTTCTGGGTTACTGTCCTTCCAAATTAACCACTTCTATCTTAGAATATTAGTGTTATATAACTGGGCTTTCATACGATTATCTTTTTCTACGCTGGCACAGGCCAGACGATAATTTTACGTCTCTCTGGATTTTGATGTTCCTTATTTTGGTATTCTACGTCTTGATGGACTCTACTACTCATATAAGATAGGCATGAGATAAACTTCTTCAAGATTGTTTCTTCAACCGATAATGCTGAGGGGTAAGAATCTCGGTAGCTTATGGTCTTATCTATGTAGGGTTGTTTAGTGTAAGGCGACTAATCATCCCCACTTATGACCTTTATTTATTTGCTTGTAGGCCTGGGTTCGGGATCTATAATCTCTTAATCATTTTTGGCATCTCTTGTCTATTAGAACTCCCACGTCTACTCCTGATTTCTTGCTTCTTTTATCTTTCTAACTATTCTTCGCTATTCGGGTATCTAGCACTCTACTCGAATGCTCAAGGTTTATTGGATCCTCTCGAAAGAATTTTCTAAGGAGGAGAAGGATCTTGTTTAGGTCTACGAGATATTAGTTCTTGCTCAGATTTGCTATATTCCCTTTATTACTGTGAGTCATGGAACTTCTCTTATTATCTCATTATGTCTTTTTACTTTTATTCGTCTCTGGTTGCTTAAAAATCTATACATCATTTCTTACTCTCTTATAGCTTACTTTTCCACTCCTTTAAGTAACTATTCTTAGTACTGTACTTTCTAGTTTCATAGATTAACTTAATCTTCTGCTAATAATTTAGGATGATTTCGGAATATTTTCCAACAATATAGTTATTTCATAAGGAAGGATATTCAATCAGTTTGGGAATTTTTTACAAACCTATTCATAGAAATTTGAGGACGTATCGAGGATCAGATACTGGAGAAGTAGTGCCTCACATACTAGTACCTTGGGCATACTACGTATATAAAATACCCCACCACTCTGCCTAATGTAGTCAGTGACTTCCTAGACCATGCTCTGATACCATATTTGTAACATCCCCTCCATAAGATACTACAGGCGTGAAGTAGGCTAATCTATCCCCCTATAGTCTCTGACTATCTGACTATGATCATCGTTACTAAAATCATCTCAAATTACTAACTCATGCATAAGGACCATTGGCCTGACTCAACAACATGAAATGCATCTCAAAACCTATACTGTATACTTAATAATACTTTCTTTTACAACTTTATTCATAAAATTTTTAACTTTACAATGACCGATGCAATACTAGTGACTGTTATATGACTTCACTTTGACTCTGACTAAACTCTCTCCCTTTGACTTGACCTGGTGGACTCAAACCCTATAGTGACTGCCATCAATATCTGTCCTCTTGAGCTCGTCCTCCAGGTATACCTACAAAACCAAGAAACTGAGAGTGAGGGGTTAGATCGTTTGAACGATCTAGTAACTGGGCATTTTAAAATATGAATTAAAATTCTTTTAGAAAATCCATGATTCTAAAACCAAATTCATCTCAAATCATTTCATCTGAAATCTCTTCCATTATATGAAAAGAAAACTTTCTTTATGGAAAACTTTACTGAAACTGTTTTTGGTCTGTAAATTTATGAATTCTTATAAAATGTTTCTTATGATTACTCTTTCTTAAAAATATCTTTTCTGTATGTCTATATATGAAAATCCATTTCTGAAAATACGGTTCGGAAAAATATGTATCTGAATGTATGCTGAGAAGTTGACAACATGGGCACGTTACGTATCGCTGTCCCCTTAAACGCCTAACTAGAGCTATGTGTGTAAATCCATGATATTGGGGAGTTATTTATCGCCATCATTCAATGCATGCCACTATCCTATCCCGGAATGATCGTGTCTAGGGACATTATGTATCGCCATCCCCCTAGCCCTAAAATCTGGTGGTCATGGGGCGTTACGTATCGTCATCTCCCAATCCACAAATATGAAGTCGGGGTGCGGATCTACGCTACCCTCTAGACTTTGAATCTAGGATCTAGAGGCATCTGTCATCCTTAGTCCTAAACTGTGTGTGCACATGATATTTGTATCCGTCAATTCCATATTTGAATCAAGTTACATATAGAGGTGGATTTTCCCCCCATGCCTCGAAAAATCATAAAACTTAAGCTTTTGAAATCAATCTTTCTAAGATATCATTATTTGTAAAACATCTGTAATAAAACTTTGGCTAATGCCCTATGTGCGAAAAAGTAAGTCTGATATCAAAACAATTAAATAAAATTAGTTTGAGAAAAGGGTCCACTCACCAAAAACCTGCATGAACCTTAATATGGAATGTAACTGGGTTACTTTTGATCAAGGATTCAACTGAATGGATTTCTGTAGAAAACGTATTTGTCATATATTCAAGTATGATTAGTATATTAAACGAAGAAGCTAATCATTTTCATGGATGTAGGGCTTAGATGTATATTGATAAGAAACCCTAGGAGTAGCCTCTAACATTCTAGGATGAAATTGAAATGGCTAACATTAATCTTGGAAATAGCCACGCGTCGCGATGCCAACATTGCGAGTCGCGTCTTTACCCGGGTAGGGTTAAGATAGAAAGCTTCCCATGTATAGCATGGCGATGCCGAGCTCTACACAGGACTGAGACAAAGAGCTTCCTCTGATTGGCGTCATGATGTATGAAGTTGGGCGTCCCGATGGTCACACGATAAAACTGAAACAAAGGCTATCATTCTGTTACAAGTATCGATGTTAGCCTGTTGAAGTCCCGATGCTCACCTGTTTTTCAGGCCTAATCATCGTCACTTCAATGTCTAATTCTTCCAAATACATTTCCAACACCCTTACACCATAACCTTTACACAAGCACTTCTTTAAACTTCAATATTCATGTATGTTAAGGCAATATTCCATCATCAAAATGCACCTTCAACTTCATAACTTTATTTAGCTCAACTTTTGAATTTCAAAAAATTTAGTCCTTTTCTAATATAATCAATTTCTATGCTCAATATGCCACTAAATGCAATCCTAAGTATGTGACTAAAATCAATATAACATTATATCAGCAAAATTTCTCAATCCAAGATTTTAGTCAAGTTGACCTTACCTCATTTCTTTTGATTTTCTTCATCTATCAAGTCTCCCTTGGTTGCTATTCTTCTTCTTAGCTTGTTATGGGAGGATTTGTATTTGTTTCCCCTTTCTTTCCTTCTTTGTTCTTGTTCTGATTCTTATTATTTTCTTCTCATGTTTCTCTCTTTTCCTCAAATGTTAGGAAAATGTGAATAATTTCTTTTATTTATAATAGGGACTGATTTGGCTAATTTGTAATATTTTGATTGCAAGAAAAATCATAATTTTTGAGAAAAATATGGAATTCTCTACATTGATCCACATGTACTATTCATTCAAATTTTTGAGATATATTTTTGACCTGCTTCTATTTGGAATTTGGGAAAATTTTCAACGTAAAAGTTATAGGTCTCGCACTTAGCTTTTCGACGATATAAATTCTTAATATTGGAGTTCGTATGAAAAAGTTAGGGCACAGACACCAAGGGCTGTTCAGAGTAGAACATCGTATAACTTCATATCGGAACTGTGAAGAATTTGTTGGTTGTTCCCAAAGTCATTTCATAAGTGTATATATGTTTAAACATAATTTATATCATATATCATGTGTTCCATAGCATCTTAGTCGTCAAGATTACTAGGGTGTTGTAGTTTATAATATTCAGATACATATGTTTTTGTTTGCAAAGTATTTGAATATTAGTACGCTTTATGCTCCTCTGATTTGTAAAAGGTAAATCCATTCAAGGCATGGACACCACCAATATAGTGTCTTGGGCACCAACCAATATAGAGTCTTCATAGAAATATTATCAATGGAGTTTTAGTTAGCAGTAGAACTTAAACGTAGAAGTTATGATAATTTTTAATTGTAGAGTTTTACTTAAGCTTCTGGTCCGTGCCTAGTTTCAACTCGTATATTGATCTATGACATGTTATTCTTGACTTATATGTTTTTGTCATGCTCAGTACGAGAATGGTTAGTTAATAAGTTTTATAATTCACACCAAATCAGTTTTGCAGTTTGGCTACTTGATTGGTCAGCCACTTCAACTTTGAAAGTCATGCTCGAGATGGCGATAACCGAAGATTCAATCACTCTCTTAAGTCTCCTGGGAAATGTCATAGAGGTTTAGGTCAATTATTATTATATTATTTTCGTAATATGCACGCTGTTTTATAATATATAAGTCAAATTTTTGATTTGTATATGACGTTGTGGGCACAATGCCCTAAGTGTTAAGTATAAGCTTGATATATCTTATCGTGGACTTGAGGTCCTTTTGCATGTTGATTTTTTTTTACAGGTCTCATTTTCGTGCTAGATTTTGTTCCAGGTTGTCCAATTTTAAGACAGATCATGTCCATTTTCCTGTAAATTTGGAGGCTTACGGTGATGAATTAATCCTGTCTCCTACCAATAGCATCCTGCCACATACTTATTCAAATATCTTATACATATACATACATGTCCAATTCTAGAAAACTTAACTTATATTGTCCTCTCCTTACCAATCATAGAAACCTAAAACCCGCTTCATCGCTAACACTTATATATACACATATCCAAACATAAGCTCTTCGAGCAATTACATACATCATTAAAATGGAGAACACAAAGTAATCAATTTATAATCATTTTGAAAACTCATTATAGATCTTTTTATTGTAAACAAAATCAAAGCCGAAAATCATATTTCTCGTAAATTTTTATCAAACATCTAGGACCAACTTAACTGGACGATAACAAGCATCCAGTGTTAACGCAACAGAATGAAATATAACAAGCACCCAAAACTAACTCAACTAGGGGAAACATCACAAGCACCCAGGACCAACTCAACTAGAGGAAACATAACAAGCATCCAATGTCCGAATCACGCGCATAACTGGATAATGAAAGAAACAAGCTCATGTCAATAGATGGTAGCAGGTCAATCCATTGTAGTTGGACATAACCCTAAACAAGTGTCACAACAGATTCAAAATCATAAAAATATATTACAAGTGTTGTGGTGAAAACATATCATATTATGTCATATCATAAACAAAGTTAGATGTATCTCTCTCAAAATGTAATTCTTTTGAAATTATTTCTTCTCCAAAACACTAAGTATAGCTTAGTCAAAAACAAGTCTTTTAAAAATACGAGTGGGAATCGAATGCATATTATTCAAACAATTCTTTTGAAAATAATCATTCAAAACATTTATCAAGCGTCTACTGCTCGAGTCATTCACATTGATTAGACAATATACGAATAAGACCATGTCAACAGAGTAATGGGTCCACTATTTTTTGATAGTCAAAATCCGATAACATACGACTGGGACAGAAATATATCATTAACAAACATCTCAGCGAAAATATAATCATAATCAAAAAATATAAAATTATATAACAAGCGCCTAGATGAAAATATTTCCTTATCATTATAGATCAATAATAAATTTTCCAAAGTCTCAAAAGTCTTAACTTATTGATCATTCAAAAATCATAAACCATCAATATCATCAAAACAAGAACTAAGAATAGCATAAAAATAGAGAACATGAATAAAATAAGAGCAGGGAACAAAATTATCCATTCACATATCGGATATATTACAAAATATATTTTCATCCATCATCATTTAATCAGAAGGTCACCGGTCGGGTACACCACACAATACATTACAAAATTATCAAGCATTGTGAAATGACTAATACATCAAAATATAAATTATCATATTACGCACACCAATGATATACTACTAACTTAGTGTGTATGTTTTTGTGTGTGTATAAATATATTCAAAACCTAAGATTTATATACAGTTGTGTCAAACCACACATACTGGTGGCTTTAGTCTACCTAAGCACATGTTGCCTTGTACTTAATATAATCAGTGAATAGATCGTGCCATCATCTATCATCTAAACATGATTTTTTTTATCTACAATAAATATGATAGAAATCTCATCATTGACATTGTAACATCCCTAATCTGGAAGATGCTACCGGTAGGGAATAGGCTGTACTATTCCCTTGAGCCTCTGACACTCTAAGTATAAACAATTACTAATACATTCCTTCTCTAATTATTTATCTTATATGTAGGACCATAGCCCAATCTCAAAAACTTATCATACAATCTCAACAGTTGTAACTAAAAACTTAATGACACCATCTTTACAAAGACTATCTCAAAACCAAAGACTAATACATAACTTTTACTTGACTCCGACTGGACTCTCACCCTTTCTAACTTGAACTGATAGACTACATACCCTAGTGACTGCATCAGTATCCGTCCTCTCGAGCTCGTCCTCTGCGAATACCTGTAAAATAAAGAATCTGGGAGTAGTAGGTTAGATCATTGTACGATCTAAGTGAGTCGACGAAAATTGAAATACTAATGTAAAAAAAAAACATTGGTTCTAGAAGTAACTTTATATGAAAATCATTCCTGAAAACTTGTTTGAAATCTCTTTTTATAAAACTCATCTTTCTAAAATCTACCTTTGAAGTCTGGTTTTGTAAACTTTTATCTGAAAGATCTATTCTGAAAACTATTTCTAAATCGTCTGTTTTTCTTAAAACTATTTCCAAAATCTAATCTCTGAAAACTATTTTCTAAAAATATATTACCTAAGAACCAATTTGTCTCTGAAAATCTTGACGTATGGGGCTGTTACATATCGTTGTCCCCACGTACGCCTAAATAGAGTTATGAGTCATTTCCATGATTTTGGGATGTTATGTATCGTCGTCCCCCAAAGCATGCCAATACTGTCCCTGAAACTAGTGGTCTTGGGGCATTATGTATCGCCGTCCCCCAAGGCCTTGAACTAGAACTTGGGGTACGGATCTATGCTACCCTTTAAGCTCTGAAACTAGGATATAGGGGCATCTGTCATTCCTATTCCTAAACTAGGATCTAGGGGCGTTACGTATCGCCGTCCCTCCAGTCCTCTACATATGCACATGTGCTGTCCGTCAATTACATGTCTGTATCAAATTGCAGACTGAGGTAAGTTTTTTCCCCTATTTCTCGAAAAACATAAAACTCATGTTTTTTTAAAAAAACATTTCTTTTTATAAATCATCATTATCTGAAAAACAACTGTAATAAAATTCTGGCTAACTCCGTAAATACTCAAAAGTAAGTCTGATATCAAAACTGTTAAATAAAATCAGTTTGAGAAACAAAGTCCACTCACTGTTTGGAAATCTGGCTGGCATTACTTGCTTGCTGAGGAAACTTCTGTTCATGTGATGATCTACATTAGATAAACCAGATTAGAAATAGAATAAAAAAATTCACTATAGAATCAGACTAAAATATGCTTATTCTAGTAAGCGCTGTCATTCTGAGTGTATCATATTCTTATCATGATGTAACATGAATATATAAGCTGATACGAGACTTATAGGGTAGCTTCTAACGTGTTTAGGTGAAATTGAGGTAGTTTAAAACTGATTCGGGTAATATTTTGATCATGCGTCGACACAGGGCATTGCGTGTTGCGACGAGCATTGACCATAAATGTACCCAAATTTTTCCATGCGTGACACGACGTAAGAACCTTTCGCGTCGCGACACATATCAAACCAGAAGGGTTTTTGGGAAAATTCCCATATCAGGTCGCGACATGGGGCTCTCTGTGTCGCGACACAAGACCGAATTCTGGTCTTAACTTCATGATTCCTTACTCAATTTACTTAACACTTAAATCATATCTCTATACAAGCAATTAGCCTAAACCAATCTCCAAAATACAAACAACATCATTCTCAATTCCAAATCATATATAACCTATCATCTATACTTAATATTATTTCCAAAATCTAACAATCTGGGGATTTCCATCAACCATTATCAATTACTTAATCTTATATAAACATCAATTACTACAACTAAACAATATAATCAATCAATAAATCATCATAACACCAATATCTAAAACTTGGGTTAGAGTTTCCTTACCTTCTTCATGCTTGGTTTTCCTCATCCTTTAAGCTTCATTGATGCAAACCTTCTTTTTGCTTCTTCCTATTCTTTCTTTCTTCGTCTCTTCTTTCCATTTTCTTCTTCTCATTCTTCTCTTCTTCTTCTCCTCATTCTCTTCTTCTTCTCTTGAACGTTTTCTTCTTTCTTTTCATTTTCTCTAATTTCGTGATTAGTGAATAGTGTTTTATTTATATAGTAAGGGCTATTTGATATTTGAAAAAAAAAGGGGAAAAATGTGTAAATGTGGAGAAGGTTTGAGATTCTTCTAGTTTAAGTCCAAAATTACTATTCATCCAAATTTTGATATGTATTTTTGACTTACTTCTGATCCGAATTTGGAAAAAATTTCAACGTACCCGATCTCATCTTTTTGACGATATAAAATTCATAAAAATCAGAGTTCATATGAGAAAATTACGACGCAAATACCATAGGCTTTCCGGAGTGGAACATCATTTCACTTCGAAGTTTTGAAGAATTTACCATTTATCCCTAAAGTCATTCCATGAATGTATATATACTCAAACATAATTTATATTACGTAACACTCATTTCATGATGTAATAGTAGTCGAGATTTCTGATAGTCACAAATTCTCCCCCTTAAATATGATTCATCCTCGAATCCTTCTTGGGGCTCAACTCGTAGACTTGTCCTGGCTGAGGATATCCGTGTCTCTGGCTATCCATTTGCTTGAGATCTTAATATTAAATTCTCTAGAAATCTCTTGTCATACTTATGCATAATGTTCCAAAGTTAATGGGATTTAATGAATAACATCTTGAGTTCCTAACTAAAAGGTAATTCCTTAATCTTACTCCATGATCCTTTGCTCATTACTCTACATACAACATTATACTATCCTCATCTCTTATGTATCACAGAACTTTATTTCTAAAACTTCCAATTATATTCAACATCATTTATCTTCATCTATCTTCACGATTCATTCCCAAAATTGTGCCATATTTGTAGTCTGTCCTCTTCCTCATCTTCATTCCATTCTGACTTCATGACCCGCTTAATACCTCGTGCCATGATAGAACTAACATTAAATTATTCTTATTAACTTTTGTTACTTTTCATGTTTAAAGTGTTACCATAATTCTTCATGTTCTAACCTATAACCTTCACTTTCCCTTATCCTGTGATACTTCGTGTTCTTCATGTTGGTTTTATTCTAGGTCCCAAGATCATCAACAAGCATGAATAATAATTGTGAATACATCAAAGGAGATAGCGGAATACTCACATCGATCGATTGTGATGATTTGAAGAAGAACACAAAGATTTTCCCCTTCAAAGTGGCGCCAATAGTGTGCAGTCCACTGCTCACTGTTTTCAGTTTTGGTCAATGAATTTGAGCCTCGAACTTGTGACAAACGATTCCCGGCTCGTGGGTGAGTTTCCCTAACACCTTCGTATGCCTCTTAGGAGTGTGCTAGCACTTGGATCTTGCCACAAAACCCTCAAAATGGATCATCATTTTCGGCCAACCCTTGGGCAGCTCACTGCCTTGGGCGTGACCATGTGAGAGGAAAAGAGAGATGGATGAGAGATTAGGTTAAGGGAAAAAGTGTAAAATATTTCACTTATATAATTTCCAAAATTACTAAAATATTTTACCATTTATTTTCTTTTCCAAAAAGAAATAAAACAAATATAATAATGTTTATTAAATCATTTTACCCTTGGTAAAAGGTGAAAAGGAAAAGGCTTTTACTTTTCCAAAAAGTTAAAAGTCTTTTCCCCCCCAAAATTTCCCTACAAATTTTAATGGTCAAAGTCAAAGAGTCAAAGTTACTTTTCCAAAAAGCGATTTGACTTTTATGACTTACGATGTGATTTGCGATGTGACTTGCGGCACGTGATTCAAAATCGACGTAACTTCGCAAACATATTCTGAGCTCGGTTTCGATAATTCTAAATTGATGATTTTCTCGATGCCTCGTTAATAAATCCAATTTACTAATCACGTCGCTCGAGAATTAATTCTAAATTAATTCAAGTACCCGAATTAAAATCTAATTTTAATTCCTAATCGAAATCCATTTCATTTAATATATCAAATATATTATTTATCGATTATTTCCAAATTAATCGTTCTCTCTCTTTAAATTGATATTTTATCCTAGATAAAATATCTCCGTAATTAATCCCAGATTAATTTTCTCTCTCTTCTAATTAATCCCAGATTAATATATAATGCGAGTCATACGTCATCGGTGTATCATTGGGAAGCGACCCATGAGATCTCCGGATATGTTGGCAGTAAATTCGGTCGTCGGACTATCCGAACACGTAAGTACCAAGAATTAGGTTTTACCAATTTACAAGACAAGGTTGGCCTCTAGCAAAGCGCCATGCCTACGCAATTCTCCGGAAAATTCCTTACAGGAAAATGTGATCTATACCAGGCGTAGTATACGTAGTATTGCGTATTTCGATCCAGTATCGGATGATCACGTGCTAGGCCTGGGGCTGGATATGTGTCTGCCCCGTACGAAGCACATGTCGGATGTCTGGTAACTAGTCTCTATAATCGGATATATATGACCGAGTCATAATATCCCGATAGCCGCGCAGCATATAAGAGCACTAATGCCGTATCCTACGAGACCATCATCTTCATATGACTGGAGTGACACTTCCGTCTTGACATCACACCCAATACACTACGATTCTCAATATACCCAGCATCGGCGTACATAAAACCTGTTAAAGCCCTAGACGACCTCAACGAAAGTACATTGATTGTCGTAAGTATTAGCGGTGCAAGTCTCAGGTTAAGACCAAATACACATACCCTGATTGCAGACTCACATAGACACAATGTCATACTACCAATGGGATTCTACGGTGGTCTAATACAGAGCAAAGCTGTTTCCCGTACCATCGGTGAAACACAACCTCCTATTATACTTGCCTGAGTATCCTATACCCAGATATACGAGAACTATGCTGTTATGTCTCACATAACACGCACAAGTGTAATACTAGTCTTTTACGCATCTATCGATGTCCAATCTCGACAATGCTCTGACTAGGGATGTTTAATGATTTATCCTTCGTTGATTGATGCTGTCTCATATCATTCTCAATCTAGGAACAAATCATAAGGACCTCATATCATTTATATATCTAAGGTGATCTAATCACAAATGATAAGAGTGCAATCTCCTTTGTCACATAGTTAATTTGTACAACAACACTATGATCTGTACAAATAGTGACGCTATGGGTCATAACTGTCCAACACTTCAGCTATTCGATTTAAATGACTTTATATGATATATCTTATCTTGATATCTTTTCATCTGTTCTCAACCAACTATTTAACCTTCTCAATATTCCGCCTGACTAAACCTTCTGTTTTTATAAGCTTTCTCTTTCGACTCCTCACATTTATGATTATCTCTGGGTTTTAGTCTTCATGATTTATAATTAACCTTTCCAAATACTCTTACTGTCCATGAATGTTTATGATGTTATATCAGGGTAGTTCTTTCTTTCTGATGACTCTTCTTGGTTGGCTAAGAAATTCTGGGGAAAAATATATATACTAAGCCTGATTATATATACCTTTTTAATAAGGCTATGTCCTTTATTATTATGCTAATACTGGTTATACTAATCTGGTTTACTCTTCTGTACCTTCAATTACTTTACTAGCTCGGTTCAGTTACTATCTTTCACACGATTTGTTCTTTATGCCTGGTTGCATTACTTGTAAATCTTAACCTTACCCAAAGTTCGTTTATTCATATTATACCTTGAGGATTTCTTTTCTGAGACTAAGGCTATCCCAAATCCGTGATGGTTTAATTAACTAAAACTATGGCTAACTACTTCTCAGAGATCACAAAAATCCAAACATAATAAAACTTTGCTTCTCGTCCGACCCTTAAAAGATACCAAATATATTTTTTATATTGTCGTCTCACTTTGACAGTTCTTCTTTCAAATCTTATGGTTACTGTTCTTTTAATCTTTTTTCCTACAGCATTCTATGCTTGAAACTTTTGTAATATAAAGGTTCGATACCCTTCATAGGTTTACCTATTTTATGGGACCACTTTGAGGTGAATATCATGGTCCAACTCTGCTGTCGCGATCTATCAAGGGTTGGGAGGGTGGGGATCGATCTTGACGCCTTCCTGGTATTGGTAATCTCATCAACTAGCGATGTTGTGATTGCGTGTTTTGTTCATCTATAAGTCTGAGACTCTAATGTTTGCTTGTTCCCGCTTACACACTAAGATACACACACTAGGTACTATCTGAGTTGTCTCATTCTTTAACTTCACTCTTGATTCAATACCCGACTATCGATTATACTACCTCTTATCCTGAGCCTTCTCTATAATTATGCTCTCTAAACACTTCATCTTTTTGCTTTTAGACCTATTTCTACTAGTTCTTGTTGCTTGACCCTCTTAAGTCTTTATTCTTTCTCAAAATCCTACTATACTCTATATTTTATTCTTTCTTTCGAAGTCTACTCAGCTGCTTAGATTTTCTTCTCATTTTAGTCCTTTGAAATCCTTATATACTCAGCTGCTTAGATTTTCTTCTCATTTTAGTCCTTTGAAATCCTTATATCCTTACTTTCTGAAAAACTTTATCAACTTCAATTACTTAGGACATATCTTACAGAATATTTAGTTCAAGTACTACTCTTTACCTAGTCTTTATCTTCTCACCTCCATGAGACTCTTTATAAATTGTTCACTATATTCCTGAGAATCGTTCTCCCTGATCTCTTTGTACTTCTAAGTTTTTTACTTCTTTACAGGTTTCTTAATTCAACGATGGCTTTTAGACTTAGTTCAACTTATTATACCTTCAAACTATTCTATCTCATACTCTTTCTCTATGATTCATTGAACTCATTGATTTAACGTATGTATAACTATATCGCACTTCATCTAATCTCTCAATTTCTTTTCTTTACTGGGCTCTAAATTGAGAATGGATACATGCTAACGTGTCTGATTCGGTGTTTATATGCTTACTAGAATCAAAGTTTTCGGAAGGAAAGGTCCTTATTCATTTTGCATGAAATTGGTCGACTACTTCATGTCTTATGTCCCACAACTATCATCAATTCTCTACACTACTATCTTTAGTTGTGCTATCTTTGTGCCCGAATGCACTAAATTTCCTTGTTATTTCTCGCATTCCTCTTACCATTTGCATATCCTATTTCTTTGCTCTACACCTTGCTATAGAGGCTAACAGTGGTTCATTCTGCTCTATCTACTTCCTAGATCTCCGCTCTCTATTCTTGTTATAAGTCTCGACTTTGGCACTTTGTTCTACTGTCCATACTGGTACTCTTGTCACTCTTAATATCTCAAATCTCACGGGTCTATTCTTGTATACGTTCACGGATTTCTATTGACTTCAGTGATGTGTAGGTTCTACTGTGTTTGGTATATCTTATAGCTCCTACTAGTCTTTGCAAGCGTCGCATGCCTTGCCCTGATCGTTAGGCTATACTGGGTTCACTTCTTTATATCTTTGAAGACTTCCTTGATCATTTTTTCTGGGTGGTCTACCTCCCAAGATCTTTCATTTCCTAAGATGAACTCTCATCAGGCTTTTTACGATCATCTATATCTATGCTGGTAGGGACTAGGGAAAACACCTTATGCCTTGATTAGTTTAGGTATCCTTGTTCTGGTACTCTTTATCTCGGTGGAGTCTGTGCTCATGTAAGGTAGGTATAAGCTAGATTCCATCAGGACTGCTTCATTGATTTGCATCACGGAGGGGTGAGGATTTAGGTAGTCGGGGCCTCATCTAATGGATTCCTTGTTTTGGGTAACTAATCGTTTTCCTGACATCATTCCTCTTATTTTCCTATAAGCCTAGGTTTGTAGAATCTAGAATCTTTGCGTCCTTATGGCGTCTCATATCTATTAGAAGTCTCCACGACTAATCCTGATTTCTTACTTCTTCTGCCTTATGACTGTTCTTGGTTATTCGGGGAACTCACTATCTATACGAAGTGCTTAAGAGTTATTGAATCAACTTGGAAGAATTTTCTGAGGAGGAAAGGAATCTTAATTAGAGGGAAAGAACTTTATTTAGGTCTACTCGGTATTTTACTGTTGTTCGAACTTGCTATATTCTTCTTCACTGTCCTAAGTTTTGGTGTTTTCCATCTTATCTCATTCTATACTTCTATCTTTTTACTGCCTCTGGTTACTTAGATCGTCTGTGCCTTACTTTTTCTTTCCTTATTTTTCTTGCTAGCTTCTCGCTTTCTCTCTCTCTACCTACTTCCTTATTTGGTTATCCATAGAATTTTATTATTCTTTCTGTTTCCTTACTTTTCCATCTTCTGTTGCTTAAACCACTACGCATCTCTCCTTCATTTTTCTTATAACTCATTTTCCCACTCCCTTGGGTACTTTTATTAAAATCTTACCATCTGGTTTCATAGATCGTTTGAACTTCTGGTCATAGGTCAGAATAACTATAGGGGAATTCTCAACTTGGATCTAGAGTATAATTATTCTCACGAGGAATACTATCCGTATAATATAGGAAAACTTACTAACCTGTCTATGGATCTTGTGGACGTTCTCAAGGATCAGATACTGGAGAGGTAGTGCCGCACATACAAGTATATTGTACATACTATGTATACAAGACCTCAACACTCTACTCACTACAGTCACTGACTCCCTTGACCATGCTCTGATACCATCTTTGTAACATCCCCAATTCGGGAGATGCTACCGGCAGGGAATAGGTAATACTATTCCCCTGAGCCTCAGACTCTCTAACCATAAACAATTATTAATAATCTTTTCTCTAATTATTTATCTTATGTGTAGGACCGTAGCCAAATCTCAAAAAATTATCATACAATCTCAAAAGTTGTAACTAATGAGACCACTTTTACAATGACTATCTCAAAACCAAAGACTAATGCATAACTTTTACTTGACTCCAACTGACTCTCACTCTTTCTGACTTGAAATGATGGATTCCATATCCTAGTGACTGCATCAGTATCCGTCCTCCCGAGCTCGTCATCCGCGAATACCTGTAAAATAAGAAAACTGGGAGTGGTGGGTTATATCGTTGTACGATCCAAGTGAGTGGACAAAAACTGAAATACTGATGTAAAAAAAAACATTTGGTTCTAGAAGTAACTTTATATGAAAACTCTTTTTCTGAAAACTTGTTTGAAATCTCTTTTTATAAAACTCATCTTTCTGAAATCTTCCTTTGAAAGTCTGGTTTTGTAAACTTGTATCTGAAAGATCTATTATGAAAACTATTTCTGAATCATCTATTTTTCTGAAAAATGTTTCTAAATTTGATCTGAAAACTATTTTCTAAAAACCTGTTATCTGAAAACTGATCTACCTCTGAAAATCTTGACGTATGAGGGTTTTATGTATCGTCATCCCCCCATATGCATAACTATAGCCAGGAGTTAAAAATCATGACTTTGGGTTGTTACGTATCACCGTCCCCCAAAGCATGCCAATACTGTCTAGGAAACTAGTGGTCTTGAGGAGTTACGTATCGCCGTCCTATGAGCCACTAAACTAGAACTGAGGGTACGAATCTATGCTACCCTCCAAGATCTGAAACTATGATCTAGGGGCATCTGTAATAACTAGTCCTGAACTATGACTGAGGACTTTACGTATCGCCGTCCCCCCAGTCCTCTACATGTGCACATAGATTGTCCGTCAATTCCATGTCTGTATCAAGTTGCATACCGAGGTGGGTTTTCCCTCATGCCTCGAAAAACATAAAACTCATGTTTTGAAAAAAAAAAACATTTCTTATTATAAATCATCATTATTTGAAAAAAAAAATTGTAATACAATTCTGGCTAAAGCCCTACATGCTAAAAATTAAGTATGATTTCAAAATTGTTAAATAAAATCAGTTTGAGAAAAGAGATCCACTCATTATTTGGAAATCTGGCCGACATTACTTGCTTGCTGAGGAAACTTTGGTTTCCGCAATGATCTACATTAGATATACTATATTACAAACAAACTAAAAAAAGAAACTACGAATCAGACTAAAATTTGCTTATTTAGTAAGCGCTATCACTTTGAAGGTATCATATTCTTATCATGATGTAACATGTACATATGAGTTGATACGAGACTTATAGGGTAACCTGTAATGTGTTCAGGCGGAATTGAGATGGTTTGAAACTGATTCGGGCAATATTTTGATGCATCTCGATACGCATTGACCAGAAACGTACCCAAATATATTTGTCGTGCACATAGCAACGTAAAAACCTTTCCTCCTCCTCCTCCTCCTCCTTCTTCTCCTTCTTCTGCTTCTTCTTCTTCTTCTTCTTCTTCTTCTTCGTCTTCTTCTTCTTCTTCTTCTCCTCCTCCTCTCCAAAGTTTTCTTCTTTCTTTTCCCTTGCTGTAATTTCTTTATTAGTGAATAGTGTTCTCTTTTTATATAGTAAGGGTTATTTGATATTTGGAAAAAAAAATGTAGAAATTTGGAGAAGGTTTGAGATTCTTCTAGTTAAGTCCAAAATTACTATTCATTCGAATTGTGATATGTATTTTTGACTTATTTTTAATTCAATTTTGGAAAAATGTTCAGCACGAAAGTTAAAGATCTCGATCTTAGCTTTCTGACGATATACAATTCATAAAATGTGGAGTTCGTATGAGAAAATTACGGCTCAAATACCATGAGATGTCTGGAGTGGAACATCATAGAATTTTACATTGAAGTTTCGAAGAATTTACCATTTATCCCTAAATTCGTTCCATGAATGTATATATGCTCAGATATAATTTATGTTACATAACACACAATTCATGATGTAATAGTAGTCAGGATTTCCGGTCATTACAGAAGTAAACTAAGATACATGCAAGCGGCCTGAACTTAAGACATACACAACTCTATCATGAATAACATACCTATTTTGCAAAACTAATCAAGTAACTAAAATGATCATGGACACCAACTTATACATGTAAGGCTCGTAACATTAAACTATGATATAACATAAAAGTATAAACTGAATCCATGGACTAGACTTAAAGACTTGAAATCACAAATTCAGTTGTAATATAAACCTTAAAGGCATGTTTTCTAAATTGCATTGAAAGAAATTACATAACGTGGATTCATGTTTAAGGTTGTCAGCTAAGTTCACAAACATGACGTATGTACATGAAATTTAATATAAAGCATAATCATAAATCATAAACATAAAACATGCGTTGAATTCGTTGTGTATATAACATATTTACCGACACACTCAAAATTTATAAAATATTATCTGTGCAAATTGGGGACTGTCTATAGCTAGTCAAAAGTCCTGAATAAACTGGAAAGAGTATAAATTATATTTGAGAAATTATGATAAGTTATAAAATATAATATAAATAATAATCACATATATTTTCATACCTTTAGCTTCACCTTTTACCCCAACATGATAAAAATTAACAGGACAATATATAAATAAAAACACTTATAATTTTATTAATAAAAGAAAATAAATCACAAAAGATAAAAATACACACAAGAGCTCGTCCCACAAAGTCTCAGAGAGACTTCTGGAATTTACTAAAGAACTTAGGTGCTGAACCCCGCTATTTATAGAGGATGCTCGACATCTTCCTACATAATGCAATTCATTTGCATTATTGTTGACATTTTGTAAAAGTTGGCACCTTTTACAAATTTTCAACAATTTGCATAAATCATCCACCGTATTTGGTGGATGATTTATTTTATTTATATATATTTTATTCTGTTTTTTTTTGCTCGTTTGTTTTGTTTTTGTTTTTTGTTTTTGTTTTTGTTTTCTTTATATAATTAAATACATCATAAGCTTATTTTTTCGTAATCTAAACGCGGTGAATATTTTCCAAGTCTGATTTGAATCTAACAGTCACGTCCTTTTAGGTTTCAGGGTCTTGGTATTCAAATTTCATGTCCATTTTCCTGTTGAGCATCCGAAGCATTATTTTACGTACACAATAAATAAAACTCACAATAAAAAATATATAAAAAATAAATTTAAATTATTTCACAAATGTATTAAATTAAGGGGATTAATGAAATTACAAGTGTACAATGATCAATTTTTCTTTTAATAAATATGCACTTTTTAGCGTTCATCACACCCCATAACCAGCTTATTACTAGTCCCTATTAATTTAAGCGGAAAACTTTAAAAAGAAAAATTCTTATCTAAATTAATAATTATTTTTTTTCTTTCTAAATAAATAATCAAATTTGTAAATTCTCATGTACTTTTTACCTTTCTTGCATACACATAAAACAAGGTATTTAATCAATTAATTGTGCTAACAATATTCATAGGTCTTGTTGAAAAGAAAGTAATATTATTATCCTAAATTATATCAGAATTCACACCTTTTTGGCAATGGAAATTTATTTATAAATAAAAAATAGTTTTTTAAAATAATAATACATCTCCAATCCTTGTAATGAGCTTTGGGCCAGTGACTCACAAATATAATGACCCCAAATATTTTTGTTCGGCTAGGGACGCATGAGATTTGTTTCCCAGGCTGGTAAAATTTCCATGATCGACTTAGAGATAACGAACACCTACTTAATTTTAAGTCCAATTTTCCTTTGATCCTCTTTCATGGCCAATAAAAATAAAAAATAAATAAAAACGAAGCCCTGGCCCCAACAACAAGTTACATAGATATTTATAGAAAAATTGGTTAAGTAAATGATTTAAAAAACGAAATGCTTTCATTTTGGCACAATGTCGTGAGTTTGAAGAGAGAATGGGGGAGAGAGCTTGTAATTTTTCTTGTCAAAAACTTGAAGCTAGATAAGTTAATCCATTCAAGCTAAATCAAGAAGAAGGAAAAAAGGGGATTAAAGGGAATTTTAAGGGGAAAAGAAGATTGAATTAAGGTAAGCGTTAAATGACCCAAACTTTGATAATTTGAATTTTGATAGTTGGATGATTGTGGTGTGTTGTTGGTTTGATGAAAATGTAGTTTTGGGTTGTTTTGTGTGAAGGAATTGATGTGTGGTGAATTTTTCATGTCTTGTTTTAAATTAAATATTAAGCAGAATGATGGGATTTTGGTAGAAATGAGATGTTGGGAATGTAATTTGATGATTAGGTTATGTATTGAAGATGTTGTGTTGACATGTCAAGGGATATGGAGTTGAGTATAGAAGAAATGAAAATCTGGTCTTGGAATCGACATTGTTTCGTGACGCGCCAATCTCGTGCCGCGACGCAAATGAGGTAGAGGCATGCGTATGATAATCAACGGCGCGTCGCGACACAGATGGGACTGGCATCGTAACATGAACCCAAAAATCAGAAACATTTTCAGAAGTCACGACGCGTAACTAAGGGTTTGAATTTTATTATACATTTCATTTAAGGAAGAGAAAATGTTCTAAGGGAGTAATCTAACTAGTTTAAGGAACTTAATTTGATTTCAAACCGTATTCTAAAACTTATGATTCTAACTTAGTATATTCCATATAGATACTCATTACGAGCCGCGTTCGCCCCCAGTGAAGTGAAGGGAACTTGACCAGACTTCAAATCTTTAAGTACGTATTTTTCTTATAAATTGATTTATATTACTTATTTTGATTATGACTTGTTTCAAGACTTATTTTTAAACCTTTAGGGCATTAGTTATATTGAATTATTTGTTACTTCTTACGTAAGATTATTTTGAAAGCCTTAAGATATAAAAGCATGAACTTTATGTTATTTTTCGAGGCATGGGGGAAAAACCCACCTTAGCTTTTACTAATGGAATTGACCGACAGAGACAGTGTGCACACTTAGTTCAAGGCTAAGGGACGGTAATGTGTAACGCCCCTAAACCTTAGTTTAGGGTCAGGTAGTAGTATGGATTAGCCTACCGGCTCTAGTTTAGTGGCTTGGGGATGGCAATATGTAACGCCCCAAGTCCACTAGTTAGGCTTATGGGGGGATGACAATACGTAACACCCCCATGTGTAAAGGTTTCCCACAGTACCAGATATTTTATTCATATAAATTTTTTAGAAAAGGCTTTTTCTCAGCATTAAAGAAAAGAACCAGATTTCAAATAAAGTTTTCAAAAGCATTTTAAGAATGAATGATTTTACCTATATATATATTGATTCAGTTTCTTATTTTGTAGCTCCACTCACTGAGATCCTCAGGACTCACCCCCACCACTTCCCATTTTCTTTTGTCAGATTCGTCTTTTTGTGAACCATGTGCTACTTTTGGAGACCCAAATCGAGGATAAATATTATGCTTCAGTCACTAGTCACGGGGTCCACTTTTAAGATCTATATTCATATAGAATGTAGATCTCTAGGATGTCATTTTGTCATATCATAGAAATGTATTTGATTATGTACATATACTTTATATACTCTCAGATATATATATATATAGATATATATATGGTTTCATGATCTTACATTTAAGTTTATTTAGGTTATTAAGTTTCATGTGTGATTGAGTAAAACAGTGCATAACATTATGATAAGAGCAAGTATCCTACTGCATGAGTTAGAGGCTTAGGAGATAATGAGATTTGTTGTTTGTCGGTAACTTTCCCGTATTGAGGATTTTACAAGGATGGTATCAGAGCATGGTCTATGGAGTCAGTGACTACAGTAAGCGAGTGGCAGTGGCTTGTATATGTAGTATACCCGAAGTACTATGATATATAAGAGGCTGTTCACTCTGGTAACCTTGTCTCGAGGCTTGCTCATTCTAATCATTTAAAATTCCTTTACATGTGATTGATTATTTTCTCTCTTAATTTCTTAGATTCCATGCCCCCAAGGGAAAAAACTTGAGTCAGGGGTTATACCCAGGGTTTTGGTGGTATGGCATTTTCGGGCATAGATCCGGATCAAGATCAGTAACACCTCCCCCTAAGCCAGATAGGGGACAGAGAGTGGAGTTTGTTCATGAGAGTGTTGTGGGGGAAGGTAGAGTTGCACCAGTGGTTTAGCCTAATGACCCTGTAGTTACAGGTTTACAGAAGGTTCAGCAATCAGCAGAAGCTTTAGCCCAGTTAATTATCGTCAGCCGCAGCCACAAGTTAGAGCTGAGAGAAATATAATTCATGTTCCACCACCACCAGTGGAGTACCAATGGCTCACCAAAAATACAGAACAATACATACCGAGTCAGACCTTCTGTTATGCCTCATGAGCCACCTTCAGTGACGGTTCAGGTTATGCATTGACGAGAGATACTGGATATACGAGATTTTCGGAAGATTCTTCCCTCTCATGTTATCGGGGGGGTAGAGACGTCCTAATCCTTATGGTTTCTGTTAGTGTTCCTAGAACATTATAAGGATCTAATAAGCATGCATAATAAAGGATTTAATCATTATAAGGTGCGGAATATACTTACAATGAGTGTAGAGCTTTCAAAAAAATTTGAGATCCAAGATCTCCAAGATCCAAGCTTTATGATGATTCCAAGCTATTGAGGAGTTTCCCTATCACCTTTGTTCACTTCCAAAGTGCTAGCTTTGATGATTTGAAAAACAAATCAAAGAGAAGAGGAGCTCACAAAATTCGGCCAAGGGAGGTTCCTTTAGGGTTTTGTGTTTTTGCTTTGTGTAAATGTCACACTTGTTACAAAAATTGAAAATGCCTTTTATGATTTACCAAAAGGTGAAACCATTTCACCTTTTACCCAATACAAGGTAGATATTGGTAAGTGGTTTCCATAAAAGCAAAACAAGGTGGTTGTGTGGTGGGAACACCTACCACACTTTTGGCTCCAAATATTTGAATCGAAATTCAAATATCTCTACGGGCATTTGACGCGGCTCGGTTCCGTTTAATCCGATTAAACGATCCTTCGTCGCTAAATAATTAAATCCAATTTAATTAAATAACGATGCCTCGCAAATATATTCGAACGTCGTTCACGAACTAATTCTAAATTAATTCGTTCGTTCGCATTAAAGTCCGACTTTAATCTCGTAATGAAATCCAATCCATTTTAATATATCCGATATATTAATTTTAGCCCGTTTGAATAAATTAAATAGAAAAATCAAATTTAACTATTAAATTTATTTTACCGATTAATTCCAAATTAATCGCGTTCTTTCGCCACTGTACACTTTTAATCCCAGATTAAATAAAGCCCATATTAATCCCAGATTAATTTTCTCTCTCTTAATTAATCCCAGATTAATTCCAATTTAAGTCAACTGTCATCGGTGAATCCTTGGGAAGCGACCCAAGAGATCTCTGGATATGTTGGCAGTAAATCCGGTTATCGGACTATCCGATAAAGCGAGTACCTCGTACTACGTGCTTACCGATTTACAAGACATGGTTGGCTTCTAGCAAAGCACCGTGCCTACCCAATTCTCCAGAAATATTCTTACTGGAATATATAATCTATGTCAGACGTAGAATACCTAGTATCTCGTATTTCGATCCAGTATCAGATGTCACGTGCTAGGCCTGGGCGGCTGGAATAGTGTCTGCCCCGTACGAAGCACATATCGGATATCAAACAACTAGTCTCTTTGAATCGGATAATCATGACCTTGTCACATTATCCCGATGGTTGCAACACAATAGAGAACGAGTTATGAATCCCTGCGTGATCATCATCTCCATATGTCTGGAGTGACACTTCCGTCTTGACATCACATCCAATACACTACGATTCTCGATAAACCCAATAGAGGCGTACACAGAACCTGTTAAAGCCCTGGACGACCAAAACCAAAGTTTACCGATTGTCGCAAGTATTAGCGATGTAAGTCTCAGGTTAAGACCAAATACATCTACCCTGACGCGGACTCCCATAGACACATATACATACTACCAATGGGATTCCGCGGGGTCTATCCAGAGCGAAGCTGTTTTCCGTACCATCGGTAAAACACAACCTCCTATCGCACTTGCATAAGTATCCTATACTTAAACATATGAGAACTGTGCCGTTATGCTCTCACAACGCGCACAAGTGCAATACTAGTCTATTCCGCATTATCGATGTCCAGTCTCGATAATACTACGACTAGGGATATTTAATGATTAAACCTTTATGGATTGATACTGTCTCATATCATCTCAATCCGGAACTAATCATATGGACTTTTACCATTTATATGTAATAGTAAATAAATTACGAAATGATAAAAGGCAATTTCAATATTACATAGTCAATTTTGTACAAAACACAATGTCTTTTACAAACGGTGACGCTATGGGTCATAATTGTCTAACAATCTCCCACTTGGCCTATAGCCAGTCACTCAAGCATCTAACACCTGAACTATGTATGTGTTTCTCAAACTTTTGCTGTGAAATAGCTTTCGTCAGCGGGTCTGCAATGTTGTCATCTGATGCGACCTTCTCGATCTTCACATCGCCACGATGTATGATCTCACGAATCAGATGGAAACGTCGAAGAACATGCTTGGATCGTTGATGAGACCGTGGTTCCTTAGCCTGCGCTATAGCCCCGTTATTGTCACACAATAATGGAACGGGCTCAGCTGCTAACGGAACTACTCCTAATCCAATTAGGAATTTACGGATCCAAACTGCCTCTTTTGCTGCTTCAGATGCAGCAATATACTCCGCTTCTGTTGTTGAATCGGCAACAGTCTCTTGCTTGGAAGATTTCCAGCTTACTGCTCCGTTGTTCAAACAAAATATGTACCCGGATTGCGACTTAGAGTCGTCTTTATCGGTTTGGAAACTTGCATCGGTATACCCAGTTACCTCAAGTTCTCCATCTCCATAAATCAAGAAAGCATCCTTAGTTCGTCTAAGATACTTAAGGATGTTCTTAACTGCCATCCAGTGACCATCACCTGGATCGGCCTGATAGCGACTACACATGCTCAAAGCATACGAGACATCAGGTCGAGTACATATCATGGCATACATGATCGATCCGACTGCCGAGGCGAACGGTATCCGACTCATGCTATTTCTCTCATCTTGAGTTTTAGGACACATGTCCTTAGATAGAGAATGCCATGTGACACTGGCAACAGTCCCCTCTTGGACTGATCCATGTTGAATCTTTTCAACACTTTGTCAATGTACGTACTCTGAGAGAGTCCAAGCAGCTTTCTAGATCTATCCCTGTAGATCTTTATTCCTAGAATAAAGGCTGCTTCTCCCAGATCTTTCATGGAGAATTTTAATGAAAGCCAAGCTTTCACCGATGTTAACATGGGAATGTCATTGCCCATAAGCAATACATCGTCAACATAAAGGACAATGAATGTCAGTGCGCTCCCACTAACCTTCTTATATACACAAGGATCATCCTCGTTTTGAATGAAATCATATTCTTTTATGATCTCATCAAAACGTTGGTTCCATGACCGCGATGCTTGCTTCAGTCCATAAATGGACCGATTTAACTTACAAACCTTGTTTGCAAGTTTAGGCACGATAAAACCGTCAGGCTGTTGCATATAAACATCCTCCAAAAGGTTTCCGTTAAGGAAAGCGGTTTTAACGTCCATCTGCCATATCTCGTAATCGAAATATGCAGCAATAGCAAGCATTATCCGAATGGATTTAATCATGGCAACGGGTGAGAAAGTTTCGTCGTAATCGACACCATGTCGTTGACGATAACCCTTCGCTACAAGCCTAGCTTTGTACGTTTGTACGTTGCCTTCCATGTCGGTCTTCTTCTTGAAGATCCATTTGCATCCAATAGGCTTTACGCCTTCTGGTGCATCAACCAGTGTCCAAACTTGGTTGGTGTACATGGAATCCATTTCGGACTTCATGGCCTCTTGCCATAAAGTGGAATCGATATCTTGTATCGCTTCCTCATACGTAGCCGGTTCGTCTTCCTCAATGAGATTAATATCTACATGAGGTGAGATCAGAAACCCATACCTCTCAGGTTGGTTCCTGACTCTCTCCGACCTACGCGGTCCTTGTGTAATAGAAGATTGTGGTACAGTCTCATCCCGGATGGACTGTTCTTGTTCCGTTGAGGATTCTATGCCAGGAACAGTATCACTCCGATTTTCATCGAGTTCTACTTTCCTCCCACTTACCACTGTATTTAGGAATTCCTTCTCAAGGAAAACCGCATGTAGAGCAACAAATACTTTGTTCTCTCGTGGGTGATAGAAGTAATATCCTTTGGTTTCCCTAGGATATCCTACGAATAGGCATTTATCCGATTTGGGTTCAAGTTTGGTACCTTCCAAACGTTTGACGACGTATGCCCAGCATCCCCAAATCTTTAGGAATGAGAAACCCGGTTTCTTTCCTGTCCATATCTCATATGGTGTCTGTTGTACAGACTTTGACGGAACCTTATTCAAAATAAGAACTGCACTGTTTAATGCATATCCCCAGAAGGAAATAGGTAGCTCAGTGCGACTCATCATAGACCTTACCATGTCCAACAGAGTTCGGTTTCTCCGTTCGGATACACCGTTTAATTGCGGTGTTCCAGGAGGAGTCCACTGTGAAAGAATACCATATTCTTTCAAGTAATCTAGAAACTCATTGCTCAAGTACTCGCCACCACGGTCCGACCGTAATGTCTTTATACTCTTGCCGGTCTGTTTTTCAACTTCGTGTCGAAACTCTTTGAATTTCTCAAAAGTTTCCGACTTGTGTCTCATAAGATACACATAACCATAACGCGATGCATCATCCGTAAAGGTTACGAAGTATTCAAATCCACCTCTAGCCTGGCTAGACATGGGCCCACAAACGTCACTATGAACGAGGGCTAACAGTTCGGTGGCGCGTACACCTTTACCGCTAAAAGGTGTTTTAGGCATTTTGCCTAATAAGCAAGATTCGCAGACGTCATATGAATTTGGATCAAATCCGTCCAAGTACCCACTCTTCGAAAGTGTGGATATGCGAGTCTTGTTAATGTGTCCCAGACGACAATGCCACATGTAAGTCTCATCTTTGTTACTTAGTTTGAGCCTTTGTTTGTTACATTATATGTTTGAGATTGATTTATATTCAAAATATAAAGACCATTATTAGCATCAGCTGAACATATCTCAAAATCATCTTTATAAACAAAACACCCAGTGTTTCGGAATACAAAAGTGTACCCGCATTGGGTCAAACAAGATACAGAGATAATATTCCTAGTCAAACTAGGTACATAATAACAGTCTGATAGTTTAAGTACATGTCCCGAAGGCAGTTCTAAAACAAAAGTGCCCACGGCCAAAACAGCAACAGGTGTCCCGTTTCCAACACGCAGATCAATCTCTCCTGAAGCCAGTCTCCTGCTAATCTGCAGATCCTGCGCATCAGTACATATATGAGTACCACAACCAGAATCAAAAATCCAATTTTTAAAGCTAGAAGTAGCCATGTTTATCTCAATAACAAACATACCTGAGGCCGGTGCCTTGCCCGCCTTTATCTCCTTCTGAAGCGCCTTGTACTCGCGGCAGTCACGCTTCCAGTGACCCCGCTTGCCGCACTGTAGGCAAACATCTTGAGATTTGTCCTTTGGCTTCCCAGAAGCCTTTGACTTTTTGGCCTTGCCCTTTTGCATATGCTTCTTCTTTCGCACACCTCCAGTTGCCTTGGGCCCAGCCTTAGGTCCATGAGATGTCGATGCAAAGTGCGCCTCGCGCTTGTTGCCCTTTTGAAACTCCTTTTCAGCCTCCTTGAGAGTTGACAGTAACTCTCCAAGAGTATCACTGGTGTTCATCAAATTATAATTTATGATGAACTGTCTCCAAGTATCGGGGAGGGATTGCAGGACCATGTCCACAGTAATCTCTGCCTCAAAGACAATCCCCATGCTGGCCAGCTCATCGATGTCGGCGACCATCTGAGCCACGTGGGACTCAACGGACATGCCATCTGTCATGCGTGAGCGAAAGAGCTTCTGACTAACTCGT
Organism: Zanthoxylum bungeanum; assembly: GCA_019454045.1. Taxonomy (NCBI): domain Eukaryota; kingdom Viridiplantae; phylum Streptophyta; class Magnoliopsida; order Sapindales; family Rutaceae; genus Zanthoxylum; species Zanthoxylum bungeanum. The sequence continues at coordinate 89,107 of SKCR01036825.1, read as the reverse complement.
ACCTCTGCATCCTCTTGTTAGAGCGATGCAGATCTTGCAACCTTGCCAACATATTATAAGGATCCAAGTCCCTATTTGTCTGCGAAAGTGCTGAGTCATCGAAGCAAGCATAATTGACTGAGTTGTGTCACAATCATCGCTGTGAGTCTTCCAAAGCTCCAGCTCAAGTGTCTCAGTCGGTCCGGGTTTTGGCCCAAGAGGTCTTTGTGTAGTATACAACAGCCTCTCTGAACCTAGGACAATCCTAAGGTTCATTTCCCAATCAGCAAAATTTGTGCCCTTGAAGACATTATCTCCCATGATAATATCACGGACATTTCCTTTGCCAGTCATCTTGATCTACGATAGTCTAACTATCTAGTCAACGATAATGGGTACAGTCTAACTGTTACATAGAAAAATAACAATATATTAGTCCAACTAATAAAGTAATATTGACGAAATTATTTGAAAGCGCGTAAAGCTAAGTATCTGAATGAAATTGCAAATTCAATACTAGCCTCCCACTATTTTTCGGCGAGCCTCTAACCCTCTGTCGAGTACTCGGGAAACCTAGTTTCCTAGTGGGCTAGGATCCCGTTAAATAACATACAACCTTGACTTTGGCCAACAAGCTGTATGAAACTTAACTAGGTAGATCTCGAAGATCAATTGGATCTCATCCAATTCCTAGATCCGGTAGGTGGACATCCAAGTCCGAAACACATATACTTTATATATGCCAATATGTCAAACATATTTTCCTAACCTTTTTCCTCTGAATCAACTAAGCCTTGGCTTTGGCACAACAAGCTTAATGATTCCAGTTAAGCGGGACCCATTGACATGGAAAGTTTCGTAATCAATGTCGATGGACAAGAAGTGATCTTGACTTTGGCCAACAAATCACAACTTGGACAAGACACCGATATGTAACAAAACCTTCATGATTCAAACACATCCTCAATTGACAAAGGCCTTGACTTTGGCCAACAAGCCAATGCCAACTTTGGATCTTGAGTAAGAATCACTCAACGGAAGGAAAAACGCTTAATATATTTTTGAGGGTTTTTCGCGTAAATTGGCATCCAATTTATTATCTTTGATTAGGTCTCATCATACACCCTTAAGCATGCTTCTAAAACATCATAAGGCGCAAAAGTAAATTAATAACGATATGCGGATGGATATTTAAACAGATTGTTCCTAGAACAAATCACTCATTTCCTCTCCCCGACTAGAACTATTCTAACTCCTACCCTTTTACAAAATACAATAAAGAAACCTCATATACATTGAGGGGAATAGGTGAGAAGAGAATTACAAGGAGTAATGAGATTAAAGGCTGGACACGCAGGTCCAATTTAATAAATTCTAAACTTATTACAATTTCCAAAATTGCCCTTGCCCTTCTAATATCCATCCGATATACGTTATTCATACATCACATTATGTATTCAATCAAAACATGTTTATTACAATCAATCTAATCCAATTAATTAATCTTTGATTAATGACCATCCAATGTTCAAACAATGATTTGCGCGAGTCCAACTCGTTGAGAATAAATACGTGAGTATTTTGAGTACGTATTCTTGAATTATATCGAACTACAACTTAAATCCAATTTATTTGTATTCAATACTAATTCTTATTTAATTCCAAATTAAATATTTACACTTACATAGTTGCCTTAAAGACTTGGATTCCAAATCCAATCTTGATGGGTCTCAAAGGCCCAATAACATCCAATGTCTTTTTAATTAAAGTCCAATGGGCTTTTAATTGATTCTTAAGGCATGGGCTTTGGCCATAATGGATCAAACCCAAAATGCCAAGGCCCAATAGGAATCACCCTATTGCCATCAAATCAATTTAGGCCCATTAGGCCCAATCAAATACTTTAAAGGGCCAAGTGATGTATTTGGACTTCATGGAATTGGTTTTGGGCCCAATTGGATCCAATCCAAAAGTCCAAAACCAAACTTGGTCAAACCAAGCCCATTAGGCCCAAATACACACTTTTAGCCCAATTCAATTTTAAAGGCATTTTACATAATTATAATATTCCAAATATCACAATTATTTTAATTAAAGTGTATTAGCCATAATTAATTAATTAAACTCAATATTTCCAAAATATTAATTAACTTAATTAATCATGCTTAAACTAATAATTCATGCTTAACATAAAATCAAGCCAAAAACACATCATTGCATGCTTGAGACATATTGAAGCCTAAGATCATCATTTCATGCTCAACATGCACTTTGATTTTAACATGAACATTATAGACATTGATTCTAATCATATTAAACCAACTATCATCATTTAAACATGCATCCAAACACATTATTTCATGTTACAAAAAACAAAAAAACTGCAGTGCAAAGCCTAGTGATTCGGCCAGCTAAGAATTTTTTTTTGTTGCTTTTGATTTATTTGAAATCTAATCATGCATAACTCTAAGTTATCATGTTGTAAACATACTCAAAGCATCAATTTCAAAAAATCATGCTCAAAATAAAAAAGCCCCAAATTTTAGATTCAAGAACCCTAAAATTATCATGCTTAAATTAGGCTCATGATACCATTGTTAGTGTTCCTAGAACATTATAAGGATCTAATAAGCATGCATAATAAAGATTTGATCATTATAAGGTGCGGAATATACTTACAATGAGTGTAGAGCTTTAAAAAAATTTGAGATCCAAGATCTCCAAGATCCAAGCTTTATGATGATTCCAAGCTATTGAGGAGTTTCCCTATCACCTTTGTTCACTTCCAAAGTGCTAGCTTTTGATGATTTGAAAAACAAATCAAAGAGAAGAGGGGAGAAAATTCGGCCAAGCAGAGGTTCTTTAGGGTTTTGTGTTTTTGTTTGTGTTGTCACAGTGTTACAAAAATTGAAATGCCTTTTTATTTACCAAAAGGTGAAACCATTTCACCTTTTACCCAATACAAGGTAGATTTGGTAAATGGTTTCATAAAAGCAAAACAAGGTGGTTGTGTGGTGGGAACACCTACCACACTTTTGGCTCCAAATATTTGAATCCGAAATTCAAATATCTCTACGGGCATTTGACGCGGCTCGGTTCCGTTTAATCCGATTAAACGATCCTTCGTCGCTAAATAATTAAATCCAATTTAATTAAATAACGATGCCTCGCAAATATATTCGAACGTCGTTCACGAACTAATTCTAAATTAATTCGTTCGTTCGCATTAAAGTCCGACTTTAATCTCGTAATGAAATCCAATCCATTTTAATATCCGATATATTAATTTTAGCCCGTTTGAATAAATTAAATAGAAAAATCAAATTTAACTATTAAATTTATTTTACCGATTAATTCCAAATTAATCGCGTTCTTTCGCCACTGTACACTTTTAATCCCAGATTAAATAAAGCCCATATTAATCCCAGATTAATTTTCTCTCTCTTAATTAATCCCAGATTAATTCCAATTTAAGTCAACTGTCATCGGTGAATCCTTGGGAAGCGACCCAAGAGATCTCTGGATATGTTGGCAGTAAATCCGGTTATCGGACTATCCGATAAAGCGAGTACCTCGTACTACGTGCTTACCGATTTACAAGACATGGTTGGCTTCTAGCAAAGCACCGTGCCTACCCAATTCTCCAGAAATATTCTTACTGGAATATATAATCTATGTCAGACGTAGAATACCTAGTATCTCGTATTTCGATCCAGTATCAGATGTCACGTGCTAGGCCTGGGGCTGGAATAGTGTCTGCCCCGTACGAAGCACATATCGGATATCAAACAACTAGTCTCTTTGAATCGGATAATCATGACCTTGTCACATTATCCCGATGGTTGCAACACAATAGAGAACGAGTTATGAATCCCTGCGTGATCATCATCTCCATATGTCTGGAGTGACACTTCCGTCTTGACATCACATCCAATACACTACGATTCTCGATAAACCCAATAGAGGCGTACACAGAACCTGTTAAAGCCCTGGACGACCAAAACCAAAGTTTACCGATTGTCGCAAGTATTAGCGATGTAAGTCTCAGGTTAAGACCAAATACATCTACCCTGACGCGGACTCCCGTAGACACATATACATACTACCAATGGGATTCCGCGGGGTCTATCCAGAGCGAAGCTGTTTTCCGTACCATCGGTAAAACACAACCTCCTATCGCACTTGCATAAGTATCCTATACTTAAACATATGAGAACTGTGCCGTTATGCTCTCACAACGCGCACAAGTGCAATACTAGTCTATTCCGCATTATCGATGTCCAGTCTCGATAATACTACGACTAGGGATATTTAATGATTAAACCTTTATGGATTGATACTGTCTCATATCATCTCAATCCGGAACTAATCATATGGACTTTTACCATTTATATGTAATAGTAAATGAATTACGAAATGATAAAAGGCAATTTCAATATTACATAGTCAATTTTGTACAAAACACAATGTCTTTTACAAACGGTGACGCTATGGGTCATAATTGTCTAACAGTTTTCATTGAGGAATCAGATCGGACATGCAAAGTTTAGGGGTTCTATGGATAGAGTAGTGGAGTTAGTCGGTTTTTAGTTGAAGATTGTCGCCAATAACATGGTTAATGGTCCTTCGGGATCAGTCGGTGTGATGAGCGCTCATACTCTGACAGGGTTGAGTTAAGCTACAAAACTATTCTGTCCAGGATTTTGCATAGGTATCAGATAGCCAGTCAGCGAGAGTTTGAATAGTTGGTACGGGTGAGCATTATGACAATTTCTGAGTATATGACAACGATTTACAGAATTGTTCGCATTGGCCCCACATCTATCAGTATAGAGGAAAATGAAGGTGGAAGAATTTTAAATGTGCTACGAGACTTATTTTTTCCGCTCCAATCATTTCACAGAGACCACTACATATACCCAAGTATTAGATGTTGCCTTGCGATTTGAAGCACGGGTTAGACAGAGACAATTAAAGAGGAAGTCTCGAAAGAAATCTAGATAAGGGGATTAGGCCATAACAGAGTGACCATATTAGATAGAAACATATGTCAGCTCTGCCTATGGCACGCAGAGACATAGGTTCAGTTATAGGGGATCAGGATCGTATGCTGGCTTAGAGTGTCACCTCTCTTGCAGTTTCCTCTCCCTCAATAGCCTATCTTGGGCAAACCTTACCATAATGTTTGATTTATGGATAAGCACATACCAAGACTTGTAGATTTGGGAGTAGAGGTTGTTATCGCTATAGACAAATAGGTCATTTGTAGAAAGACTGTCCGGTACCAGCAGAGCAATTTCCATCTTTCAGTGTCACCCCATCTACACCCTAACCATAGCCTAACAGAAGTGTAGGAACCAAAATGTTTGATTTGTGGACGAGCACATACCAGGACTTGTAGATCTAGGAGTAGAGGTTGTTATCGGTGTGGACAAATGAGTTATTTGAAGAGAGACTGTCTGGTACCAGCAGAGCAGTTGCCATCTTTCAGTGTAACCCCATCTACACCCCAACCACAGCCTAATAGAAATGTAGGAGGAGGAGAGCATAGGCCAGTGAGTAGAGGTCAGACAATATAAGAATGAGGTAATCAGTTGGTGAATGAAGGCAAGTTTCCTCCAGTAGAGTTCAGGGTACGGTGTATGCCCTCACCGCCAGGAGGTGCAGACATCCAATGCGGTTGTCACAGGTATATTACTGATTTATTATGTGTAAGCAAGGGTATTATTTGTTTCAGGTGCTACATATTTTATTTTGGCACCCTGTTTTGGGACTTAAACGAGTAGGGACATTGAGCCTCTAGACTTCCCTATCATTATAGCTACAACAATTAGAGACCCCTTAGAAGCTACGCAGGGTGTAAGGTAGTGTTCTATAGATATTGAAGGGTATATTTCCTATGCCAATATATTAGTGTTGGGTATATTGAGCTTTTATGTTATTCTGGGGATAGATTGGCTAGCTAAGCACCATGCGATACTTGTTTGTCATGAGAAGACCGTTACTTTACATGTTCACGATAGACCAGTAAAAGTCTACCAGGGGGATAGAATTGTAGTGCCTCACAATTTGATATCAACTATGCAGGCACTTCAGCTACTTCAGAAGAGAAATATGGGTTACTTGACTTATGTAAAGGATAATAGAATGGAAAATATAGATCTTGAGCAGATCATGATGATGATGGAGTATCCTAATGTGGTCCTAGATAAGTTTCCAGGATTACCTCGGGATAAGGAGATTGAGTTTGGTTTAGACATTATACCAAGAACCCAGTCTATATCAATTCCTCCATACAGAATGGCCCCTGCAGAACTTAGGGAGTTGAAAGCACAGTTACAAGACTTGCTGGATAAGGGCTTTATTCACCCTAGCGTGTCTACGTGGGGTGCTCTGGTGTTGTTTGTGAAGAAGAATGATGAGACACTACGAATAGGTATAGATTATTCGCAACTGAATATAACAAATATCCACTACCAATGATTGATGATCCATTTAATCAGTTACATGGGGCGTAGTGCTTCTCAAAAATCGATCTATGGTCGGGTTATCATCAATTGAAGATTCGAGAGAGTGATGTCCCAAAGATGGCTTTTTGAACCAGATACGGGCATTGCGAGTTCTTAGTAATGTCAGTTGGTCTGATAAATTCCCCTGTAGCATTTATGGATTTGATGAACAGTGTGTTTAGACCTTTTCTAGACCAGTTTGTTATAATCTTTATTGATGATATTATGGTGTATTCGCGTAATGAGAAGGATCATATGGAGCATTTGCATAAGGTGTTATAGAAACTGAGGGAACAAAAGTTATACGCTAAGTTCTGGAAGTGTGAGTTTTGGTTGACTTGTTTGGTATTTTTGGGTCATATTGATGAGAATCTGCCTGGAACGGAGCCAGACAAACCCACACAAGATTGAAATCATTCCCAAGAAACACCAAGACAGTTCGGATAAGAAACTATAAACCTCTGAAGAACAAGCAACAGAAACCTAGAGTGCTAATAGGGGCGCCACAAAGGGTTAGCAGTCCTTTGATAAGCCAAAACCAGTGAGAACAAATTGAGGAACTCAATGCTCACGAATTGATGAATAATTTTATTGAAAGAGAGTTGTGTAATACAACCAAAGAGTTTAGCCTTTTTATAGGGAGGCTGCAACCACAACCCTAACCCACAAGGATAAAACGAAATCCCTTAACCCATAAGGATAAAACGAAACCCTTAACCCATAAGGATAAAACGAAACTACCCACACACCAATAGGTATGTATCCTAAAACTAAGTTAACCTATCCCCACGTGCAAACCCTTTCACACTTATCCTAATTCCCAAACATAAAATAATAATCTAAAGAAAATAGTCAAACGTAAATAATGGGCCGAAAACCATAATTGACAAGCCCTAAATAAATGAATAACAAATGTCAAATAACTATAATAGAATAGGCCTAAGTGACTCGTTCCTCCGCAGCCTGAATAAGATTACCATTCTATGTTTGTCCAACGTCAAACCAATACTCAATGAGGTAGAAGTACGGGAATAGTCAGATACTATCTTCTGTATGAATCCATTCATAGCTTCTTAGATCTTCTTAGCTCTAGACCTCATGATTGAACCTTCTGGAACTTGTATTGTGGCGGTCCGTCCAGCATGTGCTGCATCTTGGGTGGCTGTATCCTAGGCCTCATCATGCCCCCTCTCCTCGAAAGGATTCGACCTCGAATCTACATCAAATAAAGAAATATCAAAATTATTAAATGACGCAGAAACATTAAACTCACCTGGAAAATCCACTTTGTAGGCATTGTCATTGATTTTCTCAAGAATCTGAAATGGGCCATCGCCTCGGGGTTGGAGTTTGGATTTCTGTTGCTTTAGAAAACTCTCTTTTCTCATGTGTACCCAAACCCAATCACCAGATTCGAAAGAGACACGACATCTACCCTTATTGGCATGTGATGCATATTGTTCATTCTTCTTCTCAATGTGTTGTCTCGCTTTCTCATGTATAGACTTGACCAAGTCGGCCTTATGCTTACCATCCAGACTCACCCTCTCGTCAACGGGCAAAGGCAGTAAATCCATAGGTGTGACTGGGTTAAATCCATACACAAGTTCAAAAGGAGAATAAGTAGTAGTGGAATGAATACTACGATTATATGCAAACTCAATGAAAGGTAAACATTCTTCCCATGTCTTTAAATTCTTAGAAATGACAGTACGTAATAGTTGGGACAAAGTCCTATTAACGACTTCAGTTTATCCGTCAGTCTTTGGGTGACAAGTGGTGGAAAATAATAGTTTAGTTCCCAGCCTACCCCATAAAATTTTCCAAAAATGACTTAAAAACTTTGCATCCCTGTCCGATACTATACTTCGAGGTACACCATGTAAGTGAACAACCTCACTAAAAAATAAGTCAACAATGTGTGTGGCATCATCTGATTTGTGACATACAATAAAGTGTACCATCTTGCTAAAACGGTCAACTACAACAAAAATAGAGTCCCGACCCTTCCTAGATCTAGGCAATCCTAACACAAAGTCCATGGAAATAACTACCCACGGTGTCTGATGAATAGGTAAAGGTGTATAAAGCCCATGTGGTTAAACTTTAGATTTTGCTTTCCTACAAGTAATGCAACCAGTACAAATGCGTAGGACATGCTTCTTCATTTTAGGCCAATAAAAATGTTCATTCAAGATATCCAATGTTTTTACAACACCAAAATGACCCATAAGACCCCCACTATGTGCTTCACGGATTAATAATTCATGCATAGAACAACTAGGCACACATACTTTATTCTCTTTAAATAAAAAATCATATTTTCTGTAAAACTTACCATAAGCACCGTTGTCACATGCACTGTAGATCTCAGAGAAGTCATAATCACTTGTATATAAATCTTTGATAAAGTCAAAACCAAGAAACTTAGAACTCAATGATGTTTTACCTGCGTGAAAGTGCATCATGAACCATATTTTCCTTACCTTGCTTATATCGAATGACATATGGGAAGGTCTCCACGAACTCCATCCATTTCGCATGTCGTTTATTAAGTTTTCCTTGACCCTTGATATGTTGCAGAGATTCATGGTCAGTGTGAATCACGAACTCTTTTGGCCAGAGGTAATGATGCCATGTTTCCAGTGCTCTGACTAAGGCATAAAACTCTTTGTCATATGTTGGGTAACGCAGCGCTGCACCGTTGAGCTTTTCACTGAAGAAAGCTATAAGACATCGTTCCTGCATAAGGACTGCCCCAATACCGACATCTGAAGCATCACACTCAATCTCAAAAGTTTAGCTAAAGTTAGGTAGGGCTAAAACATGAGTAGAACATAATCGACTTTAAGAAGTTTAAAGCAGTCTCTTGTTCTTCCCCCCAATGGAAACTAGTATTTTTCTTTACTACTTCAGTAAGTGGGGGCAGCGATAGTACTAAAGTCTTTGACAAACCTCCTATAGAAACTGGCTAGTCCGTGGAAACTCCTAACCTCAGTGATGCTCTTAGGTGTAGGCCACTCACTAATGGCCTTGACCTTGTTTTCATCAACCTCAATGCCTTGAGCACTAATGACATACCCTAGAAATATCACTTTTCCATGCAAAAATCACATTTTTTAAGGTTAGCATACAATAATTCTTTCCTCAAAACATCAAACACAGCTCGCACATTTCCGACATACTCTTCTAAATTCTTGTTGTACACTAAAATATCATCGAAATAAGCGACTACAAATTTATCGAAGAAGGCACGTAAAACATGATTCATTAGACGCATAAAGATGGTAGGAGCATTTGTAAGCCCAAATGGCATCACAAGCCACTCATATAACCCATATTTTATTTTAAAGGCAGTCTTACATTCATCCCATTCCCGCATTCTAATTTGATGATATCCACTTTTAAGGTCAATTTTTAAAAAATACAAGAGCCATATAATGCATCCAACATATCATCTAATCTATGGATAGGGTGGCGATACTTTACAGTGATATTGTTGACTGCTCGACAATCCACGCACATTCTCCATGTAACATCTTTCTTTGGGACTAATAGAACTGGAACTACACACGGACTCATGCTTTCTCATACATATCATTTGCTCATCAACTCCTCCACTTGCCTTTGGAGCTCCTTAGTTTCCTCAGGGTTGCTGTGGTAAGCTGGTCGGTTAGGAATGACCGCCCCTGGAGTGAAATTGATTTGATGTTCAATTCCACGAATTGGTGGTAAACCTTGAGGGATCTCCTCTGCAAACACATCTCCATAATCCTGTAATAAAGAAGTAAACACACTAGGCAAAACAGTGTTAGGGTTAGTGTCATCCGAACTCAGAAAAGTTTCTCTATACATAAGAAGGATCATCACTTTATTCCTGGCATACTCTCTCATTAATTCTCCCTCTTTAGCAAAGAAACTATTTTTCATTCTACCCATACTCTCATTATTTTATGCACGCTCACTGTATTTCTCACTCACTCCCCTAGAACTATTAACCTCATCCCTTCGACTCTCATCCGCGTTCTTGCCCACGGGTTCTTGCACTGTGGAAGTCTGTAGCTTCATTTGATCCTCAAAGACTTCTCGTGGCGTCAACGGAACAAGTGTAACCATTCTTCCATCTTTCTCAAAACAATATATGTTACGAAACCCATCATGCATCACTCTCCTATCAATCTGCCAAAGACGCTCCAGTAATAAATGGCCAGCTTGCATTGGGACTACATCACATAACACCTCATCCTTGTATTTACCGATAGTGAAACTAAAAAAAGACAAAAATTAGAACAGATATGTGAACTAACCTTGGAACCTTTGCTCTGATACCAACTGATGAGAACCTACCTGAAACGGAGCCAGACAAACCCACACAAGATTGAAATTGTTCCTAAGAAACACCAAGACAGTTCGGATAAGAAACTCTACACCTCTGAAGAACAAGCAACAGAAACCTAGAGTGCTAATAGGGACGCCACAAAGGGTTATCAGTCCTTTGATAAGCCAAAACCAGTGAGAAAAAATTGAGGAACTCAATGCTCACAAATTGATAAATAATTTTTTTGAAAGAGAGTTATGTAATACAACCAAAACGTTTAGCCTTTTTATAGGGAGGCTGCAACCACAACCCTAACCCACAAGGATAAAACGAAATCCCTTAACCCTTAACCCATAAGGATAAAACGAAACTACCCGCACACCAACAGGTGTGTACCCTAAAACTAAGCTAAGCTATCCCCATGTGCAAACCCTTGCACGCTTATCCTAATTCCCAAACATAAAATAATAATCTAAAGAAAATAGCCAAACGTAAATGATGGGCCGAAAACCACAAATGACAAGCCCTAAATAAGTGAATAACAAACGTCAAATAACTATAATAGAATAGGCCTAATTGACTCATTCCTCCACGGCCTTAATAAGATTCACCATTCTATGTTCCTCCAACTCAAACCCATACTCAATGAGGTAGAAGTACGGGAATAGTCAGATACCATCTTCTGTATGAATCCATGCATAGGTTCTTGGATCTTCTTAGCTCTAGACCTCATGATTGAACCTTCTGGAACTTGTATTGTGGCAGTCCAGGTGGTTTCTATGATTAGTCCCAAGATCATAATGAAAAATGACATGCTAATGAATAATGGAGAAGTATGGCGGAAACACACTTACATCGATCGGTTTTGGATGCGTTAAACAACAAAAATTTTCCCTCCAAGTAGTCCAAGATTCGGCCAACGCAGTCCACAATGCTCCAAGATTTGTTTGATTTTTCGAAGCCCTTGGATAGGTTTCCCTATCACCTCTTGATGATCCTTGAAGAGTGCTAGCCCTTAGTGAATTTTTGCAACAAAGATTCACACTTTTCCTTCACAATTTAGGCTAAGAAAATGAAGAAAATGGAGAGCAAAAACCGGTTCACAGTTTCGGCCTTGGGGGAGAGAAGAGAAGATATGTCTTTTGATTTCAAAAATCAATATATTGGTTTCAAAAATAATTAATTAAATCATATACCAAAAGTGAGTTTTGGTATATGTCAACATGTCTTTCACCTTTACAAGATATGGAGTGTTTTTCACTCTTTCAACAACCCACCAAAACCCATCACATTAAAGTTAATAAAGTGACAAGTGATGTGATGGTTGATGTGACATATGGGCCCCACTAAATTCCGAATGCGAGTGGGCCCGCAAACACTCCCGGGATCGGGTTTGCTAATTCCGAATTAACGAACTTCCATCGCGACGTTATTTAAATCGAATTTAATTAAATAATTATGCCTAGTAAAATTACTATTCACGTTGCTAACGAATTAATTCTAAATCAACTCGTTTGCCCGAATTAAAATCAAATTTAATTCCGCATCGAAATCTAATTTCGAATAATATATTGAATATATTATTTTAATGATTAATCTCACTTCAAATAGTACTTTATCCAAGATAAAGTCTCTTCGTAATTAATCCTAGGTTAATTAAGTTTGAATCATACGTCATCGATGAATCTTCGGGAAGCGACCCAAGATATCCTTGGATATGTTGGCAGTAAATACGGTCGTCAGACTATCCGAACACGTACGTACCTCATACTACATTTTTACCGATTTATGAGACAAGGTTGGCTTCTAGCAAAGCGCCATGCCAACCCAATTCTCCAGAAATATTCTTACTGGAATATATAATCTATATCAGGTATAGTATACCGTAGTATAGCGTATGCGATCCAGTATCGGATGTCACTTGCAAGGCCTGGGGCTGGAATAGTGTCTGCCCCGTACGAAGCACACATCGGATATCTAGCAACTAGTCTCTTTTAATCGGATAATCATGACCTTGTCACATTATCTCGATGGTTGCAACACAATAGAGAACTAGTTATGAATCCCTGCGTGATCATCATCTCCATATCTCTGAAGTGATACTTCCATCTTGACATCACATCCAATACACTGCGATTCCCAATAAACCCAGTAGAGGCGTACACAGAACCTGTTAAAGACCTGGACGACCAAAACCAAAGTTTACCCATTGTCACAAGTACTAGTGATGCAAGTCTCAGGTTAAGACCAAATACACCTAGCCTGAAGTGGACTCCCATAGACACATATACATACTACCAATGGGATTCCGCGGGGTCTATCCAGAGCGAAGTTATTTTCCGTACCATCAGTAAAACACAACCTCCTATCGCACTTGCATAAGTATCATGTACTTAAACATATGAGAACTATGTCGTTATGCCCTCACAACGCGCACAAGTGCAATACTAGTCTATTCCGTATTATCGATGTCCAGTCTCGATAATACTACAACTATCGATATTTAATGATTAAACCTTTATGGATTGATACTGTCTAATATCATCTCAATCCGGAACTAATCATATGGACTTTTACCATTTATATATCAAAGTAAATAAATTACAAAACGGTAAAAGGAAATTTCATTACTACATAGTTAATTTTGTACAAAAACACAATGTCTTTTACAAACAATGACGCTATGGGTCATAACTGTCCAACAATCTCCCACTTGGCCTATAGCCAGTCACTCGAGCATCTAATACCTGAACTATGTACATGTCGCTCAAACTTTTACTGAGGAATAGCTTTCGTCAGTGGATCTGCCATGTTGTCATCTGATGCGACCTTCTCGACCTTCACATCGCCACGATATATGATCTCATGTATCAGATGGAAACGTCGAAGAACATGCTTGGATCGTTGATGAGACCGCGGTTCCTTAGCCTGCGCTATAGCCCCGTTATTGTCACAATACAATGGAACGGGCTCAGCTGCTAACGGAACTACTCCTAATCCAATTAGGAATTTTGGGATCCAAACTGCTTCCTTTACTACTTCAGCTGCAGCAATGTACTCCGCTTCTGTTGTTGATCAGCAATAGTCTCTTGCTTGGAAGATTTCCAGCTCACTACTCCATTATTCAAACAAATAATGTACCCGGATTGAAACTTACAGTCGTTTTTCTTGTTTGGAAACTTGCATCGGTATACCCAGTTACCTCAAGTTCTCCATCTCCATATATAAGAAAGCATCCTTAGTTCTTCTAAGATACTTTAGGATATTCTTAACCGCCATCCAGTGACCTTCACCTGGATCGGCCTGATAGTGACTACACATGCTCAAAGCATAGGAGACATCAAGTCGCGTACATATCATGGCATACATGATCGATCCGACTGCCGAGGTGAATGGTATCCGACTCATGTTATCTCTCTCATCTTGAGTTTTATGACACATGTCCTTAGATAGATAGACACCATGTGACACAGGCAACAGTCCCATCTTAGACTGATCCATGTTGAATCTCTTCAACACTTTGTCAATATATGTACTATGGGAGAGTCCAAGCAGCTTTCTAGATCTACCCCGGTAGATCTTTGTTCCCAAAATAAAGGCTGCTTCTCCCAGATCTTTCATGGAGAATTTCAATGAAAGCCAAGCTTTCACCGACGTTAGTATGGGAATATCATTGCCTATAAGCAATACATCGTCAACATAAAGGATAATAAAAGTCAGTGCTGTCCCACTAACCTTCTTGTATACATGAGGAGCATCTTCATTTTGAATGAATTATATTCTTTTATGATCTCATCAAAACGTTGGTTCCATGACCGCGATCCTTTGCTTCAGTCCATAAATGGACCGATGTAACTTACGAACCTTATTTGCAAGTCCAGGCATGATAAAACCGTCAGACTATTGCATATAAATATCCTTCGAAAGGTTTCCGTTCAGGAAAGCGGTTTTAACATCCATCTGCCATATCTCGTCATCGAAATATGCAGCATAGCAAGCATTATCCGAATGGATTTAATCATGGCAACGGGTGAGAAAGTTTCGTCGTAATCGACACCATGTCGTTGACGATACTCCTTCGCTACAAGCCTAGCTTTGTACGTTTGTACGTTGCCATCCATGTCGGTCTTCTTCTTGAAGACCCATTTGCAACCATTAGGCTTTACTCTTTCTGGTGCACAACCAGTGTCCAAACTTGGTTGGTGTTCATGGAATCCATTTCATACTTCATGACCTCTTGCCATAAAGCAGAATCGATATCTTGTATCGCTTCCCCATACGTAGCTGGTTCGTTATCCTCAATGAGATTAATATCTACATGAGGTGAGATCAGAACCCCATACCTCTCAGGTTGTTTCCTGACTCTCTCCGACCTACGTGGTCCTTGTGTAATAGAAGATTGTGGTACAGTTTCATCCCGGATGGACTGTTCTTATTCCGTTGAGGATTCTATGCCAGGAACAGTATCAATCCGATTTTCATCGAGTTCTACTTTCCTCCCACTAACCACTGTATTTAGGAATTCCTTCTCAAGGAAAACCGGATGTAGAGCAACAATACTTTGTTCTCTCGTGGGTGATAGAAGTAATATCCTTTGGTTTCCCTAGGATATCCTATGAATATGCATTTATCCGATTTAGGCTCAAGTTTGGTACCTTCCAAACGTTTGACGTATGCCCAGCATCCCCAAATCTTCAGGAATGAGAAACCCAGTTTCTTTCATGCCCATATCTCATACGGAGTCTGTTGAACAGACTTTGACGGAACCTTAAGCGACTCATCATAGACCTTACCATGTCTAACAAAGTACGGTTTCTCCGTTTGGATACACCGTTTAATTGCGGTGTTCCAGAAGGAGTCCACTGTCAAAGAATACCATATTCTTTTAGGTAATCAAGAAACTCATTGCTTAAGTATTCGCCACCATGGTCCAACCGTAATGTCTTAATACTCTTGCCGGTCTGTTTTTCAACTTCGTGTCGAAACTCTTTGAATTTCTCAAAAGATTCTGACTTGTGTTTCATAAGATACACATAACCATAACGTGATGCATCATCCATAAAGGTTACGAAGTATTCGTATCCACCTCTAGCCTGGCTAGACATGGGCCCACATACGTCACTATGAACGAGGGCTAACAGTTCGGTGGCACGTTCACCTTTACCGCTAAAAGGTGATTTAGGCATTTTACATAATAAGCAAGATTCACAGACGTCATATGAATTTGGATCAAATCCGTCCAAGTACCCACTCTTCGAAAGTGTGGATATGTGAGTCTTGTTTATGTGTTCCAGACGACAGTGCCACATATAAGTTTCATCTTTGTCACTCATTTTGAGTCTTTTGTTTGTTATATTAAATGTTGGAGATAGATTTATATTCAAAATATAATGACCATATTTACAACGGCAGTGCAAATTTCTACATCATTTTTATATAAGTAAAACCAGTATTCCAAAATACAAAATTATACCCACATTGGGTTAACATAGATACAGAAATAATATTCCTAGTTAAACTAGGTACATAATAACAGTTATTAAGTTCAAGTACATGCCCCGAGGGCAGTTCTAACATTAAAGTGCCAACGGCCAAAACAGTGACTGGTGCCCCATTTCCGACGCATAGATCAATCTCCCCTGAGGTCAGTCTCCTGCTAATCTGCAGATCATGCACATCAGTATATATGTGAGTACCACAACCAGAGTCAAAAATCCAATTTTTAAAACTAGAAGTAGCCATGTTTATTTCAATAACAAACATACATGTAGCCGGTGTCTTGCCCGCTTTAATCTCCTTCTAGAGCGCCTTGTACTCGCGGCAGTCACGCTTCCAGTGACCCCACTTGCCGCACTGGAGGCAAACATCCTGAGATTTTTCCTTAGGCTTCCCAGAAGCCTTTGACGATTTGGCCTTTCCCTTTCTTTTATGCTTCTTCTTCTTCACACCTCCAGTCACCTTGGGCCCAACCCTCAGTGTCTGAGATGTCGAAGTAAAGTATTACCCTTGAGAAGCTCCTTCTCAGCTTCCTTGAGAGTTGACAATAACTCTCCAAGAGTATCATCTGTGTTCATCAAATTAGAGTTTATGATGAATTATCTCCAGGTTTCGGGGAGAGATTACAAGATCATATCTATGGTAATCTCAGCCTCAAAGACTATCCCCAACTCAGCTAGCTCATCTATGTCAGCAATCATATGTGCCACATGGGACTCAACATACATGCCTTCTGAAATACGTGAACGGAAGAGCTTCTTTACTAACTCATATCTCTGCGATCTTTTGTTATATCGGTGAAGATCGTGCAACCTCACCAACATGTTATAAGGATCCAAGTCCCTATTCTGTCGATGGAAATTCTGAGTCATAGCAGCAAGCATAATTGACTGAGCAGTATCACAATCATCACTGTGAGTCTTCCAAAGATCCAGCTCAAGCAGCTCATCAGGTTTGGACTTAGGCCCAAGGGTCTCTGTATAGTGTATAGCAGCCTCTCGGCTCCAAGGACTATCCTCAGATTCATTTCCCAATCGGAAAAGTTCGTGCCCTTAAAGACATTCTCCCCCATGATAATGTCTCAGAGATTTCCCTTTCCAGCCATCTTGACTACGATAGTCAAACTATCTAGTCAACGATATTTGGGTACAGTCTAACAGTTACAAGAAAAATAACATTATATTAGTCCAACTAATAAAATAATTTTGACGAAATAATTTGAAAGCGTGTAAAGCTAAGTATCTGAAAAAATTGAAAATTCAATACTAGCCTCCCACTATTTTTCGGCGAGCCTCTAACCCTCTGTCAAGTACTCGAGAACAGTTTCCTAGTGGGCTAGGATACCGTTAAATAACACACAACCTTGACTTTGGCCAACAAGCTGTATGATATTTAACTAGGTAGATCTCGAAGATCAATTAGATCTCATCCAATTCCTAGATATGGTAGGTGGACACCCAAGTTCGAAACATATATACAATACATATGCCAATGTATCCAATATATTTTCCTAACCTTTTCCTCTGAATCAACTAAGCCTTGGCTTTGGCACAACAAGCTTAATGATTCCAGTTAAGCGCGACCCATTGACATGGAAAGCTTCGTAATCAATGTCGATGGACAAGAAGTTATCTTGAATTTGGCCAACAAATCACAATTTGGACAAGACACCGATAGATGGAACAAAACTTCCATGATTCAAACACATCCGCAATTAACAAAGGTCTTGACTTTGGCTAACAAACCAATGCCAATTTTGGATCTTGAGTAAGAATCACTCAACGGAAAGAAAAATCGCTTAATATAAGTTTTGAGGGTTTTTTCGCGTAAATTGGCAACCAATTTATTATCTTTGTTAAGGTCTCATCATACACCCTTAAACATGCTTCTAAAACATCATAAGACGTGAAAAGTAAATTAATAACGATATGGGGATGGATATTTAAACAGATTGTTCCTAGAACAAATCGCTCACTTTCCTCTCCCGGCTAGCACTATTCTACTTCTACCCAATTACATAATACAATAATAGAAACCTCATTAATATTGAGGGGAATTAGGTGAGAAGAGAATACAAAGAGATAATAAGAGATAAGGCTGGACACGCAGGTCTAATTTATAAATTCCAAATTTACAAAAATTTTCAAAATTACCCTTTCCCTTCTAATATCCATCCGATATACACTATTCATTCAACACATCCATATATTCATTCATAGCATGCTATTCAACCAATCTAATCCAATTAATTAGTCTTTGAATTATGTGATCATCCAATGTTCAAACAATAATTTGATTTTGCGCGAGTCCAACTCATTTGATAATAAGTACTCAAAGTATGAATTCTTGAATTATATCGAACTACTCGTTAAATCTAATTTAAGTCGTATTCAATACTAATTCTTTTATTTAATTCCAAATTAAATATTTACACTTTTAATGTGCTTTAACGACTTAGATTTCAAATCTAATCTTATCGGGTCTCAAAGCCCAACTAACATCCAATGTTCATTTAATTAAAGTCCGATGGGCTTTCAATTGATTTCATAAGGCATGGGCTTTGGTCAATGTGGGTCAAACCCAATTACTAAGCCCTAGTAAGGAATCACCCTCATTTTCCATAAAACCAATATCAAGCCCATAAGGCCCAATTAAACTTTAAAGCCCATTTATTACATTTGGACTTAATGGAATGATTTAGGCCCAATTAAGATCTAATCCAATTGGCCTAAACCAACTTGGCCCAACCAAGCCCATTATGCCCAAATATAATAATTTCAAGCCCAATTCAAAATTAAGCCCATTAACCAAATTTTATAAATTCTAAATTTTATAACTTAGTTAATTAAAGGATAATACATCAATTAATTAACTAAATCAATATTTCCAAAATACAATTTACCAATTAATTATGTATCTAATTGTTCAATTATTGTCCAATAATTTTTGAATCAAAAATCAAGTCCATAGATGCCATATAGCTCTCGGCCAAGGTAAGCTTTTAAGTTCGATTTCGTTTTTCAATCCGATCGAATTACAAATCGACTTTTCATTCGTTTCAACTCATCCAATGATCATCAAAACAAAATTTTCAAGAGCCTAGGGTACTACTCATATTCGGCCAAGCCTTAAGGTGGGGTAAATTTTGATCCAATCACAATTTGTTGAAATTGATCCAATCACATCTCATTTCATCAACATACAAACATACTCAACCATTCAATTTAATCAAATCATGCTCACATGGATTTTCCCCAAATTTTACCCTAATATATTTCATGCTCATTATAGGCTCAATGATACCATTGTTGGTTTCTATGATTAGTTCCAAGATCATAATGAACAATGAAATGCGAATGAATAACGAAGAAGTATAGCGGAAACACACTTACATCGATCGGTTTTGTATGCGTCAAACAGCAAAAATTTTCCCTCCAAGTAGTCCAAGATTTGGCCAAGGCAGTCCACAATGCTCCAAGCTTTGTTTGATTTCTCCAAGCCATTGGATAGGTTTCCCTATCACCTTTTGTTGATCCTTGAAAAGTGCTAGCCCTTAGTGCATTTTTGCAACAAAGATTCACACTTTTCCTTCACACTTTAGGCTAAGAAAATGAAGAAAATAGAGAGCAAAAACTGGTTCACAGTTTCGGCCTTGGGAGAGAGAAGAGAAGATATGTCTTTTGATTTCAAAAATCAATATATTTGTTTCAAAAATAATTAATTAAATCATATACCAAAAGTGAGTTTTGGTATATGTCAACATGTCTTTCATCTTTACAAGATATTGAGTGTTTTTCACTCTTTCAACAACCCACCAAAACCCTCACATTAAGTTAGTAAAGTGACAAGTGATGTGATGGTTGATGTGACATGTGGGCCCCACTCGATTCCGAATGCGAGTGGGCCCGTAAACACTCCCGGGCTCGGGTCGCTAATTCCGAATTAATGAACTTCCGTCGCGATGTTATTTAAATCGAATTTAATTAAATAATTCTGCCTAGCAAAATTCTATTTCACGTCGCTAACGAATTAATTCTAAATCAACTCGTTTGCCCGAATTAAAATCTAATTTTAATTCCGCTTCAAAATCTAATTTTGAATAATATATTGAATATATTATTTTAATGATTAATTCCAAATTAATCTTTCTCTCTCTTCAAATAGTACTTTATCCAAGATAAAGTCTCTCCGTAATTAATCCCAGATTAATTAAGTTTGAATCATACGTCATCGGTGAATCTTCGGGAAGTGACCCAAGAGATCCCTGGATATTGTTGGCAGTAAATACAGTCGTCGGACTATCCGAACACGTACGTACCTCGTACTATATTTTTACCGATTTACGAGACAAGGTGGCTTCTAGCAAAGCGCCATGCCTACCCAATTCTCCAGAAATATTCTTACTGGAATATACGATCTATATCAGGCGTAGTATACCATAGTATTGCGTATGTGATCCAGTATCGGATGTCACGTGCAAGGCCTGGGCTGGAATAGTGTCTGCCCCGTACGAAGCACATATCGGATATCTAGCAACTAGTCTCTTTGAATCGGATAATCATGACCTAGTCACATTATCCTGATGGTTGCAACACAATAGAGAACTAGTTCTAAATCCCTGCGTGATCATCATCTCCATATGTCTGAAGTGATACTTCCATCTTGACATCACATCCAATACACTACGATTCCCAATAAACCCAGTAGAGGCGTGTTAGTGTTCCTAGAACATGCCAATGATCTAATAAGCATGAAAACATGTGATAAAGATCATTATAAGTTTTGGAATATACTTACAATGAACGGATTTGAGCTTTAATGTTTGAGAAGAGATCTCCAAAATCCAAGCTTTGAGTGATGATTCCAACCCTTGAGTTAGTTTCCCTATCACCTTGGTTGATTCCTTGAAGTGCTAGCTTTGTTGATTTTGCAACAAAATCAAAAAGAAGGTGGCAAGAAGCTCACGCCCATTTCAAGATGTATTAGGGTTTGTTTTGTTCAAGTGTTGTGTTGGAAGTGTGAGAGTTGGCTTTTGGTAAAATCACTTTTACCATTTTCACCTAAACTAGGTGGTTGGGTAAATGGTTTTACCAAAACCATTACAAGGTGGTTGGATGGTTGGTGGCTTGGAATAAATGCCAACTACCCTCCCTACTACCACATGTGAAGTGGGCCCCACATTTGAATTCAAAATTCAAATATCTCTACGAACATTTACCGCTGCTCGGTTCCGTTTAATCTGATTAAACGAAATTTCGTCGCTAAATAATTAAATCTAATTTAATTAAATAACGATGCCTCGCAAATATATTACGAACGTCGTTTACGAATTAATTCTAAATTAATTCGTTCGTTCGTATTAAAGTCCGACTTTAATTTTATAATAAATCCAATTAAAATTAATATATCTGATATATTAATTTTAGCCCATACGAATAAATTAAATAGAAAAATCAAATTTAACTATTAAATTTATTTTACCGATTAATTCCAAATTAATCGCGTTCTCTCTCTTCTAAACACATTTAATCCCAGACTAAATAAAGCCTCAATTAATCCCAGATTAATTTTCCCTCTCTAAATTAATCCCAGATTAATTATAGTTTCAATCAACTATCATCGGTGAATCTTTGGGAAGCGACCCAAGAGATCACTAGATATGTTGGCAGTAAATACGGTCATCGGATTATCCAAATATGTGCGTACCTCGTACCACGTGCTTACCGATTTACAAGCCATGGTTGGTTTATAGCAAAACACCGTGCCTACCCAATTCTCCAGAAATATTCTTACTGGAATATAGAATCTATGTCAGGCGTAGTATACGTAGTATTACGTATTTCGATCCAGTATCAGGTGTCACGTGCTAGGCCTGGGGCTGGAATTGGGTATGCCCCGTATGAAGCACATGTCGGATGTCTGGTAACTAGTCTCTATAATCGGATGAACATGACCTAGTCATATCATCCCGATGACTGCAATACTTAAGAGTACTAGTTCCGTATCCTACATGACATCATCTCCACTATAACTGGAGTGATACTTCTGTCTTGACATCACACCCAATACACTACGATTCTCAATATACCCACTAGAGGCATACACAGAACCAGTTAAAGCCCTGGACGACCAAAACCAAAGCATATTGATTGTCGTAAGTATTAGCGGTGCAAGTCTCAGGTTAAGACCAAATACACCTACCCTGATTTCGGACTTCCATAGACACGTAGTCATACTACCAATGGAATTCCGAGGGTCTATCCAGAGCGAAGCTATTTCCGTACCATCGGTAAACACAACCTCCTATTACACTTGCATGAGTATCCAATACCCAAATATATGAGAAATATGCTGTTACGCTTCCATAACACGCACAAGTGTAATACTAGTCTATTCCGCATTATCGATGTCCAGTCTCGATAATACTAAGACTAGGGATATTTAATGATTAATCCTTTGAGGACTGATACTGTCTCATATCATCTCAATCCAGGAACTAATCATAAGGAGCTCCTATCATTTATACATCTATGTGATCTAATCACAAATGATAAGAGTGCAATCTTCTTGTTACATAGTTAATTTGTACAACAATACCATGATCTGTACAAACAGTGACACTATGGATCATAGTTGTCCAACAATCTCTCACTTGGCCTATAGCCTGTCACTCGAGTGTCATACACCCTAACTATGTACGGTTCGCTCAAACTGTTGAGGAAAGCTTTCATCAGCGGATTTGCGTGATTATCATCTGATGCGATTTATTCGATCATCACATCTCCACGATGTATGATCCGAACGAATCAGATGAATAGTCGAAGTATAATATGGATCGTTGATGAGACCATTAATTCTTTAGCCTGTGCTGACGCCTAACTCAGCTGCTAACAGAACTATATCTAATCTAATTAGATTTATTATCGACCCAAATGGCTTCTATTGCTGCCTCAGCCGCAGCAAGGACCCGTATTTGTTATTTATTCGGTAACATTATCTTTCTTGGAAGATTTCCAGCTCACTGTTCTGTTATTCAAACTGTATAGAACTGTTGTTTTTATCGGTTAGGAAACTTACAGCAGTGATCCCAGTCACTTCAAGTTCTACTTCTCCATAGTTTAAGACATCATCCTTAGTTCTCTAAGATACTAATGGATGTTATTAATATCAATCTAGTGACTATCACTTGGATTGACCTGTTTGTGACTCTATATGCTCAAAGCGTATGAGACACCAGGTAACGTACATTTTTCAATGTACGATTTCTCAGAGAGTGTTAACAACTTTAAATCTATCCCAGTAGATCTTTATTCCTAGAATAAAGGTTGTTTCTCCCAAGAATTCTACGGAGGATTTGCATGAAGGCCAGGCTTTCACCGATTGTAATATGGGAATATCATTTCCAAGAAATGACATATCATCATTATTTAGGACAGTCACTTTCAGTGCGCTCCCACTAACCTTCTTATATACACACGAATCATTTCACGTTTTGAATTAAATCATAAACTATTATGATTACATCAAAATGATAATTCCAAGACCTAATGCTTCCTTCAATCCAACATGGATCAAATAACCTGCAAACCTTGTTTGCTAGTTTTGATACGACAAAATCGTCAGGATGTTGAAAACATCCTCCAAAAGGTTTCCTTTTCAGAAAAGCGATTTTTCGGTTCAGTTGTCATATTTCGTAAATGAAACATGCAGCATCAGCAAGCATTATCCAAATGGATTTAACGTGGCAACAGGTAAAAGATTTCGTTTTGATCAACACAATGTTGATAACGATACCTTTCCGCTACAAGCCTAGCTTAGTACGTTGGTATGCTGCCATCCACGTATGTCTTCCTTGAAGACTTATATAGTACCAATAGGCACAATGTCTTGCGGTACAACAACTAGTGTCCAAACATAGTTGATATACATGGAATCCATTTCGGACTTATGGCACTTTTCCATAATAGGAAGTCGATACCTTGTATCACTTCCTCATACGTAGTCATTTCGTATTCCTCAATAAGATTGACATCTTTTGAGGGTGAGATCAGAAACCCATACCCAGGTTGTTTTCTGACTCTCTCCGACTTACGCGGTTTTTGTGTATTCGAAGATTACTGGTACAGTTTCATCCTTGATGAACTGTTTGTGTTCCATTAAGGACTTGGTGCCTTAAACAGTATAACTCCGATTTTCATCGAGTTTTACTATCCTCCCACTTACCACTGTATATCGGTATTTCTCTTAGGAAAACCACATGGTGAGCAACAATTAAATTGTTCTCAAGTGAGTTGTATAAGTACTATACTTTGGTTTCCATAGGAAAACCTACAATTGGCACTTATCCAATTTGGGTTCTAGTTTGGTATCATCCAAACGTATGCCCAGCATTCCCAAATCATCAGGAATGAGAAAACCATGTTTCTTTCCTGTTCATATCTAATATGAAATCTGTCAAACAGACTTTCATGGAACCTTATTCAAAATAAGTATTGTACTGTTAATGCTTATCCCTTTGAAGGAAAATGGTAGCTCATAGCGACTCATGATTAACCTTATCATGTCCAACAAAATTCGGTTTCTTTGTTCGGACACACCGTCATATTGACGTGTTTCAGGAGGAGTCCTCATTGAAAGAATACTATACCCTTTCAAGTAATTTGAGAAACTTATTGCTTAAGTATTTTCATCATGGTCTAATCGTGATGCTATGAATACTTTAGCCGGTCTGTTTGTCCATTTCGTGTCGAAACTCTAAAAGTTTCCGATTTGTATTTCAGAAGAAACACATAACCATAACGCGATGCCACATCCGTAAGGTCACGAAATATTCATATCCACCTCTAGCCTAGCTAGATATGGGCCCACTTACGTCACTATGAGCAAGGGGTAACAGATCGATGGCACTTACACTTTTACCAAGTAAAAGGTATTTTAGGTACTTTACCTAATAAACTAGTTTCGTAGACATCATTTGAATGGAATCAAATTTTTCCTAGTACCCACTCTTCGAAAGTGTGGATATACGAGTATTGTTTAATGTGTCCCAGACAACACTGCCATAATTAAGTTTTATCTGATCAAATCAGTTTGAGCTATTAGTTTGTCATGTAATATGTTTGAGATTTATTTATATTGAAAAATAAATTCTGTTATTCACATCTAATGTGTTTATCTCAATATCATCTTTATAAAATAAAACACTTTAGTGTTCTAGAATATAAAGGTATACTCGCAACGAGTTATACTCGATATAGAGATTATGTTTCTAGTCAAACTAGTTACATTATAACAATTTCCTAATTAAGTACATACCCGAAGGGTAGTTCCTAAACTTAGGTATCTATGGTAAAATAGCGAATTTTGTCCCGTTTCCGATTCGTAGATTAATCTCATTGAAGTCAATATCCTGCTAATAGCAGATTCTACACATCAATACATATATTCATGTACCACTATTTAGTATCTAAAATCCAATTTTAATACTAGTAGTGAACATTTTATGACAAACATACTTAAAGTCAGAGGCTTGCCCCGTCTTTAATTCCTTCATGTCTGCCTTGTCCACACGGCAGTCACGCTTCAGTAACCCGTTTGCCACATTTTAGGCAGACATCTTGGGTTATGTCATTTATCTTCCTCGAAGTTTATAATGATCTTTCCTTTGCCCTTTTCTACAACTCAGAAGCGTTTGGCCAAGCCTTGGCCTTCTAGAATATCAAAGTAGGGTGCGCCTTGCGCTACTTGCCTTATTGCAAACTTTGGCTTTGTCTCCTTGAGAATGGCCATTAACTCTCCAAGAGTTATTAATTGCAATTTAATACTTCTAAGATCTAAGAATAGATCTATGAAGATCCTTCAATTTCTTCATCATGCTTTAAGGATCTAATCCTTAGTTCTGATTAGGAAATTAAAGAGTCTTTTTGACAAGTATAATGGATTAAGTGACCGGCGTAAACACACACGTATAACGCAAGCGCACGTATCGTTCAAGTAGTATAAAAATATCGATCCCACGAGGACTTAATTCCTACTGTTGTTATTAATTATTGAATCTATTTATTTACAGATATCTAATTGAGGGAGAAGAGAATGATTGCTTGATTGATTTGGTTGATTATAGATTTGCTAAATAAATAAATAAATAAAAAGACAAAAGAAAATACTAAGAAGGAAATAAAAAAAGACACAAAGATCTAGGGTTGTGAATCATTCTAATATCTTTTAAAAGATGAAGTGATTATTTTATTTTTGTGTAATATAATCAGTTTACTAACCTGGAACATGAAATTATGCAAAAGCCTCTGTTGATGGTCAGACGCAAATATCCAGTTAACCAATTGAACCATATGTCTATATCAACCAAATTATCTGGATTCATTAAGTTTAAGTTCCAATTATGGCTACCCCCGCCCGACAGGTATATGTCTATCCTGTAAGGAAATCTATTAAAGGGTTATCTATCCTCAAGGAAGATCGTGGGTTATTTAGTCTAAGGCTGAAACCTAAAATCCCTATGTCTAGTTCATTTTAGATTTATCACATCAATCTTATTCGTGATCAGACAACAAGAAGCATTAAGCTTAAGACTTAATAAGTAAACCTTTAAATTACCCAAACTATAAAATAATCTCTTATAAACCGGTGATATTAGAATTCATCACA
This sequence comes from Zanthoxylum bungeanum, assembly GCA_019454045.1. NCBI lineage: Eukaryota > Viridiplantae > Streptophyta > Magnoliopsida > Sapindales > Rutaceae > Zanthoxylum > Zanthoxylum bungeanum. The sequence continues at coordinate 62,140 of SKCR01036825.1, read as the reverse complement.
ACCCCAGATAACTAACACATAACTAGGTTAGTAAAAACTTAAATAAAATAAAAGACATAAAGTAAATACTGAAAATTAATTACTGAAAAAGTAAAAGTAAAAAGTAAAAAGTAAAAAGTAAAAAGTAAAAGAAAAGTAAAAGAAAATTACTGAAAGTAAATTGCTAAAAGTAAATAAAGTAAAAGTACAATAAAAGAAAATGTTGGGGTTAGAGGATCAACTTTTATTACTACTATTTTAGATATCTCCCTTAATATAATATATTAACTGTGCGTGATAATTACCAACAAGCCATAAAGGCGGTATTCTGATTAAGTCAAATTAATAATTAATTACCAACCGACCAACCAGTCGGTATCCATTCTTAGTCAGGTTAAAACCAATTTATAATTAACTACCAACCGGCCAATATAGCGGTATCCTTATTAAGTCAGGTTTTAAATAGTTTATATATTATAATTAAGGGAGATTAATCTAAATAGCAATAATAAAAGCTTTACCTTTTACCCCAGCAAGGGGGAGTTACCTCCTTATTGCTTGAAAAGTAAAAACTGAAAAAGTAAAGAAAGGAAAGTACTGTGCGTAAAAGTAAATTGCGGAAAGTAAAAACTGAAAAAGTAAAAGAAAAGAAAGTGCGAAAGCAGAAATTAATTACTGAAAGCTGTAAATAAACAAACAAGATACAATCTTCTTAGTATTCTTAAGGAATTCCTTAGAAGAAAGTATGAATTTTACAAATGAAATGTCTTGGTATTTATAGGCAAAATTTTGCCTCCATCAAATCATCCATCAAATTCTCCACCAAATCCATTATTAATTTCTCCACTAATTACTCCACCAAATCCATAATTGCTCCACTAATTGCTTATCTTGTTTGGTGATGATTTGATAATTTTTATTAATTTATATTTTGCTTTGAAAATGATTGATAATGACTTTAATAATTACACACCACACATTTCTGGATGGTTCATCCATTTCGGTCATGAAATCATCCGAATTAGAAAATCTTTTCTCTTTCAAAGTTGTAGATCTTTGCGTCTTCTTTAATCTGGCACTGAATCCGCTCAATTTGATATCAGAGTAAAATGTTATACCCAAAATACGACAGATGTGCAAAACTGGAATTTCCAAAACTGCACCTCGTCAAAACGCCCTTTCAAGTTTCCAATCTCCAAAATTAAATTATCAAGTCCAATAATTGCCCTTAATTGACCCATATTTCGTCCTAAATGATTTCATTGAGTCCCAATATTATTTTATCTGCAAAATAAACTAAAACACATCAAAACCTTCATCAAACCCGAGAAACTAAACAAAATATTAAGTAAAAAGGGACGGTAAATATTGATATACTTTTCGCTCATCATTAAGCACTAAAATTATGATTACATGAATCTTCCAAAGATCATGCTCTACTTATTTGCTTAACTCCGGGCTTAGGCTAAGTTGTTATTTTATCAAATAAAGTAACTTATTAGTTTCCAGGACCATCCTGAAATTTTATTCCCAATTTGAAAAATTAAAGTCGTTTAACACATTTTATATATTGATTACTATATAATCAATTATGAATGAATGGTAAAATTCAAATATATTGATTACTATAATCCAATTATATAATCAACTATAAATGAAGTAGTTTGAATACAGTCCAACTGTTTAATTAAAACAACAATTAAATATTAGTCCAACTAATACTTTAATTTATTTGACGAGATATTTGATATGAACGCTGTAGGCATTGCATTTTTGCATGTGAAACCCGATGATGAGTCTCAGTTGGAGGCACTACCTTTTAGTTAAGTATATTGCGGGAAACGGTCGTCTGAAGGGAATCGGTATTTCGTTAGATCTTTATTCACTTGTTTAGCGTCAAGCTCACTTGTTGGACCTCCGTTTAGAGCACCTTTTAATCTTGGCCCAAACCCACTCACCAAACCAACACATCAAGCCCACTCACCAAGCCACCACACACCAAGCCAAACCAAGCCCACACCACCACTAGGCTCACACGCCCATCACCCTAAAATATACACAAATTAATCAAATATTAAATTAATATTAATATTAATATATTAATGAGATAATGTAATTAAATTAAATAAAATAATTAAATCATTTACCAAATTAAAATATTATAACTTCCTAATCAATAATATTACATACTAAATTAAAGAAATGATATGCCTAATTAAAATCAATCCTAACCAATTAAAAAATATTGTATGCCTAATCAACACAAATTAAATATAGTAACTTCCTAATCAAGCCTAAATTTGTCCCCCCTCAATCTTGTATTTACCTTACATGACATCAAATCATATCCCCTCTTTAATGCTAAAATCCCTTCCTTGTGAGATAAGGAGAAGCCCTAGCCCTTCTCTATATAAACAACATCTAACCAAGACATGAACCCCCTTCACAATACACAATTCACACCCAAGACAAGAAACCTAGCAACAAAACTTCTCTTCATATCCTCCACTCATTCACGCACACACCAAAAAGAAATAGAACAAAAAAAATTCTCTCCTAACCCTTTGCACAAGTCATGCCCAAAGCCAAAAAAACCATAACAGCCACACCCCTCGCTGCCTCTAACAGCCGTACATCACCACTCCAAACTGCACGTATAAAACACTCAAAACAGCCCCTATACAGCAGCTCACAATCACGCAAACAGTACCCCTGAACACGCAAACAGCAGTCGCATATCACAGCCCTTACTGCACGTAAATAGCAGCCCAAAATCACCTTGAAACAGCAGCAAAACATGCCCAAAATAGCAGCTCACAATCACCCAAATAGCAGCCCCTTTCCACCAAAAATAGCAGCCCCTGCACCCCCCTAAAACACGCCTGAACAGCCCCTAAAATACACCTGAACAGCAGCCCAAATTCCCCCCCCCCCAAAAAACAGCAGCGAAATCCTCTTAAAACAGTCCAGAAACACCCTATAATTGCACTAAAAAAACTACATTTTTACCCTTAAAATAATCACAAAAAAACTGCACTTAAAGCCTTTAAAAACGCAAAAACAGTAGTATTAAAGACCTGAAACAGTGAGCAGAAAATACAAAGAAAACAGCAGCAAAACAGAGGCCAAACAGCAAGCAAAACAGCAAAATAGTGAGCTAAGATGCTAATCCAGTTAACCGAAGAAGTTGAGGAGCTTTAACTCTTCCGATCTCCGTGAAACGCAAGTCCGAAAGTCGGCAAAAAAGGTTAGACCTGATGGTATTTTTCACACTTGTTTTCAGTTTTATCTTTATTATTTATTGAGTTTTGTTCGCATGATTATTATGTTAAAATGCATGTTGTGGCCCTTAAGTAGATAAATGTGCATGTATTATGAATATGATGTGTGTTGTGGCCCTTGATTAAAATGAAAAATATGTCGCCTCTTGTGGTATATAGGATGGAAACCCGGACGTAAATTTCATAGCCGATTCCGAATGGACGGTAGTATGATCTGCAGTCGGGATACAACTCCACGTACCACTTGAGCAAACGGCGCATATTTTATTTTTTATTGTTTCGATGTGTTTATTATTCGTTATTTAATTTCTGCATATTATTTGTTCGTGTAATGATGCGATCGAGCGCATGGGCTTAGTAAGTGCAATGAAAGGTCCTCTAATTGAAGGGGTTAAAATCCTTTACCACGATGCTTCACCACGCCGGTCAATGTATATTTGATTGGATATGAGATATGTTCAATCGGGTATACGAAATCTGATATCTTTGTATTTACTTTTGTTTCATATATATGCATTGAGATAAGCGCATGGGCTTAGTAGGTGCGATGAAAGGTCCTCTAATCGAAGAGGTTAAAATCCTTTACTACGATGCTTCGCCGTGCCGGATGATGAATATTCGATTGGATGTAAGATATGTTTAATCGGGTATACGAACTCCGATATCTTTGTATTTACTTTTGTTTCATATATAAATGCATTGAGATAAGCGCATGGGCTTAGTAAGTGCGATGAAAGGTCCTCTAATTGAAGAGGTTAAAATCCTTTACCACGATGCTTCGCCGTGTCGAACGATGTATATTCGATTGGATGTAAGATATATTCAATCGGGAATACGAAATCCGATATCTTTGCATTTACTTTTGTTTCACATATATGCATTGTGTCAATTGCGCATGGTCTTAGTAAGTGCGATGAAATGTCCTCTAATTGAAGAGGTTAAAATCCTTTACCACGATGCTTCGTCGCGCCGGACGATGTATATTCGATTGGATGTAAGATATGTTCAATCGGGTATACGAAATCTGATATCTTTGTATTTACTTTTGTTTCACATATATGCATTGTTTCAATTGCGTATGGGCTTAGTAAGTGCGATGAAAGGTCCTCTAATTGAAGAGGTTAAAATCCTTTACCACGATGCTTTACCGTGCCCCTTATTATGTCTTGTATCTCCTTTTGCACATCATTGCTTTATTTATACATGCATTATGAAATTCCGTAAAGTCTTCTTTATCTTTGTATGCATTGTAATGAAAAGGGCATGGGCTTATTGTATTGGATGAAAGGTTTCCCATTTGGGGAGGAAAAGCCTAAAAGGCTATCTTTACCACGATATTTGCTTCGCCCTAATTCCATTTGGTTGCATTATTTACATTTGTCTTGGCTTGATATCTTATTAGTCATGTATCCATGTTACGATAACATTTGAGTATTACTTCTCATGGTATATCGTATGGAAACCCAGACGTAAATTCCTTAGCTGATTTCGAATAGACGGTAGTGCGGTCAGTACTTGGGATACAATTCCACGTACCACTTGGAAAAATGCTCACATGTGTGTTTGTGTCCATATTAGTTTTCTTCTTTGGCATCACGTCATAGCATGCTTACTTTAATGCCTAATTGTATCCTTAATTGTCTTTTTTGCATTATGCACTTAGTTGACTCTTTTTATTATGCATGAATATGTAATGGTTATTTGTTTATGTTTCCGCATGTATAAGTATGAAATGTTTATGAAATTACATGTTCATCATTATTTGATTCCTTTTTATGTGTGCTTATGTGATTATGACGTGCTTGTGTTTTCATGAATACAATATGCCTATGAAGTTGTATATTTGCCGCTACTTTGACTTACTCTCGAGCATGTAAACTTAGAAGTATGATATATGCAAATCTATGTGTAAGTTTTATCTTTTTACGTATGTGAACTTAGAAGTATGATATTCTTGGAAATAAGCGTTACTTAGGCTTGATTAAATTATTACACAAATCCTTTCACTACAAGTGACATAAGTAAGGGACCATTCCGAACCCAACGGTTTGAGGTCTTCCCTTGTGAGAGGCGAGTGTCGCCTTAAATCTCATTTTCCCGATTCACACCGGGTGGCGACTCCATCATTCTCCGGTTTAGTCCCCCGTGGCTACTACGTACTCCCAACCAGGCCGCGAGCCCGGAACCGCATGCGTCGCCCAGTTTCTGTGTTCCCACAGTCTGGCGACTCCACTGGGGATAGAGAATCGGCCCCGAAATATTGTCTTGTAATGTTTGGATTTGTGTTTTAATTGACCATGTCTATAGTGCGTAAAATGAGGGTTTGATCAAAGACATTTTTCAAGGCTAGGTAATGGTTTGGTGTATTCCTTCATTCACTACCCTTCGAGGAAAAGCTGTGAAGGCACCTAGATAATCATTACTCGTAGCTCGTTATGACGTACTAGTTTGGAGGACTCGTTGTTTATTCATGTCACCAAGCGATAAGAGCCTAAAAGGTTTAGGTACTTAAGAGAGCTTCGCTCCACCCTCCCTCTGGGGAATCTACAACGGGAAATCCATTCGACAGTTAGTCACACACCATGACTTATTGGCGCGTACTTTTAGGGTATAAAAAAGGTGCGCTCACTTGGTTACTTGAACCCTTGAGTGGGGAGACCTAGTTGTGGGCAATCCTTCGCCAGCAAGAGTCTTTGTCTATACTCTCACGAACCCACCCATAGACCGGGGTTGTATGGCTAAAGTAACAATTATTTCCTTGAGCATGTGCTTGTGGACCATCCTCATTTGGATGCAGTGGGACTTTTTGTCAGAAATGCGAACTTGCTGTCCATTTAAATGGGGCGAGTTCGTATCCTATGACCATTAGGCCCAAAGCTTCTGAAATGTTGATGGGCCACCTTGTAGAATTTATTGTTTTACGCTTGAATTATCTTGTTATGTTTGTATTTTGGACCATCGTCGTTTGGATCCATTTGGACCATTTGTCATGGGATATGGGCTTGTTGGGCCATTTAAACTGGGATAAGAACATATCTTATGACGATTGGGCCAAAGGCTTCTAAATATTGATGGGCTATTTTGTGATTGTTTTCGGAACATTACCATTTGGATACGGTTGGACTTCTGGCCATTAGATGTGAACTTGTTGGGCCATTTAAACTGGGACAAGTTCACTCCTATGACATTTAGCCCAAAAGCTTCTAAAATGATAATGGGCCGATTTGTTTGAAAATTTTAATTGATTTAGAATGTCCTATATGTTACATGCATCTTATGCACCTCATACATACATACATCATGTTAACACCCTCTGTGTCTCAAAAAGACATCATAGATACCATTTGGGTTATAGAATGGATGAGACTCACCAAAATACCGAGAACAGACATGAGTGAATCAGATATTGAGGTATCCCGTATGGATCAGTTGGAAAACAGTCTCACCAAGATTACTGAACAGTTGCAAGCCTTGACTACTGCTGTGGCTGGTATGGCTGTGCCCCGTACTGGGGGAAATTCTGAAAATGTGAGGCGTGAGGAGCCTCTGAATGGTTCGGGGGATGATATCCCCGCTTTTGATGATTACATGGCAGAATATACAACAGGTAGAATGATTGGGTCTCCTGAAAAATTTCAGAAACTTCGGGATCAGGTTGAAACAATTACCCGCAAGATGAGGGGTAATTTGAAGAGTTGTTGGATTATGAGGCAATGAAATTCGAAGAACAATTGCCAGCTCAGTTCAAGATGCTGGATATGGCTAAGTTTAATGGAAATGGGATCCGATGGTCCATCTCCGTCAGTATGTTTTAGTCATGAGTTCAATGGGTTTTCCAAGCGTCAGGTGCGGAAAATGTTTGGAATGTCACTTGAAGGGGCGCCGGTGGTTTGGTATCACAGCCTTGAGAAGAAGGTTAGGGAAGATTGGAGGGAGTTGGCTGATGCTTTTCTGAAGCAAAATGTCACAGACTTGGAGATTGATTTGTCACTTCGTGATTTGGAGAACACTCAGCAGAAGTCGGAGGAAAGCTTCAAGGAGTATGTGGACCGATGGAGAAGTCAGTTGTTGAAAATGCAGACTAGGCCCTCTAAGAAAGACCAAATTAAGATGATTATCAAGGGCACCAAGCCCTCCATCTATGGGAAACTGAGGAGGATGACCTCCATGATTACAGACTTTCGGCAGTTGAGGGAAACTGTCATGGACATTGAAGAGGAAGAGGCAGAAAACAGGAAGTTTTATGGCTTAAATAGAAGGCCTATTGGGGGGACATCGAGTACCAAACCTGTTTCTGCGGAGATTGCTGCCATCCGGAATCGGAGATTCTCCAATTTTGGGAGACCCTTGTCTAAGGTGTTGGAGAAATTGAAAAGACAAGGACTTCTGAAACCCTTGGAAGCCAAACCATTACCCAATCCCCCACCATCACATTATAACCTAAACCTTTATTGTCACTTCCACCAACAGAAAGGCCATGACACTGATAATTACGCCGGACTCTGCCATGAAATCCAAGACCTGATAGACTCCAAGAAAATACTCGACCTAGAAACAGAACAGCCTGACACACACAGAACCCCCTTACCCAACTACCGTGACGTACCACCACAAACCTATATGATCAATTCTGGCCTCCTAGAAGACCTTGTCCTAAAATCCTTTCACCCTCAAGCCCCTTTTGCCTGGGAATCTGGGATAGTAATAGTGAAGATGAGACTCAGCAGGGGAAGAACTTTTGGCTTGATTTCTCTAGTAGTGATGAGGAAGAAGTGAGGGGAATGACGCACAATGGTCGTTTTTACACTGATATGGCAGAAAAGGGTAAGGAAGTTTTGACAGATGGTAGAGAGGTGATTGAGAATGCAGAAGTTACTGAGGGAGATATAGTGTTGAGACAGTTGAAAAAGACCCGAGCCCAAGTGAGTATCTGGGATTTATTATGTGCATCTCAGAAGCACAGGCGGGCCATGGTTGAGGCCTTAAGTAAGATAGTGGTGACGGAAGATGCCAACCCTGCAATGTTTGTTGGGTCAGTGCAAAATGAGGCTTTGCAGGCAATCATTTTTTCTGAGGAAGAACTCTCGGCTGAAGGGAGAAATCATAATAGACCCTTGTTTATCAGATCTGAAGTAAGGGGTAAAATGACCTCTGTGTGATGGTGGATGATGGCTCATCCATTAATATGTGCCCGTTGAAGATTTTGGCCAAGCTGGGTATAAAGGCAACAGATTTGGATCCCTCTAGTATGACTATCAAAGCTTATGATGACAGTAAGCGCGGAGTGGAGGGTACTTTTGTGGCTATGGTTAAAGTGTGTCCGGTTTAGGACGAAGTTGAGTTTTCAGTGCTGGATATCCCAGCCACTTTTGCCTTGTTGTTGGGAAGGCTTTGGTTTCATAAGCTTGGGGGCGTGCCCTCTACTCTGCACCAGATGATTAAGTTCCCGTATGGGGGAGAAATTGTTACCATCCGAGCTGAGGTGGATAATATTGTGGCCTGCGCTTTGGAAATACAACCTTTCACAAGGTTCCAAGTGTCAGCAACTTTTGAGGAATGGGTGGATCCTGAGGTAGCTAGGATAATGGGAAAAATGAAGTATGAGCCGGGTGAGGGTTCAAAACTGTCCGATTTTAGAGGACAGACTACTCGGAGGGGTCTGGGATATAAGTCTGATGAAGATAAACCGAAGGTTAAAAAGAAAGGGTTGAAGCTGGCAGATTGTTTTGTGAAAGCTTCAGGGTATTAAAGTGAGCCCGAATCGGTATAAGTCAATGGGATTGTGGTGCCTGGTTTTGAGATCTTCCAAGAGATGCTAGGTAAGAAGCCGCTGAGTAAAGAAATTATGGAGGAAAAGAATTGGGAAGAAGAACTGATGAAGTTAGAAAACCTGACTCTTGAGGAAAATAATGAGACTGAAAAGAACCCGCTTGTAGATAAAGAAGTGTCTATGAGTGATGAAGACATTTACCTTCCTGATTTGTTTGAATGTACTTCCGCATTATCCAATAATAAAGACATTTATTTTGCTTACTTGCCTGAGTTATTTCCATTCGCTCTGCATGAATCAAGCATATTTGATATCAGTTCGGCCAAAACTACTGCATTTAACTTGGGCACATCTGAGAACCCCAAGGAAATTCTGATTGCAAGTGAAGTTACCTCCGAGGAGAGGGAGAAATTAGAAGAAGTATTGGTCAAATATGCCAAAGTGTTTGCTTGGTCCTATGAAGACATGTCTGGGGTAGACAGAAGCATTGCCCAACACACAATACCAACTTATCCGAATATGAAGCCAGTGAAACAAAAACTTCGACGGATGAGACCAGAATGGGCTGAGAAAGTTAGAGAAGAAGTCAAGAAACATATAGATGTGGGATTTCTGGAAGTGGTAAAGTATCCCGAGTGGTTGGCTAATATTTTGCCGATGCCGAAGAAAAACGGGAAAGTCAGAATATGTGTGGATTACAGAGATCTCAACAAGGCTTGCCCAAAAGATTATTTTCCCATACCGCATATAGATCTTCTGGTTGACAGTGTGGCTTTATCTGTTATGTATTCATTTGCAGATGGGTTTTCAGGTTACAATCAGGTTCTCATGGCTGAGGAGGACAAGCACAAAACTGCCTTCGTCACAGAGTGGAGCACTTATTGTTACAAAGTAATGTCGTTTGGGCTCAAGAACGCATGAGTTACTTATCAGCGGATGGCCACTACATTATTCCATGATTTCATGCACAAAGAGATTGAAGTGTATGTGGATGACATGATGGTGAAATCGGAGACAAGAATTGGGCACATAGAGGCACTTGAAAAGTTCTTTCAGAGAGTTGACAAATACAACTTGCGGCTGAATCCTAAGAAGTGTGTGTTTGGAGTGACATCAGGGAAATTGCTTGGCCATACAGTGGGAATGGGTGGAATAGAAGTAGATTCTGAGAAAATCAAAGCAATCACAGAAATGCCAGCACCGAAGACTAAGAAGGAGGTCAGAGCATTTCTGGGGAAGATTCAGTACATCAGTCGGTTTATTGCCAAGTTGACGTCAGTATGTGAGCCTATCTTCAAACTGTTGAGAAAAGATCAGCCAGTGAGATGGAATGAACAGTGTCAGACAGCCTTCTGTAAAATCAGGGAATATTTGGTGAAGCCTCCGGTGTTGAAACCTCCGAGACAGGGCAGACCTTTGATATTGTATTTGGCCATAGAATCAGAAGCACTGGGGGTAATGATGGTATAGGCAGATGAGACAGGGGTAGAACACGTGGTCTACTATCTGAGTAAGAAGATACTCCCGTATGAGGCTCGTTATCAAGAAGTAGAGAAGATCTGTCTTGCAGTGGTATGGGCTTCCAAAAAATTGCGGCATTATTTTCAGTCTTATAAGATCCAGGTTGTGGCAAAGGAGAATCCTCTAAAGTATCTGCATTCAGTACCGTCGCTTGTGGGGAAATTGGGCAGATGGTTAGTGTTGCTGACAGAGTTTGACATTGAGTATCTCACCTCCAAAATGATCAAAGGGCGAACAGTGGCATAGTTTTTGGCATTGCAACCTATTGAGGGGATCAGTATAAGTTTGAATTTCCAGATGAAGAAGTCCAGAGTGACTAACAACATGGCCTAGTATGAGGCATGCGCTTTTGGTTTGACAGCATTGATAGCCTTGAAGGCCGGGAGTGTGGAAGTCTATGGAGATTCTATGTTGGTAGTCCAGCAGATGCGAGGAGAATGGGAATTGAAAGAAGAACGGTTGAAACCTTACCTTCTTCACCTCAGAAAGTTGGCACAAGTCATCCCAGATTGTAAGTTTCAGCACTTGCCGAGAGAAGATAATCAGATGCCAGACTCACTGGCTACACTTGCAGCAACTTGGGAAAATCCAGAGAAGTTAGTGATGAGACCGTTGGTACTGACGACAGCAAACAGACCCGTTTATGAGACAGAAAGAGTTCTGGAAGTAGAAATCGACAATGGAAAACCTTGGTATCATGACATTCAGAGGTATTTGGAACATGGGGAACTCCTGGAAGGGGCAGGCAGAAAAGACAGGTTAGCCATTTAGAAGTTAGCTTCTCAGTATGTGATTTTGAAAGGAGAACTGTACAAGAGGCAAGCAAACGGTATTCAGTTGAAATATTTGAGAAAAGAAGAGGCTCAGCAGGTAATGGAAGAAGTACACGCCGGGGTATGTGGTCCGCACATAAACGGGCTGAATCTGTCTTGCAAGATAGTGAGACAAGGTTTTTACTGGTAAACCATGGAAACAGACTATGTGAAGATGGTAAAGCATTGTCATGATTGTCAAGCACACGGTAATTTGAATCATTTTCCGCACACAGAGTTGCACGGGTTGTCAGAGCCATGTCCCTTCTCAGCATGGGGAATTGATATGATTGGAGAGATTCGACCGAATGCATCGAATGGACATCGCTTCATAGTAGTGGCAGTGGATTATTTCTCAAAGTGGGTGGAAGCCGAGTCATTCCACAATGTCACAGTGAATTAGATGGCAAAGTTTATACCTCAGAATCTCGTTTTTCGGTATGGCATGCCGCACCATGTGGTTACGGACAACAGAGTTCAGTTTCAATGAGAGACGAAGGCAATGTTACATAAATACGGGATAGGCTACCACAAGTCATCACCGTACAGGCCGCAGGCAAATGGGGTTGAGGCAGCTAACAAGATTATAAAGATGATTTTAGCTAAGATGAGAGAAAACTGCAGAGATTGGGCAGAGAAACTACCATATGCTTTGTGGGGGTACAGAACATCAGTAAGAACAGCAACCGGAGCCACACCTTATTCTTTGGTCTATGGAATGGAAGCAGTGCTACTAGTGGAAGTTGAGATACAGTCTATGAGTGTATTAGCAGAAACAGAGTTACCAGAACTAGAATGGGTCGCACAGAGGTTTGATCAGTTAGCACTGCTGGATGAGAAGAGGATGAAGTCTCTACATCATATGCAGTTGTATCAGAAAAGACTAGCCCGAGCATTCAACAAGAAGGTACGTCCCACCAGAATCAGAAAGGGTGATTTGGTACTTAAGCAGTCAAGGCCGTCGACGACAGATTCGAGAGGAAAATTCAGACCAAACTGGGAAAGACCCTACATGGTGCAGAAAGTAATGGGAAATGGGGCAGTGAAACTGTCAGACTTGGAAGGGAATGAGTTCACCGAGCCGATCAACGTAGACAGACTCAAGCAGTACTTTGCCTGAGGGAGAGTAGACCGAGCAGTCACCAGGAGAATGGGGGGAAGGCCTAACCTAACGGAATAAGAAAATCATTCATGCACACACGTAACATTGCATTCTCTTCGTGTTTGTTTTTGTTTTGTGTTCGCAGGTTCGAAGAAAGGAGAAAGCGGCAGAAATGAGCCAAACAGCGTCAACACAGTTTCAGTTTTAGGGATGAGTCCCAGGAGGCGAGGCCCACATCATCATCAGTTTGAATGTCAGCTTGGGGGCGAGGCCCATATCAGCTTGGGGGTGAGGCCCATATTAGTTCGAGGGCAATGCCCATGTCAGCTTGGGGACGAGGCCCATATTAGCTTGAGGGCGAGGCCCACATCGTCAGTAGTTTTGGGATGTGTCCCAGGGTCGAGGTGCCCCTGTTGTCAGTTGCAGTTCCGGGATGCGTCTTAGGGTCGAGGGCCCACTACATCATCAGGTGTAGTTCCGGGATGCGTCCCAGGGTCGACGGCCCACTACATCATCTATTCGAGGACGAGGCCCTCATTTCGAGCGGTATCGGGATGCATCCTAGGGTCGACGTGCCCCCGTTATCGGTTGCAAGTATTGGGATACGTCCTAGGATCGAGGTCCATTGCAGCACCAATTCAGCTCGAGGCAGCAGACGTGCCAGGTAAGTGAAAATGCATTGCATAACTTTGATAAGATTGTTCAAAGTCTCACACTGCACAAGTCCCATCAAAGTGGGGGCGACTGTAGGCAATGTATTTTTGCATGTGAAACCCGATGATGAGTCTCAGTTGGAGGCACTACCTTTTAGTTAAGGATATTACGGGAAACGGTCGTCAGAAGGGAATCGGTATTTCGTTAGATCTTTATTCACTTGTTTAGTGTCAAGCTCACTTGTTGGACCTCTGTTTAGAGCACCTTTTAATCTTGGCCCAAACCCATTCACCAAACCAACACATCAAGTCCACTCACCAAGCCACCACAAACCAAGCCAAACCAAACCCACACCACCACTAGGCCCACACACCCATCACCCTAAAATATAAACAAATTAAATCAAATATTAATTTATTAATGAGATAATGTAATTAAATTAAATAAAATCATTAAATCATTTACCAAATTAAAATATTATAACTTCCTAATCCATAATATTACATACTAAATTAAAGAAATGATATGCCTAATTAAAATCAATCCTAACCAATTAAAAAAATATTGTATGCCTAATCAACACAAATTAAATATACTAACTTCCTAATCAAGCCTAAATTTGTCCCCCATCAATCTTGTATTTACCTTACATGACACCAAATCATATCCCCTCTTTAATGCCAAAATCCCTTCATTGTGAGACAATGAGAAGCCCTAGCCCTTCTCTATATAAACAACCCCTAACCAAGAAATGGACCCCCCTTCACAATACACAATTCACACCCAAGACAAGAAACCTAGCAACAAAACTTCTCTTCATATCCTCCACTCATTCACGTACACACCAAAAAGAAATAGAAAAAAAAAATTATCTCCTAACCCTTTGCACAAGTCACGCCCAAAGCCAAAAAAACCCATAACAGCCACACCTCTCGCTGCCTCTAACAGCCGCACATCACCTCCAAAATACACGCATAAAACACTCAAAACAGCCCATATACAGTAATTCACAATCACGCAAACAGCACCCCTGAACACGTAAACAGAAGCCGCATATCACAGCCCCTAATGCACACAAACAGCAGCCCAAAATCACCTTGAAATAGCAGCAAAAAATGCCCAAAACAGCAGCTCACAATCACCCAAACAGCAGCCTATTTCCACCAAAAACAGCAGCCTCTGCACCCCCCTAAAACACACATGAACAGCCCCTAAAACACGCCTGAACAGCAGCCCAAATCCCCCCCCCCCAAAATAGCAGCAAAATCCTCTTAAAACAGTCCAGAAACACCATATACTGCACTAAAAAAAACTGCACTTTAACCCTTAAAATAATCACTAAAAAACTGCACTTAAAGCCTTTAAAAACGCAAAAACATTAGCATTAAAGACCTGAAATAGTGAGCAGAAAATACAGAGAAAATAGCAGTAAAACAGAGGCCAAACAGCAAGCAAAACAGTAAAATAGTGAGCTAAGACGCTAAACCAGTGAACCGAAGAAGTTGAGGAGCTTTAACTCTTCCGATCTCCATGAAACGCAAGTCCGAAAGTCGGCAAAAAAGGTTAGACCTGAGGGTATTTTTCACACTTGTTTTCAGTTTTATCTTTATTATTTATTGAGTTTTGTTAGCATGATTATTATGTTAAAATGCATGTTGTGGCCCTTGAGTAGATAAATGTGCATGTATTATGAATATGATGTGGGTTGTGGCCCTTGATTAAAATGAAAAATGTGTCACCTCTTGTGGTATATAGGATGGAAACCCGGACGTAAACTTCATAGCCGATTCCGAATGGACGGTAGTATGATCTGCACTCGGGATACAACTCCACATACCACTTGAGCAAACGGCGCATATTTTGTTTTATGTTGTTTTGATGTGTTTATTATTCGTTATTTAATTTCTTCATATTATTTGTTCGTGTAATGATGTGATCGAGCGCATGGGCTTAGTAAGTGCAATGAAAGGTCCTCTAATTGAAGGGGTTAAGAACCTTTACCACGATCCTTCTCCGCGCAGGTCAATGTATATTCGATTAGATGTGAGATATGTTCAATCGGGTATAAGAAATCCGATATCTTTGTATTTACTTTTGTTTCATATATATGTATTGAGATAAGCGCATGGGCTTAGTAAGTACGATGAAAGGTCCTCTAATTGAAGAGGTTAAAATCCTTTACCGTGATGCTTTGCCGCGCCGGATGATGTATATTCGATTGGATGTAAGATATGTTCAATCGTGTATACAAAATCCGATATCTTTGTATTTACTTTTGTTTCATCTATATATGCATTGAGATAAGAGCATGGGCTTAGTAAGTGCGATGAAAGGTCCTCTAATTGAAGAGGTTAAAATCCTTTACCACGATGCTTCACCGCGCCGGACGATGTATATTCGATTGGATGTAAGATATGTTCAATCGGGTATACGAAATCCGATATCTTTGTATTTACTTTTGATTCACATATATGCATTGTGTCAATTACGCATGGGCTTAGTAAGTGCGATGAAAGGTCCTCTAATTGAAGAGGTTAAAATCCTTTACCACGATGCTTTGTTGCGCCCCTTATTATGTCTTGTATCTCATTTTGCACATCATTGCTTTATTTATGCATGCATTATGAAATTCCATAAAAGTCAAGTCATTTATCTTTGTATGCATTGTAATGAAAAGCGCATGGGCTTATTGTATTGGATAAGGAAAGGTTTCCCATTTGGGGAGGAAAATCCTAAAAGGCTACCTTTACCACGATATTTGATGCGCCCTTATTCCGTTTGGTTGCATTATTTACATTTTCTTGGCTTGGTATCTTATTATTCATGTATCCATGTTACGATAACATTTGAGTATTGCTTCTTGTGGTATATCGGATGGAAACCCAGACGTAAATTCCGTAGCCGATTTCGAATGGACGGTAGTGCGGTCTGTACTTGAGATACAATTCCACGTACCACTTGGAAAAATCCTCACATGTGTGTTTGTGTCCATATTATTTATCTTCTTTGGCATCACGTCATAGCATGCTTACTTTAATGCCTAATTGTATCCATAATTATCTTTTTTGCATTATGCACTTAGTTGACTCTTTTAATTATGCATGAATATGTAATGGTTATTTGTTTATGTTTCCGTGTGTATAAGTTGTTGAGTTCTTATAAGGTCCCAAGAATCATCAATATCAAGCATAAAACGCATGAACACATCAAAGGAGTAAGGCGGAAACATAACTCACATTGATTGGATTTGATGCATCAAACAAAACAAGCCTCTTCCACCATGAATGAGCATTCGGCCAAGGCTTCTAAGAGCAGTAGGTTGGTCGGTTTTGAGTGTCTTTGTGTCTCCAAGATTCAGCCATGAAAGACTCCATTGAAGCTCCAAACTTCAAGCTTTCCATGCTCAAGTGAAACACTTCCCTATCACATTTGTAATCAACCCATAAAGTGTGCTAGCACTAAGTCTTCATGCTTACTTCTCACGCCCAAAAAATTGGAGATGAAGAAGATGAAAAAGGCTCCAAGCCGTGAGATGATGGAGAGAATGGAAAGCATCCCTTTTGTTTTTCAAAAAAACGTGAACTACATGTTGAAGAGAGAGAAAATAAAGCCTTTTATATATTTATTTCATTTACCAAGTAAATAAATAAATAAACATATGTATTACTTTAATACAAAAGTCAAAAAGGTACAAGTCTTATCAACTTTACACCCATCACCTTTTACTATTCACATCAAGTCACTTTAATAAAGTGACAACATGTCATGTCACATCACATCACTCAAAATGACAAGTGATTTGACAATTGATGCGACTAGCGATTTGACGCTTGATGTGACTTGCGTGCCGCGCTCGAATTCGAAATGCGAATGCACTCGCAATCACTCTCGGGCTCGGGTTCGCTAATTCCAAATTAACGAATTTTTCGTCGCGTCGTAATTAAATGATTACGCCTAGCGAAATCACTTTTCATGTCGCTAACGAATTAATTCTAAATTAATTCGTTCGCCCGAATTAAAATCCAATTTTAATTCCGCATCGAAATCCAATTTCGTATAATATATCAAATAATTATTTTATAGATTAATTCCAAATTAATCGTTCTCTCTTTTTTATTAATATTTTATCCTAGATAAAATATCTCTGTAATTAATCCCAGATTAATTTTCTCTCTCATCGAAATAATCCCAGATTAATTATAGTGCGAGTCATACATCATCGGTGAATATTTGGGAAGCGACCCATGAGATCCCCGGATATGTTGGCAGTAAATACGGTCGTCGGACTATACGAAAACATAAGTACCTCGTACTACGTTTATACCGATTAACAAGACAAGGTTGGCTTCTAGCAAAGCGCCATACCTACCCAATTCTCCGGAAATATCCTTACAGGAATATATGATCTATATCAAGCGTAGTATACCGAAGTATTGCATATTTCTGTCTAATATTGGATGATCACGTGCTAGGCCTGGGGCTGTAATTGTGTCTGCCCCGTACGAAGCACATATCGGATGTCTGGTAACCAGTCTCTATAATTGGATATACATGACCTAGTCATAATATCCCGATAGCTCGGCATTTAAGAGAATGATTTCCGTATCCTACGTGACCATCATCTCCACTATGACTGGAGTGATACTTCCGTCTTGACATCACACCCAACACACTCCGATTCTCAATATACCCAAAATTGGAGTACACAGAACCGGTTAAAGCCCTGGACGACCTCAACTAAAGTATATCGATTGTCGTAAGTATTAGCGGTGCAAGTCTCAAGTTAAGACCAAATACACCTACCCTGATTTCGGACTTCCATAGACACATAGTGATACTACCAATGGAATTCCGAGGGGGTCTATCTAGAGCGAAGCTGTTTCCCGTACCATCGGTGAAACACAACCTCCTATTACACTTGCATGAGTATCCTATACCCAAATGTATGGGAACTATGCCGTTGTGTCCTCACAAACTCGCACAAGTGCAATACTAGTCTTTTACGTATTTATCGATGTCCAATCTCGATAATACTCTGACTAGGGATATTTAACGATTTATCCTTCATGGACTGATACTGTCTCATATCATTCTCCGTCCAGGAACAAATCATAGGGACCTCTCATCATTTATACATCTAGGTGATCTAATCAAAAATGATAAGAGTGCAATCTCTTTTGTGACATAGTTATTTTGTACAACAACACCGTGATCTGTACAAATAGTGACGCTATGGGTCATAATTGTCCAATATAAGTATGAAATGTTTATGAAATTACATGTTCATCATTATTTGATTCCCTTTTATGTGTGCTTATGTGATTATGACGTGCTTGTGTTTTCATGAATACAATATGCCTATGAAGTTGTATATTTGCCGCTACTTTGACTTACTTTCGAGCATGTAAACTTAGAAGTATGATATATGCAAATCAATGTGTAAGTTTTATCTTTTTACGCATGTGAACTTAGAAGCATGATATTCTTGGAAATAAACGTTACTTAGGCTTGATTAAATTATTACACAAATCCTTTCACTTCAAGTGACATAAGTAACGGACCATTCCGAACCCAACAGTTTGAGGTCTTCCCTTGCGAGGGGCGAGTGTGGCCTTAAATCTCATTTTCCCGTTCACACCGGGTGGCGACTCCATCATTCTTCGGTTTACTCCCCCGTGGCTACTCCGTACTCCCAACCAGACCGCGAGCCCGGAACAGCATGCGTTGCCCAGTTTCTGTGTTCCCACAAGCGCATATGGCAAGTTATTAAATGAATACTGCAAATTTAATTCTTGACTCCCACTATTTTTCGGCGAGCCTCTAACCCTATGTCGAGTACTCGGGAAACCTAGTTTCCTAGTGGGCTAGGATCCCGTTAAATAACACACAATCAAAACTTTGGCCAACAAATTGTATGATGCTTAACTAGGTAGATCTCTAAGATCAATTGGATCTAATCCAATTCCTAGAACCAGTAGGTGGACATCCAAGTCCTAAACATATATCTTATATATGCCAATATATCCAATATATTTTCCTAACCTTTTTCCTCTGAATCAACTACGCCTTGGCTTTGGCACAACAAGCTTAATGATTCCAGTTAAGCATGACCCATTGACATGGAAAGCTTCATAATCAATGTCGATGGACAATAAATGATCTTGACTTTGGCCAACAAATCACGACTTGGACAAGACACCGATATGGAATAAAACTCTCATGATTCAAACACATCCGCAATTGACAAAGGCCTTGACTTTGGCCAACAAACTAATGCCAACTTTGGATCTTGAGTAAGAATCACTCAACGGAAGGAAAAACACTTAATATGTTTTGAGTTTTCGCGTAAATTGGCAATCAATTTATTATCTTTAATTAGGTCTCATCATACAACCTTAATCATGCATTCTAAAAGCATAATAAGGTGCGATAAATAAATAAATTAATAATGATATGCAGATGGATATCTCACAAATTGTTCCTAGAACAAATCACTCCATTTCCTCTCTCCGGCTAGAACTATTCTAACTTCTACCCAATTACATAATACAATAAAGAAACCTCATTTACATTGAGGGGAATTGGTGAGAAGAGAATTACAAAGAGTAAATAGATAAAAGGCTGGACACGCAGGTCCAATTTAATAAATTCTAAATTTATTACAATTTCCAAAATTACCCCCGCCCTTCTAATATCCATCCGATATACATTATTCATTCAACACTTTCATGTATTCATACAAATCATGTTATTCAATCAATCTAATCCAATTAATTAATCTTTGAATTAATGACCATCCATTGTTCAAACAACGATTTGAATTGTGTGAGTCAAACTCGTTTAAGAATAAATACTCAAATTAAGTATTCTTGAATTATATTGAACTACAACTTTAAATCCAATTTATTTGTATTCAATACTAATTTCAATTTAATTTCAAATTAAATATATACACTTACTTATAAGCCTTAAAGACTTAGATTCCAAATCCAATCTTAATGGGTCTCAAAGACCCAATAACATCCAATGTCATTTTAATTAAAGTCCAATGGGCTTTTAATTAATTCTTAAGGCATGGGCTTGGCCATAATGGGTCAAACCCAAAATGCCAAGGCCCAATAGGAATCACCCTATTGCCTACAAATTAATTTAGGCCCATTAGGCCCAATTAAATTCTTTAAAGGGCCAAGTGATGTATTTGGACTTTATGAAATTGGTTTTGGGCCCAATTGGATCCAATCCAAAAGTCCAAAACCAAACTTGGTCAAACCAAGCCCATTAAGCCCAAATACACACTTTTAGCCCAATTGTAATTAAAGGCTTATTAACATAATTATAATATTCCAAATATCACAATTATTTTATTTAAAGCGTATTAGCCATGATTAATTAATTAAACTCAATATTTCCAAAATACCAATTAACTTAATTAATCATGTTTAATCTATCAATTCATGCTCAACACAAATTGAACCCAAAACACATCATTTCATGCTCAACACAAATTGAATCCAAAATTCATCAATTCATGCTCAACATGCTCTTTGATTTTAACATGAACTTTATTGACTTTGATTCTTATGGAGATGATGATCACGCAGGGATTTAGAACTAATTCTCTTTTATGTTGCAAACATCGGGATATAATGACAAGGTCATGATTATCCGATTCAAAGAGACTAGTTGCTCGATATCCGATATGTGCTTCGTACCGGGTAGACACTATTCCAGCCCCAGGCCTTACACGTGACATCCGATACTGGATCGTTATACACTATACTACGGTATACTACGCCTGTTAAAGATCGTATATTCCAGTAAGAATATTTCTGGAGAATTGGGTAGGCATGACGCTTTGCTAGAAGCCAACCTTGTCTCATAAATCGGTGAAAACGTAGTACGAGGTACGTACGTATTCGGATAGTCCAACAACCGTATTTACTGCCAACATATCCAGAGATCTCTTGGGTCGCTTCCCGAAGATTCACCAATGACGAATGATTCGAACTTAATTAATCTGGGATTAATTGCGGAGAGACTTTATCTTGGATAAAGTACTATTTGAAGAGAGAGAGATTAATTTAGAATTAATCATTAAAATAATATATTCGATATATTATTCGGAATTAGATTTCGACGTGGAATTAAAATTAGATTTTAATTCGGGCAAACGAGTTAATTTAGAATTAATTCGTTAGCGATGTGAATAGTAATTTTGATAGGCATAATTATTTAATTAAATTCGATTTAAATAATGTCGCGACGGAAGTTTGTTAATCGAAATTAGCGAACCCGAGCCCGGGAGTGTTTGCGGGCCCACTCACATTCGAAATCGAGTGGGGCCCACATGTCACATCAACCATCACATCACATGTCATTATTTGATGTGTTTAGGTGAGGTTGTTGGTGAAGAGTGTAATACACTGCAAATCTTGAAAAGGTAAAAGACATATTGACTTATACATTTACCAACTTTTGGTATATGTTTAATTAATTGTTTTTGAAACAAAAACACTTGATTTTGGAAATCAAATTCACTTTTCATTTTCCTCTCTCCTGGGCCGAAACCAGTTCATTGGTTTTCCTCTCCAAAATTCTTCATTTCTTTGCCAAAAAGTGTGAAGTAAAGGTGTGATTTTTTGTTGCAAATAATCACTGTAGGCTAGCACCTTCAAGGAATCACAAAGAGGTGATATGGAAACCAACTCAAAGAGCTTGGATTCAAAGAACAAAGCTTGGAGCTTTACTCTTCACCTTGCCCGAATCTTGTAGATCTTGGAGGAGGAATTTTATTGCTCAACGGATCCACAAACCGATCCTCGTAAGTATGATTCCGCCATACTTCTTCATTTATTCATTCTTATTTCATGCTTATATGATCTTGGGACACCTTATAGAAACCCAACAATGGTATCAGAGCTTAAATGAGCATGAAATTTATTAGGGTAAAATTTGGGTAAAATCAATGTGAGCATGATTTGATGAAATTGATGGATTGAGTAATGCTTATATGTTGATATTATGAGGTTTGATTGGATCAATTTCATGATATGATGATTGGATCAAATTTTGCCCCACCATTAGGCTTGGTCGAATGTATACCTTACCCTAGGCTCTTGGAAAATTTTGTTTTGATGAACATTGGATGTCTTAAAACGAATAGGATATGTCGATTTGTAATTCGATTGGATTGAAAATGAAATCGGACATTAAATTTCCTCCTTGGCAAAGAGCAATACGGCATGAAATGGACTTGATTTTCATTTCAAATTATTGGACAATAATTGAATAAATGGATACATAATTAATTGGTAAATTGTATTTTAGAAATATTGATTTAGGTAATTAATTAATGTATTACACTTTGATTAAATAAATTATAAAATTTGGAATTTTAAAATTTGGTTAATTGGGCTTAATTATGAATTAGGCTTGAAATTATTATTTTTGGGCATAATGGGCTTGGTTGGGCCAAGTAGGTTTAGGCCAATTGGATTGGATCCGAATTGGGCCTAAATCACTTCATTAAGTCCAAATGTAATAAATAGGCTTTAAAAGTTTAATTGGGCCTTATGGGCTTGATATTGGTTTTATGGCATATATAGGTGATTCCTTACTTGGGCTTGGTGATTGGGTTTGACCCACATTGACCAAAGCTCATGCCTTTTAAAATCAATTGAAAGCCCATCGGACTTTGATTAAACGAACATTGGATATTAGTTGGGCTTTGAGACCCGATAAGATTAGATTTGGAATTTAAGTCGTTAAAGCGCATTGAAAGTGTAAATATTTAATTTGGAATTAAATAAAAGAATTAGTATTGAATACGACTTAAATTAGATTTAACGAGTAGTTCGATATAATTAATGAATTCGTACTTTGAGTTCTTATTCTCAAACGAGTTGGACTCGCGCAAAATCAAATCGTTGTTTGAACATTGGATGGTCACATAATTAAAGACTAATTAATTGGATTAGATTGGTTGTATAACATGCCTTGAATGAATATATGTGGATGTGTTGAATGAATAGTGTATATCGGATGGATATTAGAAGAGAAATGGTAATTTTAGAAATTATTGTAAATTTGGAATTTATAAATTGGACCTGCTTGTCTAGCCTTGTCTCTTATTATCTCTTTGTATTCTCTTCTCACCTAATTCCCCTCATTGCAATGAGGTTTCTATTATTGTATTATGTAATTGGGTAGAAGTAGAATAGTACTAGCCGGGGAGAGGAAAGAGAGTGATTTATTCTAGGAACAAGTTGTTATATATCCATCCGCATATTGCTATTAATTTACTTTTCGTGCCTTATGATGTTTTAGAAGCATGCTTAAGGGTGTATGATGAGACCTTAACAAAGATAATAAATTGGTTGCCAATTTACGCGAAAAAAACCCTCAAAACTTATATAAAGCGATTTTTCTTTCTGTTGAGTGATTCTTACTCAAGATCCAAAATTGGCATTGGTTTGTTGGCCCAAGTCAAGACCTTTGTCAATTGCGGATGTGTTTGAATCATGAGAGTTTTGTTCCATCTCAGTGTCCTGTCCAAGTCGTGATTTGTTGGCCAAAGTCAAGATCACTTCTTGTCTATCGACATTGATTACGAAACTTTCCATGTCAATGGGTTCCGCTTAACTGGAATCATTAAGCTTGTTATGCCAAAGCCAAGGTTTAGTTGATTCAGAGGAAAAAGGTTAGGAAAATGTATTGGATACGTTAGCATATGTATTGTATATATGTTTCGGACTTGGATGTCCACCTACCGGATCTAGGAATTGGATGAGATCCAATTGATCTTCGAGATCTACCTAGTTAAATATCATACAGCTTGTTGGCCAAAGTCAAGGTTGTGTGTTATTTAACGGGATCCTAGCCCACTAGAAAACTGGGTTTCCCGAGTATACGACAGAGGGTTAGAGGCTCACCGAAAAATAGTGGGAGGCTAGTATTGAATTTGTAATTTCATTCAGATACTTAGCTTTACGCCCTTTCAAATCATTTCGTCAAAATTATTTTATTAGTTAGACTAATACAATGTTATTTTTCTTGTAACAGTTAGACTGTACCCAAAAAATCGTTGACTAGATAGTTAGACTATCGTAGTCAAGATGACTAGGAAGGAAAATGTCTGAGACATTATCATTGGCGAGAATGTCTTTAAGTGCACGAACTTTGCAGATTGGGAGATGAATCTAAGGATAGTCCTTGGAGCCAAGAGGCTGTTGTACACCATACAGAAACCTCTTGGGCCTAACCCACAACTGATCAGACACTTGAGCTGGAGCTTTGGAAGACTCACAGCGATGATTGTGATACTGCTCAGTCTATTATGCTTGCTTCCATGACTCAGCATTTTCGTCGACAAAACAGGGACTTGGATCCTTATAACATGTTGGCGAGGTTGCAAGATCTTCACCGATCTAACAAGAGGTCGCAAAGATATTAGTTAGTTAAGAAGCTCTTCCGTTCACGCATGTTAGAAGGCATGTCTGTTGAGTCCCATGTGGAACAAATGATTGTTGACATAGATGAGCTAGCTGCTATAGGGATAGTCTTTAAGGCTGAGATTACCATAGACATGGTCTTGCAATCTCTCCCCGACTCCTGGAGACAGTTCATCATAAACTATAATTTGATGAACACTCATGATATTCTTGGAGAGTTATTGTCTACTCTCAAGGAAGCTGGGAAGGAGCTTCTCAAGGGCAACAAGCGCGAGGCGCACTTTACTTCGACATCTCACACACCAAGGGCTGGGCCCAAGGCAACTGGAGGTGTGAAGAAGAAGAAGCATAAAAGAAAGGGCAATGACAAATCATCAAAAGCTTCCGGGAAGCCTAAGGACAAATCTCAGGATGTTTGCCTCCAGTACGGCAAGCGGGGTCACTGGAAGCGTGACTGCCGCGAGTACAAGGCGCCCAGAATGAGATAAAGACGGGCAAGGCACCGGCCTCAGGTATGTTTGTTATTGAAATAAACATGGCTACTTCTAGTTTTAAAAATTGGACTTTTGATTCTGGTTGTGGTACTCACATATGTACTGATGTGCAGGATCTGCAGATTAGCAGGAGACTGGCTTCAGGGGTGATTGATCTGAGTGTTGGAGACGGGACACCTGTTGCTGTTTTGGCCATGGGCACTTTTGTTTTGGAACTGCCCTCGGGGCATGTATTTGAACTTAATGACTGTCATTATGTACCTAGTTTAACTAGGAATATTATTTCTGTACATATGTTAACCCAATGTGGGTATACTTTTGTATTTAGAAACATTGGGTGTTATTTATATAAAAATGATGTAGAAATTTGCACTGCTGTTGCAAATAATGGTCTTTATATTTTGAATATAAATTTATCTCCAACTTATAATATAACAAACAAAAGGCCCAAAATAAGTAACAAAGATGAAACTTATATGTGGCACTGTTGTCTGGGACACATAAACAAGATTCGCATATCCACACTTTCGAAGAGTGCGTACTTGGACGGATTTGATCCAAATTCATATGAAGTCTGCGAATCTTGCTTATTAGGCAAAATGCCTAAATCACCTTTTAGCGGTAAGGGTGAACGCGCCACCGAACTGTTAGCCCTCGTCCATAGTGACGTATGTGGGCCCATGTCTAGCCAGGCTAGAGGTGGATATGAATACTTCGTAACCTTTACGGATGATGCATCGCGTTATGGTTATGTGTATCTTATGAGACACAAGTCGAAAACTTTTGAGAAATTCAAAGAGTTTCGACACGAAGTTGAAAAACGGACAGGCATGAGTATTAAGACATTACGATCTGACCGTGGTGGCGAATACTTGAGCAATGAGTTTCTAGATTACTTGAAAGAATATGGTATTCTTTCACAGTGGACTCCTCCTAGAACACCGCAATTAAACGGTGTATCCGAACGGAGAAACCGTACTTTGTTGGATATGGTAAGGTCTATGTTGAGTCGCACTGAGCTACATATTTCCTTTTGGGGATATGCATTAAACAGTGCAATTCTTATTTTGAATAAGGTTCCGTCAAAGTCTGTTCAACAGACTCCGTATGAGATATGTCAGGAAAGAAACTGGGTTTCTCGTTCATGAAGATTTGGGGATGCTGGGCATACGTCAAGCGTTTGGAAGATACCAAACTTGAACCCAAATCGGATAAATGCCTTTTCGTAGGATATCCTAGGGAAACCAAAGGATATTACTTCTATCACCCACGAGAGAACAAAGTATTTGTTGCTCTACATGCGGTTTTCCTTGAGAAGGAATTCCTAAATACAGTGGTTAGTGGGAGGAAAGTAAAACTTGATGAAAATCATAGTGATATTATTCCTGGCATAGAATCCTCAACGGAACAAGAACAGTTCATCCGGGATGAGACTGTACCACAATCTTCTATTTCACAAGGACCGCGTAGGTCGGAGAGAGTCAGGAAACAACTTGAGAGGTATGGGTACCTGATCTCACCTCATGTAGATATTAATCTCATTGAGGATAACGAACCGGCTACGTATGAGGAAATGATACAAGATATTGATTCTGCTTTATGGCTAGAAGCCATGAAGTCCGAGATGGATTCCATGTACACCAACCAAGTTTGGACACTGGTTGATGCACCAGAAGGCGTAAAGCCTATTAGATGCAAATGGGTCTTCAAGAAGAAGACTGACATGGATGGCAATGTACAAACGTAAAAAGCTAGGCTTGTAGCGAAGGGGTATCATCAACGACATGGTGTTGATTACGACGAAACTTTCTCACCCATTGCAATGATTAAATCCATTCGGATAATGCTTGCAATTGCTGCATATTTCGATTACGAGATATGGCAGATGGATGTTAAAACCGCTTTCCTTAACGGAAACCTTTTGGAGGATGTTTATATGCAACAGCCTGACGGTTTTATCGTGCCTAGACTTGCAAACAAGGTTTGTAAGTTAAATCGGTCCATTTATGGACTAAAGCAAGCATCGCGGTCATGGAACCAGCGTTTTGATGAGATCATAAAAGAATATGATTTCATTCAAAACGAATATGATCCTTGTGTATACAAGAAGGTTAGTGGGAGAGCACTGACTTTTATTGTCCTTTATGTTGACGATGTATTGCTAATAGGTAATGACATTCCCATATTAACGTCGTTGAAAGCTTGGCTTTCATTGAAATTCTCCATGAAAGATCTGGGAGAAGCAGCCTTTATTCTGGGAATAAAGATCTACCGGGATAGATCTAGAAAGCTGTTTGGACTCTCCCAGAGTACATATATTGACAAAGTGTTGAAGAGATTCAACATGGATCAGTCCAAGAGAGGACTGTTGCCAATGTCACATGGCGTCTATCTATCTAAGGACATATGTCGTAAAACTCAAGATGAGAGAGACAACATGAATCGGATACCGTTCGCCTCGGTAGTCGGATCGATCATGTATGCCATGATATGTACTTGACCTCATGTCTCCTATGCTTTGAGCATGTGTAGTCTCTATCAGACCGATCCAGGTGAAGGTCACTGGATGGCGGTTAAGAATATCCTAAAGTATCTTAGACGAACTAAGGATGCTTTCTTAATCTATGGAGATGGAAAACTTGAGGTAACTGGGTATACCGATGCAAGTTTCCAAACCAACAAAGATGACTGCAAGTCGCAATCAGGGTACATATTTTATTTGAATAACGGAGCAGTGAGCTGGAAATCTTCCAAGCAATAGACTGTTGCCGATTCAACAACTGAAGCGGAGTACATTGCTGCAGCTGAAGCAGTAAAGGAAGTAGTTTGGATCCGAAAATTCCTACTTGGATTAGGAGTAGTTCCGTTAGCTGCTGGGCCCGTTCCATTATATTGTGACAATAACGGGGCTATAGCGCAGGCTAAGGAACCTCGGTCTCATCAACGATTCAAGCATGTTCTTCGACGTTTCCTTCTGATACGTGAGATCATACATCATGGTGATGTAAAGGTCGAGAAGGTCACATCAGATGACAACATGGCAGATCCGCTGATGAAATCGATTCTTCAGCAAAAGTTTGAGTGACATGTACATAGTTCAGGTATTAGATGCTTGAGTGACTGGCTATAGGCCAAGTGGGAGATTGTTGGACAGTTATGACCCATAGCGTCACTGTTTGTAAAAGATATTGTGTTTTTATACAAAATTAACTATGTTATAATGAAATTGCCTTTTACTATTTTATGATTCATTTACTTTGATATATATAAATGGTAAATGTCCATATGATTAGTTCCGGATTGAGATGATATGAGACAGTATCAATCCATAAAGGTTTAATCATTAAATATCCATAGTCGTAGTATTATCGAGATTGGACATCGATAATGCGGAATAGACTAGTATTGCACTTGTGCGCGTTGTGAGGGCATAACGGCATAGTTCTCATATATTTAAGTATATGATACTTATGCAAGTGCGATAGGAGGTTGTGTTTTACCGATGGTATGGAAAACAGCTTCGCTCTGGATAGACCCCTCAGAATCCCATTGGTAGTATGTATATGTGTCTGTGGGAGTCCGCTTCAGGGTAAGTGTATTTGGTCTTAACCTGAGACTTGCATCGCTAATACTTACGACAATCGGTAATCTTTGGTTTTGGTCGTCCAGGGCTTTAACAGGTTCTGTGTACGCCTCTGCTGGGTTTATTAAGAATCATAGTGTAGTGGATGTGATGTCAAGACGGAAGTATCACTTCAGACATACGGAGATGATGATCACGCAGGGATTCAGAACTTGTTCTCTATTGTGTTGTAACCATTGGGATAATATGACAAGGTCATGATTATCCGATTCAAATAGACTAGTTGCTCGATATCCGATATGTGCTTCGTACGGGGCAGACACTATTCTAGCCCTAGGCCTTGCACGTGACATCCGATACTGGATTGCTATACACTATACTACGGTATACTACACTTGTTAAAGATCATATATTCCAGTAAGAATATTTCTGGAGAATTGGGTCGGCATGGCGCTTTGCTAGAAGCCAATCTTGTCTCGTAAATCGGTGAAAATATAGTACGAGGTATGTACGTGTTCGGATAGTCCAACGACCGTATTTACTACTGCCAATATATCCAGAGATCTCTTGGGTCGCTTCCCGAAGATTCACTAATGACAAATGATTCGAACTTAATTAATCTGTGATTAATTGCGGAGAGACTTTATCTTAGATAGAGTACTATTTGAAGAGAGAGAAAGATTAATTTGGAATTAATCATTAAAATAATATATTCGATATATTATTCGGAATTAGATTTCGACGCGGAATTAAAATTAGATTTTAATTCGGGCAAACGAGTTAATTTAGAATTAATTCCTTAGCGACGTGAATAGTAATTTTACTAGGCATAATTATTTAATTAAATTCGATTTAAATAACGTCGCGACGGAAGTTCGTTAATTCGGAATTAGCGAACCCGAGCCCGAGAGTATTTGCGGGTCCACTCGCATTCGGAATCGAGTGGGGCCCACATGTCACATCAACCATCACATCACATGTCATTATTGATGTGTTTAGGTGAGGTTGTTGGTGAAGAGTGTAATACACTCCAAATCTTGAAAAGGTGAAAGACATGTTGACTTATACATTTTCCAACTTTTGGTATATGTTTAATTAATTGTTTTTGAAACAAAACACTTGATTTTGGAAATCAAATTCACTTTTCATTTTTCCTCCTCCTGGCCGAAACCAGTTCACTAGTTTTCCTCTCCAAATTCTTCATTTCTTTGCCAAAAAGTGTGAAGTAAAGGTGTGATTTTTTGTTGCAAATAATTACTATAGGCTAGCACCTTCAAGGAATCACAAAGAGGTCATAGGGAAACCAACACAAGGAGCTTGGATTCAAAGAACAAAGCTTGGAGCTTTACTATTCACCTTGGCCGAATCTTGTAGATCTTGGAGGTGGAATTTATTGCTCAACGGATCCACAAACCGATCGTCGTAAGTATGATTCTGCCATACTTCTCCGTTTATTCATTCTTATTTCATGCTTATATGATCTTGGGAAACCTTATAGAAACCCAACACCTATCACCTTGGTTGATTTGCTTGAAGTGCTAGCTTTGTTGATTTTGCAACAAAATCAAATAGAAGGAGGCAAGAAGCTCACGCCCATTTCAAGATGTATTAGGGTTTGTTTTGTTCAAGTGTTGTGTTGGAAGTGTGAGAGTTGGCTTTTGGTAAAATCACTTTTACCTTTTTCACCTAAACTAGGTGGTTGGGTAAATGGTTTTACCAAAACCATTACAAGGTGGTTGGATGGTTGGTGGCTTGGAATAAATGCCAACTACCCTCCCAACTACCACATGTGACGTGGGCCCCATATTTGAATTCAAAATTCAAATGTCTCTACGAACGTTTGCCACGGCTCGGTTCCCTTTAGTCCGATTAAACGAACTTTCGTCGCTAAATAATTAAATCTAATTTAATTAAATAATGATGTCTCGCAAATATATTACGAACGTCGTTTACGAATTAATTCTAAATTAATTCATTCGTTCATATTAAAGTCCGACTTTAATTTCGTAATAAAATCCAATTCAAATTAATATATCTGATATATTAATTTTAGCCCATACGAATAAATTAAATAGAAAAATAAAATTTAACTATTAAATTTATTTTACCGATTAATTCCAAATTAATCGTGTTCTCTCTCTTCCAAACACATTTAATCCCAGATTAAATAAAGCCTCAATTAATCCCAGATTAATTTTCTCGCTGTAAATTAATCCCAGATTAATTCTAGTTTCAATCAACTGTCATCGGTGAATCTTTGGGAAGCGACCCAAGAGATCCCTGGATATGTTGGCAGTAAATACGGTCATCGGATTATCCGAATACGTGCGTACCTCATACCACGTGCTTACCAATTTACAAGACATGGTTGGCTTCTAGCAAAGCACCGTGCCTACCCAATTCTCCAGAAATATTCTTACTGGAATATATAATCTATGTCAGACGTAGTATACGTAGTATTGCGTATTGCGATCCAGTATCAGGTGTCACGTGCTAGGCCTGAGGCTGGAATTGTGTCTGCCCCGTACGAAGCACATGTCGGATGTCTGGTAATTAGTCTCTATAATCGGATGAACATGACCTAGTCATATCATCTCGATGACTGCAGTACTTAAGAGTACTAGTTCCGTATCCTACGTGACATCATCTCCACTATGACTGGAGTGATACTTCTGTCTTGACATCACACCCATACATTATCACACCCAAAACACTACGATTCTCAATATACCCAGTAGAGACATACACAAAACCGGTTAAAGCCCTGGACGACCAAAACCAAAGCATATTGATTGTCGCAAGTATTAGCGGTGCAAGTCTCAGGTTAAGACCAAATACACCTACCCTGATTTCGGATTTCCATAGACACGTAGTCATACTACCAATGGAATTCCGAGGGGTTTATCCAGAGCGAAGCTATTTTCGTACCATCGGTAAACACAACCTCCTAATACACTTGTATGAGTATCCAATACCCAAATATATGAGAACTATGCTGTTACGCTTCTATAACACGCACAAGTGTAATACTAGTTTATTCCGCATTATCGATGTCTAGTCTCGATAATACTACGACTAGGTATATTTAATGATTAATCCTTCGGGGACTGATACTATCTCATATCATCTCAATCCAGGAACTAATCATAAGGACCTCCTATCATTTATACATCTAGGTGATCTAATCACAAATTATAAGAGTGCAATCTCCTTGTTATATAGTTAATTTGTACAACAACACCATGATCTGTACAAACAGTGACGCTATGGGTCATAATTGTCCAACAAGGCGTACACAGAACCTGTTAAAGCCTTGGACGACCAAAACCAAAGTTTACCGATTATCGCAATTACTAGCGATGCAAGTCTCAGATTAAGACCAAATACACCTACCCTGAAGCGGACTCCCATAGACACATATACATACTACCAATGGGATTCCGTGGGGTCTATCCAGAGCGAAGCTATTTTCCGTACCATCGGTAAACACAACCTCCTATCGCACTTGCATAAGTATCCTATACTTAAACATATGAGAACTATGTTGTTATGCCCTCACAACGCGCACACGTTCAATACTAGTCTATTCCGCATTATCGATGTCCAGTCTCGATAATATTACGACTAGAGATATTTAATGATTAAACCTTTATGGATTGATATTGTCTCATATCATCTCAATCCGGAACAAATCATATGGACTTTTACCATTTATATATCAAAGTAAATAAATTGCAAAATGGTAAAAGGTAATTTCATTACTACATAGTTAATTTTGTACAAAAACACAATGTCTTTTACAAACAGTGACGCTATGGGTCATAACTGTCCAACAGGTCCGTCCAGCATGTGCTGCATCTTGGGCGGCTGCATCATGGGTCTCATCACATGTGGCATCCAAAGAAGGAATTGGAGTAGATTCTTAGAAGATTGAAGCTATTCAGAATTGGCATCGACCTAAAAGCGTGACGGTGATACATAGTTTCTTAAGATTAGCAGGGTACAATAGGAGGTTCATAGAGAATTTATCCAGAATAGCTGCTCTATTAATGCGGCTAACTCAGAAGAATGTGAAGTTTGAGTTAGCACATGTTCAGTTAAATCCACCCTCGTTGATGAAATCAGAGTTGCACAGGGAGTGAATCCTGAGGTGCAACAGATTATATGTTGATTACAGCAAGGTACGGAGGATGAGTATTATTTAGACAGTGAAAATCTCATCAGGAAGCAGAATAGAATTCTTGTTCCTCCAGTTCCAGAATTGAAACGCTCAATATTATGCATCACGGGATCACCAAGATGTATCACGACCTTAAGGATCTTCATTGGTGGGATGGCATGAAAAAAGATGTGGCTGAATTTGTCACAATGTGGTCAGCAGGTTAAAGCTGAACATCAGAGACCAGCAGGGAAGCTGCAGAGTTTAGACATTCCGGTGTGGAAATGAGAGAAGATCACTATAAACTTTGTCATCGGGCTTCTGCGTACCTCAAAAAGGTGTGATTGTATATGGGTGATCGAGGATAGATTGACCAAATCTGCATATTTTCTTCCAGTTAAGACTAGTTTCACAGCAGCCCAGTATGCTAAATTGTACCTGGATAAGATAGTGTCGTTGCATGGAGTACCTGTCTCAATTATCTCTGATCGAGGTTCTCAGTTTACCTATAAGTTTTGGCAATCATTTTAGGAGGCTTTGGGTTCATAGTTACGCTTTAGCACAACCTTTCATCCTCAGATAGATGGTCAGTCGGAGCGCACTATACTGATTATAGAAGACATGCTTCAGGCTTGTGTAATTGAGTTTGAGGGTAATTGGGACCAGTATCTGTTACTTATAGAATTTACTTACAATAATAGTTATTAAGAAAGGATTCAAATGGCACCATTCGAGGCTTTGTATGGACGGAAGTGCAGATGTCGGGGAGCAAAAGTTATTAGGACCGGATTTGGTACAAGATGTCATGGAAAAAGTAAAGCTGATCGAGAAAGGTTAAGTACGGCTCAAAGTGACCAAAAGAGTTATACAGATCACCGGAGAAAGGATTTGGAGTTCCAGGTGGGGGACTTTGTGTTTCTAAAAGTATCTCATTTTAAAGAGGTTATGAGATTCGTTAAAAAGGGAAAATTTAGCCGTAGATTTATTAGGTCGTTCCAGATACTTCGGAGAGTTGGAGGAAGAGCATATGAACTGGGCTTCCACCCAACATAGACAAGATACATCCAATTTTCCACGTATCTATGTTACAGAAGTATTCGCGTGACGAATCTCATGTGTTGGAGCCCCAGACAATTCATATCAATCAAGTCTTATCTTATTCGGAACAACCAGTAGCTATTGTGGGAAGAGAAACAAGGAAGCTACGATATCAATGGCTTCCTTCAGTCAATGTGATTTGACAACATCATAAGGAATAATAAGCTACTTGGGAGCAAGAAGAAGCCATGAGAGAGCAATATCCCCGACTCTTCACGGATGAAGGTACATACCACATCCTTTAGACATCTTGATTCGAGAACGAATCATTTTAAGGGGGAGAATTTATAAAGACCCCTAAATATTTTTGTTTCGCTAAAGACGTATGGGGTTTTCTTTTTGGGTTAATAAATAATTTCTAGGATCGACTTAGAGATAATGAGCACCTACTTAATTTTCAGCCCAATTTTATTTTGATTCTCTTTCATGGCCCAACAAAAAATAAAAAAGAAAAGAAAAAGGAAGCTCAAGGTCGAACAAGTTTTCTAGATTTTTCTACAAAAATTGGTTAAGTAAATGATAAAAAAAAGGGAAATGCTTTCATTTTTGGCACATTGCCGTGAGTTTGAAAGAGATAATGAGAGAAAGAGAGCTTGCAATTTTTCTTGTCAAAAACTTGAAGCTAAACAAAGTAATCCATTCGAGCTAAACCAAGAAGAAGGAAAAGTAGGATTAAAATACATTATTAGGGGAAAAGCAGATTGAATTAAGGTAAGCAACAAATTACCCAAACTTTGATAATTTGAATTTTCATAGTTGGATGATTGTGGTGTGTTATTAGTTTGATGATAATGTAGTTTTTGGGTGGTGGTTTGGTGTGACGGAATTGATGTGTGGTGAATTTTTCATGTCTTGTTTAAATTAGAGCATTAAGTAGAATGATGGATTTTGGTAGAAATGAGATGTGGGAATGTAAGTTGATGATGAGGTTGTGTATTGAAGATGTTATGTTGACATGTAAGGGGATATGGAGTTGAGTATAGAAGAAATAAAAATCTGGTCCTGGAATCGGTAATCACTTCCCGACGCGCCAAGCTCGTGTCTCGACGCAAATGTGGTAGAGGCATGCGTATGATTATCAAGGGCACGTCGCGATGTCGATGGGTCTAGCGTCGTGATGCGATCCCAAAAATTAGGAACTTTTTTAGAAGTCGAGATGCGTAACTAAGAGTCTGAATTTTATTTTATATTTCATTTAAGGAATAGAAAATGTTCAAAGGGAGTAATCCAACTAGGTTAAAGAACTTAATTTGATTTCGAACCGTATTTTATAACTTATGATTCTAACTCAGCGTATTCCATATAGATACTCATCAGGATCCGCGTTCGCCCCCAGCGACGTGAAGGGAACTTGACCATACTTCAAATCTATGAGTGAAGATTTTTCTTATAAATTGATTTATATTACTTGTTTTAATTAAGACTTGTTTGAAGTTTTATTTTTAAACCTTTAGGGCATTAGTTTATTGAATTCTTAGTTACTTCTTACGTAAGATTGTTTTGAAAGTCTTAAGATTTAAAAGCATGAACTTTATGTTATTTTTCGAAGCTTGGGGGAAAACCCGACCTCTGTGCACAAGTAGTTCAGGGTTAGGGGGACGGTGATATGTAACGTCCCAAGTCTATTAGTTAGGCGTATTGGGGGACGACGATACGTAACGCCCCAATACATCAAGTTTTTCCACAATACTAGAGATTTTCTTCACATAAAGTTTTCAGAAAAGGCTTTTTCTCAACTTTAAAGAAAAGAACTAGTTTTCAAATAAAGTTTTCAAAAGCATTTTGAAAATGAATGGTTTTACTAAAATATACTGATTCCGTTTCTTATTTTGTAGCTCCACTCACTGAGATCCTCAGAACTTACCCCCACCACTTCCCAGTTTCTTTTGCAGGATTCTTCTTTTGGAGATTCATGTGCTACATTTAGAGACCCAGATCAAAGACAAATGTTATGCTCCAGTCACTACTCACGGGGTCCACTTTTCCAGATCTATATTCATATAGAATGTCGATCTCTAAGAAGTCATTTTGTCATATCATAGACATGTATTTGATGATGTATATATACTATATATACTTTATATCCTCTCAAACATGTATATATGCATATAATTAGTTTCATGATCTTGCATTTAAGATTATTTAAGTTATTAAGTTGCATGTGTGATTGAGTAAAATATTGCATAGCATTAAGATAAGAGCAAGTATCCTAGTGCATGAGTTAGAGGCTTAGGCGACAGTGAGATCTGTTGCTTGCTGGTAACATTTCCGTATTGGGGATGTTACAACAAACCAGTTGGCTTTATGACACTAGGTGTTAAGACACCCCTACAGACTTAATTTCTCAGATATGAGATGTTAAAAAGAAGAAGTTTCTGATTTTCTTAAGCTTTCTCTTTAACCGATGTAATGAGCTTTGGGCCAGTGAGACCCAGACCAGTTGGCCTTAAGGCACTAAGTATTAAAACACTCATACAGACTTCATTGCTCGAGTTAGAGAGGCTATGAAATCGAACTTATTCACACATATTTTTTTATTTCTACACGAACAATCACTACTTTCTGAGGTAAGTTGTCCGGTTACTAAGTAGAAGCTTTGTTATTTTTTTATTTTCCCTTTTTTGAAATAAAAATACAAACTCCATTGCTTTAGGTGCTTCCTCCAACAAACTAGAGAACTGAATATTATAAAATTTTCACTTTCAAACCATAATCATATGTCACCATGTATGTTGATAATATTTGTCAATGAGCATGTGAAAATCAATTTAAAACAATTTTATGGAGAATTCACAAATTTAAATGATTCAAAATGAAAGAAATCAAAATAACTTGTTACGAATTATATTAAAATAAAAATAAATTTTTTTAAATTGTTTGCACACAAACAAAATAACTTTTTTAAACAAAAAAATAAAAGAATTCTAGTCAACTATCCCATCTCCCAACCAAATTGAGACATGTTCCCTAATGTCTGAATAAGAAAAAGTAGATTTTAGAAGACATCACCTGATTCGTGTGGTATTGATAATTGAATCTATAATACTATTATTAAAAAAGATAATAACTGAAAAAATATCAAAAATAGTAAATTGAAACGTAGTTTTGATTGTGACTCATATTTTCCTCTGGTTTTACGTCTAGTAACGGCTTGAACGCCCTCTATGGGTCAAGAATATGCTTCCCATCCAATTTTATTATAAATAGGCAAACAATGTCTTTTAAAGTCAGATTTCGGAGACTATAATTTAGCAAAGTGATTGGTTTTTTTTTTTTTTTTTTTTTTTTTTTTTTTTTTTTTTTAAAAATACACAAAACAACAAAAAGTATAAAAGATATTTTAAAAAAAAAACACACAAAATAACTCAAAAAAGTGAAAAATGTAATAATGTTAGATTATTACTATATCTATTAAATTTTATTCCCCGGCAACGGCGCCAAGAACTTGACACACTCAAAAAGTAGTTTTTTACTCCCAAGTATAAGAGTGTCGAAGTAATAAAATAACCTGGTAAGTCCGGGATCGATCCACAGGGAATAGATTTAATAGGATAAAATAATAATTCAACTAATAAAATAAAATAAAATATTAGGATTATAGGATCCAATCTTAATATTTCAAATATAAATTTTTTTTACTTTTTATAATATATATATTATAATTATTTTCCAATCAATTTATTTCATAATTATCAGGTATTTATTATAACAACATATGCAATTCGTCATGTCAATAATTAATTCTGCTATGGTACTAAATATGCCCAAACATATAAAACCAGCCATAAAGATAGTGATAACATTTTCTATAACAAGTCCAGTTAGGTACTCAATTATGCCAAATATATAAAACCAACTATATATACGATACCGTATTGTCAATAATTAATCTAGATCTTTAATAGTCCACTCTCTCTTATTTATGGGATTCAAGTATTATATGTGTCAATCAATGACTGTTTACAGCTAGTCATGAGTCATAAATAAACTAGAAAGGGTATAAATTTTATTTGGAAAATTATCACAATTTATAAAATATAATAGAAATAAAAATCACCTATATTTTCATACCACTAACTTCACCATTTACCCCTAACATGATAATAATAAAAACATTCATAATTTTATTAATAAAAGAAAATTAAATTACAAAATAAAAAATATACACAAAATCCCATCCCACAAAATTTCAGAGAGACCTGTGAAAATTTGCTTAAGAATTAAGGTATTGAGTACCTCTATTTATAGAGGATGCTCATCATCTTCCAACATAATGCAATTCATTTGCATTATTGTTGACAATTTACAAAAGTTGGCAACTTTTGCAAATTGTCAACGGTTTGCATAAATCATCGACCATATTTGGTGGATGATTTATTTTATTTATTTATTTTTTGTTTTCTATTTATATATATATATTGCTTTTTGCTTTTGTTTTTTTTGTTTTTTTTTCCTTTTTTTGTATATTTTTCGTTTTCTTTTATATATTCATATAAAACACATGTGTAATTAAATACATCATAAGCTCATTTTGTCGTCACTCTAAACACAGTGAATGTTTTCCAGCTCCGATTTGAATCTAATGGTCAGGTTCTTTTAGATTTCTAGGACTTGGAATTCAGATTTCATGTTTATTTTCCTGTTGAGCATCCGAATTATTATTTTACCTGTACAATAAATGAAAATTACAATAAAAATATATAAAACATAAATTTAATTGTTATTTCATAAATGTGCTGAATTAAAGGGATTAATGAAATTATAACCGTAAAATAATTAATTTTCTTTTAATAAATGTGCACTTTTTAAATTTATACTTTTTAGTTTTCATTATTTACAAATCTATACTTAAGTCACATACCTAGGCATATTCGTAATTCACTGTAACAAGTATATGCTTTAAAACAATAACATCATTCATTTCATAAGGATCAATTTGAATTTGCAATATAGTCCACAAGCTTAATTTCCAAACATAATCATAAAACATGCAACGAAATCATAACTGTGACACATTTTCATGAAACTTATATTTGAATCCCATGCTCGAGCATGTTTATAAAGCCTAAAAATAAAACGTATCCTCACAAATAACATCGACCATTTTATAGAGGTCAATTTAGATTCGAAACATAAAATATAAAATCAATTTCATAACGTAGTTTATAAAACATAGTTATAATAAGCCTTGAATTTAATCATCCTTCTTATATAATCTAATTATTCATGCATTATTCATTTCCTTATAATCATCCTAAATATCACAAATCTCAAATACATCATCAACCTTAACAACATCCTCACTTTCAGCATAACACTTTCAATATCAACTGGTAACCACACCATACCACACCTAGCCAACTTGAGTAATCACTACAATAAATTATACTTTCTGTGGTGAAAATTCAGTCGCCACTAAAAATTATTATTAGTGATGAAATTGAATTTTGTCACTAAAAGTCATTTTTAGTGGCGAAATTCAACATCACCACTAATAATAGATATTTTTAATAGCGAAATTGAATTTCGTCAATAAAATAAAGCCCCAAAATTCTCACTAGAAATGCCACTAAATTAGTCATTTTTATTGAGAATTTTGGGGGCTTTTTTCAGCCTTCTTGTTGTGTTTTTGTTTTTTGTTTTTTTTACACTGAAAACGTCCCACCTTCATCTTCATCTTCATCTTCATCTTATCACATTAAAAAATCCACGGATTCAACTCTTCAGCTCTCAACTCACAACAAAGAATAATATAAAAAAATTTGCATGTTCTTTCATCTTCTCTTGACAATAACCCTTTGCACTTTGTCCTTCGTTATCTTTGTACTAGAAGAAGCTCTGGTACCAGCTCACCCTCAAGCTCGAACATCGTTATCTTTCAGGTCTGCTTCTATTTCTATTTCCTCAATTTGGGTTTCTGGGCTTTGAATTTATTTTCTATTGTGTTTGGTTATTTTACTTATTTTGTTAATCCTTTCCCAGATATTCACAAAATTTCAATTTTGGATCTATCCTAACCCTAATCTCTGAAATTGATTTCATCACTCTCTTCTCTGCTCTCAGCCTCTCACGATCACGAGTCATGATTATCATCACTCATCATTCATCATCGGTCTTCTCTGGTTGCTTCACAGTCTGCTCTCGGTCTCTCATCTTAGGTGCATTGGTAATTCTGATCTCTTGCCACCCCTCTTCCAGATATTGCTCTTTAATGTCACTTGCTCTTTAATCTATCAGTTTGTGAAGCAAGCTTCGAATCAGAAGGTACAGCACTCGGCTTCGTCATTGTGGAAGCCACTTTGCAGCCCTCGCTCTTTACTTTCTCTGAGATTCTGGTTGTTCCCAATATTACCGAGGTAACTGAAATTTGTTATTTTTATGGTTTATACTCATAGTTTCTTTATTATGTTCTATTTTTTGGTTCTTGTATTGGTCGATTTATAAATTAAATTATGTGTCAAAAGAAGTTTACCTTCTGTTTGGTTGCTGAGAAAATGGAGGACAAGATTTGAAAATGAAATTACGGTCATTTTGTGGCTATGTTCTTTGTCTTGATCAGAGTTCATGTTCAATTAATGATATTTATTGTATAATTCATTTTGATTTTTTTTTTGGGTGGTGATATTTGTAGCATAGTTATTTGAAAGATTTAAGCATTAAAGGGATAATTTTATAGTAGAAGAGGGTATGAGAGTTGGGAATGCATTATCATAAATCTGAATTTTCGCTTCTATTATTGAGTAATGCATCAAAACTTGGTTATGAAAATTATTTTCTCAGAGCTTGGGTAGAAAATGGACAATAATGGCCAAAATTCTGGACCATTGCAGGAGGAGTTGGTGCAAATGGCTGCTAAGTTTCTGTCGAATGCAACAGTTAGAAACTCTCCAGTCATCCATAGGCGATTGTTTCTTGAGAATATGGGCCATAGGAAAGACGAAATAGATGAAGACTTTCGTCGTGTTCCTATAAGCACATTGTTTCTCTTGATTTTCAAATATTTTCTATTCAACTCAATTACTCAAATGATCATTTTTGGATGAGTTCTATCTTTCTCTTATATTCTTTTACATACAAATGCAGGATCCGCCTTCAAATATGACAACGAAGCAGAATATTACCCCAATTAAAGGTAAGATTATAACATTTTCCATCCCTTAAGAGGTCTTTAATGCAGCATCCATATCCCAAATGTTGAAATTGATAATTGCTTTACTGCCATAATATTATTACAGTGTCTGTTTTTACAGATTTTGCAGGAAAAAGAGAGAGAGATTATTTATAGAGTAATTGATATATAGACTGAACCAGATAGCAGTGATGATGATAAGGTTCTTTTTTCCCCTTTTGGGTGCTTTGCTCATTCTATATTTTATAAAGTGTAAGTTGAATTAGAGTTATGAGCAAAGAATTATAGCAATAAACAAACTTTAAATATTTGCATGAAGTATTTTAACGTTGTAGTAAATTTAACAGGCCTAATACAATACATTTGTGTAGTAGTATAGTGCAACGCACTAAATGCAACCAAAGTGATATATATATATATATATATTAATAGAAAGAAAAAATATGCTTTATCTTTCATTGAATATTGTTAATGATCTTTTTCAACATCTTGTGTTTCTTTATTGGAATTGGACTGTAGATTCACAAGAAATTCTTGCGTTTAAAGATGCTCCTTCAGAGTTATGTCAGCTAAGAATATTGGGATGTAAGTAAATTCTTCCACATGTGTAGTTTTTATTATCTTAATACTGAAATTTTTTCTTTCTCACCTATATCTCCTTAAGTTTATATTGGAATAAAATTTCTCTAAGGCATAAATGACCTTTGAAGTTGCTCACTAGATCATTTGGAAGTAGGTGTATGCATTCAAAAAATTGATAGCTAAGACACTTGAAAAATTACTACAGATTAGATAATGTTTAATAACTATTTCCCCTATGTTTTTCAAATGTCCACAAGAACATCAATTTGTACCTAACATGTATATTTACTACTTAAAGTTAAAAGCCCCATTTCCCCTCTTTAGTGATCAAGAAAACTTAAACATGTAAGGCATCCAAAATTTTGGAGGAAAGTTGAAGATAGTTGGCATCTAGGTATCCAACTGACGAATCAGAAATTATTTCATTTATGAACTATTTTTCATAATGTAAAGCTGATTAAACATTATGTTGACTATCTTATTGTTGATTTATTCTACTGGAAATATTATTTTTAGAAATTAGCAAAGGTCTGGTTGTTTTTGTATGATTGAAGCAAACCATCTTGTTATTGGTTTTTTGTCAGAGAAAATATTTCTAGAGAGTACATATATAGAAAAAGTTGTGATTGTCTAAATTATTGGATGTTGAAAACTGGTATAGAATATATCACTAGAAGAATATTATTTCACTTGCATGGTCTTGGCTCATATTTTATAAAATTGACTTTGTTTGCGTCATTTTCTCTCTTATCTTAGGTACTATCAGGTCTTGAGATTTCGAGTGCTCAACCAACTGGTAAACTGCAACCAATAATCACTGAGCACAATAAGAGCAACTCCCTTCAGTCCCCTACAGATATTACAAATGAGAAGCTAGTTTATTCAATGAATGGTTTCGTTGACTTTTACTATATATTCAAACTCTTTTTTTGTAATTTAGATATAGAATGTAAATTTAGATATAAGACGAAATCTATAACTTTGATTTTTGAATTGTAATTAGTTGATCATTCTTGTAAATACAAATATTTTATTTACATATATTAATGTATATGATTGTTAAATTAATGTATTAAAATTTATGTTTTGGATCATTTTATAATATAAAATAACATATGGTGTATTAAAAATTTGAAAATTATTTATTTGATCAGATTGCACTTTCAGTGGCGAAAATTTCGCCCTAAAAGCCCATGAATCTCGCCACTAAAAATGACCTTCAGTGGCAAAAAAATGACTTTTAGTGGCGAAATTTTTGCCAATAAAAGTGAATTTTCAGAGGCGGAAACTATTTCGCCACTAAAAATGTACTTTTAGTAGCGAATTAAATTTTCGCCACTAATACCTTTTGTGTCGCACTTTTAGTGGCGAAATAGTGGCAAAAATATATTTCACCATTAATAGTTTTAGTGGCAAAATAATAGCCTTTAGTGGCCACTAAAAGTCAATTTTGTTGTAGTGAAAAATCAATTTTTTACACAAATATGCGATAAGAAAACCTCAAACACATGGATTGTCTCCAACCAAAATGATAAAATCAAGTCTCCTTTTCACCAATACCATTCAACCATGTAACCCTTTTCTTACCCTTGAAGGATTCCCAAATAAACCAACACATAGCCATCACCAAACATCAACATAGGCAGAATCATTCACTCCAAATAGTCCCAATTATTTTTTTTTTAAAAAAAAAATTTCATTTCCCACTCTTGTCGTTTTGGCCAAACATGTCCAATTAAGACTTGAGGTTAACTCATGTTATATTCATACTAAAAAGCAGACATAATCATCATTTCATACTAAATTATACTAAATAGAGCCATTACATCTTAAATCCCTAATGGATTTCAAAAATGATACATAAAAATTCATGAATGAGACTTCAAAATTTGAGAGAGAAATATATTAGAGAAACTTAGCAAGTAAAAGGCATTGCTTGATGAAGAAAAAAAAAATCCAAACTTGAGTGAGTAGCTTCCTTGTTGGCATGAGTTAAAGAGAAGGAGAAGATAAATTTTTTGATTTATTTTGTATGAAAGAGGAAGAGAATAAATAGTGAGTAATTTATATAATAAGCGGCTTATTTTAGCAATGAGTGGTTTTGATTAAGCCACATGTCACAAATTTTAGTCTAATTTCAAAATTTACTACTCATTATACCAAAACATATTTTTTTGACCTAAATCTTGTCACAATTTTGAATAATGACCAACATGAAAGTTGTAAGTCTCGGCCTAAGCTTTTCGATAATATAACTATCACCAAAATCAGATATCAATAGCTCAAGTTAAGATCAAAATACTAAAAATTACATGCGACTCAGTTGAGTCGTCAAAAGAAAGTGTTGGAACTGAAAATCTATCTTGAATCTCAAGGTAGGATTTCTAAGATTTCTAACCCATTAACACATGATTTTATGCATAACGACACTACATTAGGCATGTCATGAATAATCGAGACTTTACAAATAGATTTAACTATGATTAAAAGTGTTCGGAAAACCAAGTAGGTATGTCATGCCATGAATGCTTGAAGTATAGTTAATTGATTGCATGATTGTTTCATAGGAGATATATATGTCTAGATGTATATGTATCTACATAGAAATATGTATAACTTAATTTGACTAAGTCATAGCCACGAGTATGGGTGGTTTGATTCAATGGCACATAATCATACGTTAGAGATATATATGTATATATATACTAAGTTAAAAGTCTGTTGTTAATATTTATATGATGATTTCAATGTGTTCCAATATACGAGTCACCTGATAATGCTTGATAACTTTGAAATGTATCATGTGATGTGCCCGATCTGTGGGCTTCTTGTTGAATTGTGATGGATACATGTGTGTGTTGTGATATATCTGAAATTTAAATGAATGCTCTCGTCTTCTATTTTTATGAATGCTTTTGTTTTCTGACATCTATGTTCTCCGATACTTTAATTTATGTCTTGAAACTTTGATAATTTAATTTATTATATGAAAGCATTTTTTATAAAAAGAAGATTTGAAATTTTTTTTATCTTGACCATAAATTATAAAGAATATGTTTCCGTCTTGGCAATTGTTACATGTTTTAATGTTTTATGAATTATCATAATGTTTCTACCAGGGCATTTGTTAATGAAATGTTTCCACCTTAATACTTGATCTACATTTTCATATTTTATGATTTATTGATATGTTTCTATATAGGTGCTT
The DNA here is from genome assembly GCA_019454045.1 of Zanthoxylum bungeanum. Taxonomy (NCBI): domain Eukaryota; kingdom Viridiplantae; phylum Streptophyta; class Magnoliopsida; order Sapindales; family Rutaceae; genus Zanthoxylum; species Zanthoxylum bungeanum. The sequence continues at coordinate 17,318 of SKCR01036825.1, read as the reverse complement.
GATGATATATTTCAGTCCTAGCGTTTGATTTTTGTTTTCATAATTTATGACCTATGATTATATTTCTTCCAGGACGTTTGTTATGGGGTCCTAATTATCAAAAAATGGCTTGCCCACTACTCTGTCGACATGGTTTTGTTCGTACACTGTCCGATTAGTGTGCGCAACTCAGACAGTGGATGCTGGATAAGTGTTTTGAAAAGTTTTTTTATAAAAGAATTATTTTGAATGGTATGCATTCAATATTCGCTCACGTTCTCAAAATATTTATCTTTGATTAAGACATACCTAGTACTTCTTTCTTCTTCTTATTTAGGAACATGAATATCCATTCTTCATTTGTATTTTCATACTTAGAAACCCTACGAATTGGGGACTTTGTTGTTTGAGAGGGTTAGGCAAAATTTAAGCCTCAATACATGTTTATAAAGTAGTTTAGAGTGAATTGTGCCTAATTTTTTATTGAAAAAATGTCAAGGTGTAAAATGGGCATGAGGGCTGAATTTCTTAGCTTGTTGGAGGGGAATTATTTTTTATGTTTTGATGATAATTTTTTGAGGTTCGTGCATTAGAAGATGATATAACATGAGTTTATTGGGAGCTGATAACTCAAAATATTGTGAAAACTAGAGCCTTTGTTCAATTATATAGATGTGTTGGGAAATTAAACTTTGTTATAGATGATGTTCTAGACATGTTGTAGTTAGAGATGTGCTCATGTGAAGGTGTTAGTGTGATGGTAGTGTTGGAATTACTTTGGGCATTGTCCTTGAGGAGTTTGTGTTTAGCCTTGAAAATTGGGCAAGCATTGCAACGCCAATAAGCTAGTGTCGTGAAGCGTTACAAGGGGAGGCTCTCCACCTCGGGCCAGCCGTGTGAGCGATGTGGATCATGAGAATACTCTCCTCCTCTAGTTAGGTCTTTTAAAGGACGCGAATCAAGAGAATGCTTTCCCCTCGGGTCAGGTCGTGTGAGTGACGCGAATCATGAGAATATTATCCACCTCGAGTCAGGTCGTGTGAGTGACGTAGATAATAAGAATTTTCTCCGCCTCGGTTCAAGTCGTGTGAGTGATATAGGTCAGGTCATGTGAGCAACGCAGATAATGAGAATGCTCTCCTCCTCGGGTTAGGTCATGTCAGCGATACAGATTATGAGAATTCTTTCCGCCTCAGATCAGGTCGTATGAGCAACATGGATCATGAGAATGCTCTCTGCCTCGAGTCAAGTTGTGTTAGCGACGTGGATCATAAGAATGCTCTCCACCTCAGGTCAAGTCATGTGAGCGACACGGATCATGAGAATGCTCTCCATCTCGAGTAAGGTCTTGTGAGCTATGCAGATCATGAGGATGCTCTCTTCCTCGGGTCTAATCATATAGGAGTCACGGAGCACAACACTTGGTGTCACGAAGCGTAAAAAGAAGATGTCTCTGCCTTAGGTCTGACCATATAGGGGTCGTGACGAGTAACATCTAGCGTCGCGACGCGTGCCATATTTCTAAGATTATTTTTAGCCCATTTAAATTTTATCCTAGAATGTTAGAGGGCATCCGAAGGGTTTAGTATCAGCATACATACATACATTATGTCATGTCACAAACACAATACGTCATATAGTGATAATAGTTCTGAAACATGTTTATGAATTATGTTCTAATTAAGTTCATGAATTATAGATTATCGATAGAAACCGTAATCTTTATTGATAAAGTGGAGTAGTGCCAGCCAGATTCCAAATCTGTGAGTGAACCTTTTTTTTTTCAATTTGATACTACTTTTTTGTTTTTGATTGTAGACTTACTTTTAATTATTTTAAAGCGTTAGCCAAGTTTATTTCAAGTTACTTTTATTAATAAGAATGTTTGAGAAAATTTTGATTTTAAAAGCTTAGATTCATGGTTTTTAGAGGTATGAGGGAAAACCCCACCTTAGATGTGACCTATGGAATTGATGGTTATTGGAATTGACGGTTATAAACATGTATACATATAGATCAGGACTAGGGGAAGGCGATATGTAACGCCTCTAGATCCTAGTTTTAAGGCTAAGGGATGGCGAGACGTAACGCCCATAAACCTTAGATTCAGGGACATGATGATGGAATGCATTGGGGGATGATGATATTTAACGCTTCAATGACATGGGTTTGCACATATAGATCTAGTTCTACGGCTTGGGGACGGTGATGCGTAATGGCCACATGTGTTAGGTTTTCTATAGATTCTCAGAGATATGATTTTCAGAAAAAGATACTTTTATGAAAGAGTTTTGAAGAGAAATAGTTTTATGAGAATCTCAAAGTTTTACAGACAGAATGGATTTCCAGAAGAGTTTTCACATAAGGAGATGTGTTTTCAGACAAGAAAGAGTTTTTTTTTTCTAAAAGATCAGTTTTCTTGAGATGAATTTGATTTTAGAAAAATGAATGTTTCATGAAAAACATTTTAATTTTCATTTTTAACTGTACACTCACTTGGTCTTTCAAATGATCTAGCCCCACACTCCCAGTGTTTCTATTTTAGAGGTATACCCAGAGAATGAGCTCGAGGGGATGGATACTGATGGTAGTCACTAGGGTGTTTGGGTCTATGATGTCAAGTCAGAGACATAGTTAAGTTAGAGTCGAAGTAAAGTCATGTATTAGACATTGTGTATAACGGAGATTGTGTGTGCAATTAGTTAAAGTGTCCATGATAGAGTTATAAAATGTAATGTCATTATGAACATGGTATGGGTATCAAAATACATTTTATATCGGTGAGTTAGACAATGGTTCCTATGCATGAATCTATTTTTGAGATGAGATTACTAGTATTGATCATAGTTAGAAATTCAGACTCTTAGGGTGGATAAGTCAGCTTATTTCCTACCGGTAGCATCTCCAAGAAGGAGATGTTACAATGATGGTATGAGTGCATGGCCTAGAGATTCAGTGACTACAGTGGGTAGAGTGTTGGGGTCTTGTATACATAGTATGCCCGGGGTACTCGTATGCGAGGCATTACCTCTCCAGTATCTGATCCTTGAGTACGTCTTCAAGCCCTATAGACAAGTTAGTAAGAATTCCCTAGGCTATTCGAATAATCTTCCTAATGATAGTGACTATAATCATTTTCTTAGTTGAGAATCCTTATGTAGGCATCTTGATTTATTATCGAAAGTTCAATACAAGTTATGGAAATAGATAGTAAAGTTCTATGAATATTCACCAGAGGATTAAAAGATGAGGCTATAAAAAAGTAAGGAATGTTGTGCAGATGCTTAAAGCAACCAGAGGCAATAAGAGGTAGAGATACAGAATGAGATAATAAAGAGAATGCCTGAACTTATATTAGTAAGGAGAATATAATAAGCCCCGAGCAAGAATAAAATGTTATACAAACCTAAGTAAGATTCCTTCCCTCATCAGAAAATTATTTCAAGTAGATCCAATAGCCTTTGAGTACTTTGTATAGATAGAAAGTTTACCGAATAATAAGGATAGTCAGAAAGATAAAAGAAGCAAGAAATATGATTTAGTCATGCAAACTCCTAATAGAATTGAGATTCCTGAAAGGGCGTAGAGATTCTAGATACCCAAATCCAGGCTCGTAAGTAAATAAAAGGAATGTCGTAAGGAAAAATGATTAGTTGTCTTAACCAAGGAATCTGATATAGATATCCATGTTCTAACCTCTCAGTGATACCGGTTAAGGAAACTGTCCTGATGGAGTCTATCTCATATCTATCTTACATGAGTAATAGACTCTACTAGGATATAGAATACCAGAACAAGGATAGCAGCTGAGATGTAAATGCTTGTTCCATCCTTTACCAGCACAGATAGAGATAATCATAAGGAAGCTTAGTAACCACAATACTATATTCTGAGGCAGAGGAAGAAAACTTCAAAAGATAATTTACCTATAAAGGGACTAAAGAGACTTCTAAGGTTAGAAAAGAAAGAACCCAACGTAATCCAAGATGGATAAGTTACAGTATCAGTAAGAATCCATATATCAGACCAATGCCAGTAAAAATCCATGTAAGTTTAAAACAATAAATCCATGATATTGGAGACACTCAGGAGTTAACAAAAGTATCAGTATAGACAATAAAATTAAATGTCATAGCTGTAGCCTATAGCAAGTGTAGAGATCTAGAAATAAGCCAATAAGAATGAACCACCACTAGCTTCAGTAGTAAAGCTTAGAGCCAATAGATAGGTTATGGAAATAAATAATGTAGATGGGTACGGGAAGTGACAAAGAGGGTTCAGTACATATAGTAGCATAGATAACTTAGCTTAAAGACAGTAACGTAATATGGAGACCTCAGAATGATTGATAAAAGTTATGGCACCCTAAGATATAGAGAAGTCGATGCAAATCTCAACTGAATGAATGATAATTCTTCTTCCCAGTAGCCTTTACTCTAATAAGTCTATAGAGATGCCTAACAAAACCATTATTGAGCTCAGACAATTAAAAGTAATATGTATTCTCATATCTCTATAGAATTCATATACTCACCGCTCAACTTAGAACCCAATAAGGATTCGTATGAGTAAAGAAGAATATCTAACGGGACAGACAAATCATGAGACAGCAAGATAGCCGAACCAAGAAGTTTAACAGAACCCAGATAAAAAGTCGTAAGATAGTTATATTTTATTTATGAGAATAATTATAATTCACAGTAAGTCTAACCAAATCTAGAAGTGATAACCTGCCTTATCGAAGAACTGATAGCCTTCAAGAAAGTAAAGGCACAAAAGAGTAAGGAATCAGAGTAAGAGGCACATATGAAGACCCTCGGAAGTAAGATATACGACTTATACAAAGCTTTCCACTATACTAGAGAGAAAATAAATCAGTAATAGAGCAACACCTAAACTAAAAGTTTAGTAGTGATACCATAACTTGTCGTAAAATATGGAACTTCTAGAGAAGTAATAACAGAAAATAATTTATGACCATAAAGATAAAATACATGATTGATAAGGCCTTTCGATAAGGCAAAGATTAAGTACACCAGTATGAAATATAAGTAACAGAGCAAACTTCGAAATGAAGAATAACAAAGAGAGCATGGTAGGATTTTGAGACAACATTATCCCTAAAGAAATTCTCAGTAAAGGACGGTATGACCAATAGTCGGAAATGAATCAGTAGTAAAGTTGAAGGAGGTGATTCAAACAGTTCTTAGCAGTAGTACCTTAGTGTGGGAGCTCAATATCTGATGTGTAAATAAGAGAATACTTGGATTATAATTAAGCAGCATATGTAACTGTAACACGCATAGCTAGTGAAACCACCATAAGCGATAAAGACTTCAGGACCAAACCCAACCACCCAACCCTCATTAGCCAACAACAGTAATAATGGACCCCGATATTTGTCTTGATGATATTCCCAGAAATAAGTGAATATGTGGTGTAGTTTTATATCATATAAGGTAGGGTAAGAGACATTTAAAATAGAATATCCTTCAAATAAGAAGGTCAAGATATAAATTACGAAAGCTTTAGATATAGTATAAGATCATAAGAGAATAGAAAAGGAACTGTCCAGATAAAATGATGAAAATAGGGTGCATTAGCCAAGCAATGACATGAATACGTGAGTAAAAATGTTAGACATGTCTAATTAAATATAATAACAGACTATTCTATTTAGAAATTGTATGTCAACATAAAATATTATGGAATTCATATCAGTGAGCCCTTAAACGCTAGTATAAGAGCGCAGTTCTATTAAATGTAGATTGGAGGAAAGATAACTAGTATAGTCCATAGGTTTCCCTTCGCAGTGCATCTTTATAAATGAGGCTTAGGATGACTTGAAATGGATTTATTAAAGTGTAATATAAAAATGGCCAAGGAAACTAGATATATGGATATGGTTGAGACCAAGATAGTGTTGGACAGTTATGATCTATAACATCACTATTTATACAGATCATGGTGTTGTTGTACATATTAACTATGTGATAAAGGAGATTGCACTCTTATCATTTGTGATTAGATCACCTAGATGTATAAATGATGAGAGGTTCTTATGATTTGTTCCTGGATTGAGAATGATATGAGACAGTATCAGTCCACGAAGGATAAATCATTCAATACCCATAGTCAGAGTATTATCGAGATTGGACATCGATAAATACGTAAAAGACTAGTATTGCACTTGTGCGCGTTGTGAGGGCATAACGACATAGTTCTCATATATTTGGGTATAGGATACTCATGCAAGTGTAATAGGAGGTTGTTTTTTACCGATGGTATGGGAAACAGCTTCGCTCTGGATAGACCCCCTCGGAATTCCATTGGTAGTATGACTATGTGTCTATGGAAGTCCGAAATCAGGGTAGGTGTATTTGGTCTTAACTTGAGACTTGCACCGCTAATACTTGTGACAATCAATACACTTCGGTTGCGGTCGTCTAGGGCTTTAACAGGTTCTGTGTATGCCTATGCTGGGTATATTGAGAATCGTAGTGTGTTGGGTGTGACGTCAAGACGGAAGTATCACTCCAGTCATAGTGGAGATGATGTCACGTAGGATACGGTACTGATGCTCTTAAGTACTGCAGTCATCGGAATATTATGACTAGGTCATGTATATCCGATATAGAGACTAGTTACCAGACATCCGACATATGCTTCGTACGGGGCAGACACAACTCCAACCCTAGGCCTAGCACGTGACAGTCCGATACTAGATCGAAATTCACAATACTACGTATTCTATGCCTGATATAGATCCTTTATTCCTGTAAGGATATTTCCGGAGAATTGGGTAGGCATGGCGCTTTGCTAGAGGCCAACCTTGTCTTGTAAATCGGTAAAACGTAGTACGAGGTAATTACGTATCGGATAGTCCGACGACCGTATTTACTGCCAACATATCCGGGGATCTCATGGGTCGCTTCCCAAAGATTCACCGATGACGTATGACTCGCACTTTAATTAATCTGGGATTAATTAGAAGAGAGAGAAAATTAATCTGGGATTAATTTCGGAGATATTTTATCTAGGATAAAATATCAATTAAAGAGAGATAACGACTAATTTGGAATTAATCGGTAAATTAATATATTCGATATATTAAACGAAATTGCATTTCAACGCGGAATTAAAATTAGATTTTAATTCGGGCGAACGAGTTAATTTAGAATTAATTCGTTAGCGACGTGAATAGTAATTATGCTAGGTATGATTATTTAATTAAATTAGATTTAATTACGTCGCAACGGAAAATTCATTAATTTGAATAGCAAACCCGAACTCAAGATTATTTGCGAGCGCATTCGCATTTCGGATTCGAGTGCGGCACGCAAGTCAAATCAAGCGTCAAATCATTAGTCGCATCAAGCGTCAAATCACATGTCACTTTGAGTGATGTGACAATTGATTGATTGAAAGATGTGACTTGATGGTATTAGGTAATGGTTGGAAAAGCTTTTTGAAAGTTGAATGACATATATTGTTGTTTATTTCCTTTGACTTTTAAAAAGAATATTTGTGTATATGGTTTTATAAAATCATTTTACAAAATATTACACAACCTAACACCATCTCTCTCATCACTCTCTCTTCTCCATTTTCTTCTTTCTCACGCCCATGGAAGGGCTGTTTTCTGGTTTGAAAATGCCAAGCCACAAGAGGAAGAAATGGATTGATTTTATTGCAAAATCTTAGTGCTAGCACACTCGGAGTTATCCGTAGGTGATAAGGAAACCCACCCGCGAGCTTGGAATCATTTAATCACAAAGCTTGGAGCTTCAAATGATGAAACAAAACTGAAAATTCTGGACAGAACTTCAGCTCACTGTCGAATGCACTAGTAAGGGGAAAATGAATTTTTGTTTGTCAAAGCGTCGCTCAACGATCGATGTAAGTATTCCGCAACTTTGTCGTTGTTATTCACACTTATTTCATGCTTATTATTGATCTTGGGACCTTAATAGAAACCAACAATGACATCTAGAGCAAGGTTTGAGCATGAAAAAGTTTAGGGCTTAAAATTTGGGTAAAATCATTTTGAGCATTGATTTTGTGAATTTGGATGAATGAATATGCTTAAATGTGTTTTAATTTAAGATTGATTGGATCAATTTGATGAAATTTTATTTGGAACAAATTTCCTCAAAATTTTGGTGTTGGCCGAATGTAATGCCCTATTTTATCTGTTGTTTTTTTGATTTTTGATCATTGGATGTGTTGGAAATCATTCGGGATGTTGATTTAATGTCGATTTTGGAATTAATTGGATTGAATTCGAATCGGACATAAAATCCTCTCATTGGCCGAGACATATAAGCATGTTTGGGTTTGATTTTAATCAAAATGTGTTGGACATGTGATGATGAAAATGAGCATGATTAATTATATAAATTGATGTTTTAGAAATATTAATTTGGGTGATTAATCATGATATACACTTTAGGTTAATTAAATGCGAAATTGGATTTTTATGTTTAATTAAATTGGGCCTTAAAATTGAATTTGGGTTTTGATGTTGTAAATGGGCTTATTAGGTTTTGTTGTACAAAGTTGGGTTTAGGCACAATTGGTTGGATCCAATTAGGCCCAATAAAGCCCAAATGAAACTTAATGGCTGTTGGCTAACCTTTTTACATTCCATTTCACAACTCATTAAAAAAAGCTTTTGTTTTTCGACAGCCCATTTTTCATACATAGATTTTCTTTTTCCGGCTCTGCTTTACTCCTTCTGTTCCTTCCTCCTTCCATCCATTCTGCTATTGAACTATTCACCATCCTACGGTCCCTACCTCTCACTATCGTCTTACTATGGAAGTTATTTTTCGTTGGTTCCTCACAGACGGCGCTGAATGTTGACGACTGAATTACGTCTCATGCGGTTATATGTGAATGCCATTCCTCGGGACAATATTTTGAGCAGGGTATGGATGTAGTGGATGCTCATGTATGTTGCATACGTGTTGGGATAGCTAACGTTCTAACGGACTTTAACATCCTAGGATGAAACTGAAATGGAATGAAACAGGTCTTGTTGTGCGTCGCAACTCCAAGTCTTACGCTTCGCGACGCTCATACAATCAGACTGAAATAGAGAGTATTTCTTGTTATGCATCGCGACGCTAAATGTTCCGGGTCACAACTCCTAAATGATCAGACCCGAGGCAGAGAGATTCTTCTTGCTCCGCGTCACGACACTTGGTGTTGGGCATCGCGACACTCATATATCAAACCTGAGGCTTCCATACGACCGACTCGAGACTTCCATATAACTGACCCTAGGCAAACACACAACCGACCCTAGGTAGAGGGTATTTTCATGTTCAGCGTGACTCCCACGCACACTGACCCGAGGTAGAGGGTATTTTCATGTTCAGCGTCGCTACGCTAGCCCATACGTATCGCAAAGCTAACCCAATTTCAGGGCTAAATACCAGTTCTCCATTATCACTGCTCAAAGCAATTCCAACACCCCCACACTATAACATTCACATAAGCATTTCTTAAAACACCAAAAACATGCCATTATCTGGTATCCTCACAACATCAAAATAAACCCCCTCCCAACATGCTAAGAATTTCAGCCTTCATGCCCATACTACACCTTGACATTATTTCTACCAAAACTTAAGCATACTCCACTCTAAACAACATCATAAACATGTTTTGAGGCTTAGTTTTTGCTCAACCTTCTCAACCAACAAAGCCTCATTTCGTAGGGTTCATAAGTATAAAAATGCAAGTGAAGAATGGATGCTCATTATCCTAAATAAGAAGAAAAAAGAAGCTTACTTGACCTAGAAAAGCTTGAGAATTCATCACCGTTTCTTCAATATTTCCATGAGTGAAGAAAAGTTTGGACAGTTTCCTTGAACCAAGCTCACGTTTTTGGCTTCCAGAAGGGATGAATGAATAGTGCCTTATTCATAGGTGTGGGAACACACAGTGAGATCTGGGGCGACGCATGCTGTTCTAGGCTCGGGGCCTAGTTGGGAGTACGGAGTAGCCAACGAAGGACTAACACGGAGAGTGATGGAGTCGCCACCCGGTGTGAACCGGGACAAAGATTTAAGGCCGCACTCACCCCTCGCAAGGGAAGACCTCAAACCATTGGGTTCGGAATGGTCCCTTACTTATGCCACTTGTAATGTAAAGATTTATGCAATAATCTAACCAAGCCTATGACATATATTTCCAAGTGCACCACAATCCTAAATTAGCATGCTTAAAAGTAAAGTTCACAACTAACATACATGAAGTCAAATCTTATTGCCAAATTCACATGGTTAAAGTATTTCTAACAACACATAACATCACAAGAATTTAATCATTCATGTAAACATAAATGCAAGCATGCATGTGAATACTTTTCCAAGCGGTACGTGGAATTGTATCCCAAGTACAAACCGCACTACCGTCCATTCGGAATCGGCTACGGAATTTACGTCTGGGTTTCCATCCGATATACCACATGAAATAATGTTCACATGCTTTCACAACATGGACGCATAAATCATAATACATTAAGCCAAGACTAAGGTAGATAATGCAATTATAGGGAATAAACATGCTCTTCATTATTATGTGCACAAAGATAAGAACAACTATGTGTGGTTTCATCAAGAAAATCACTTAAGCAACAGTTATACATGGCATGTGATGAATATGTTTCAGTTCAGTGTGTTCGCATTTGTGTAGCGTTCGTAAACGCGTTCGAACGGAAATGAAACAGAATGCTCACGTTCGCATGGTGTTCGTGAACGCGTTCGAACGGAAATGAGACCTGATGCATGATAAGGCAGAATGTATGCGCGTTCGAGTTGCGTTCGTAAACGCGTTCGAACGGGGACAGACCTGATTCATGAAATGCTCACGTTCGTGGAGCATCCGTGAACGCGTTCGAACGGAAATGAAACAGAATGCTCACGTTCGTATGGCGTTTGTTAGCGCGTTCGAACGGAAACGAGACCTGATGCATGATAAGGCAAAAATGTATGCGCGTTCGAGTTGCGTTCGTGAACGCGTTCGAACGGGAACAGACCTGATGCATGAAATGGGACGCGATACATGAAAGCTAAAGGGGCGCGGCGAAGTATCGCAGTAAGGATCTTATCCCCGTGAAGCGGAGTGCCTTTAATCCGACTTTCTAAGCCCATGCGCAATGAACATATGATATGCATAAAATAAAGACAGAAGTAAACACAAAGATACTTGGCGCGGCGAAGCATCGTGGTAAAGGATTTTAACCTCTTCAATTAGAGGACCTTTCATCGCACTTACTAAGCCCATGCGCTTTTCTCATCATTACATAAATAAATAACATGCAGAAAATTAAATGGCGGAATAATTAAACAACTCAAAATTAAACAAAGAACATGCCGTTTACTCAAGTGATACGTGGAGTTGTGGCCCGAGTGCAGATCATACTACCGTCCATTCGGAATCGGCTATGAAATTTACGTCCGGGTTCCATCCGATATACCACAAGAGGCGGCATGCCTTTCACAAAATTCACACAAAAACATCGTATATGCAACAAATACCACAAATACAGAAAATATAATCAAGATAAATGAACAGAAATTAAATAGAAATAAGTGTGAAGATAAACCCTCAGGTCTAACCTTTTAGTTGTCCTCGGACTTGTGTTTCGCGGAGATCGGAAGGGATGAAAGTTCCTTACTTTTCCGGTTCACTAGTTTGCGTTTTGGGCTCGCTGTTCCACTATTTTTCCCACTGTTTTGGCGTCGTTTTACTGCTGTAATTCGGTGATGAGAGGTGAAGATGATGAGTGTTTTGGTTCGGCTAAGGAGGGTTGGTGGTCTCGATTTTGAAGGGTTTTTGGTGTTCTGGATTCAACTATGGAGGATAGTTACTTGTGGTGTATCTTTTTTCTTTTTTGTGTCTATGTGAAGTGTTTTTCTTTTGTTTTTAGTTTGGGGTGTAGGGGGAGTCTAGAGCTAGGGCTTGGGCGTGACTTAGGTTGTGTGAAGGGAGGAATGGCTTTGGTGAAGAGTGGTTTATATAGAGAAGGGTTAAGGTTGACAAGGGAAGGGAATTGGTTTCCAAATTAGGAGTCCTAAGAAAGGTATACACAAGATTGAGGGGGGACAATATATTTTAAATTAGGAAGTCAACTAATCTAAATTGGTGGATATCTTATTGAATTAGGAAGTCAAATATTTAATTGGTGTTAATTAGGCATACAATATTTTAAGTTTGGGAATAATCTTATTAGATTGGGAATATAATTGGTTGATTGATTTTAATTAGGCATGATTATATTTTGATTTAGTGTGTGATTTGTTTATTTTAGGCATGATTTTAGTTTAAGTTGGTAATTGTTTATTTTATGTTTGGTAAATATTTTATTTATTATTATTTAATTTAATTATTATCTTATTAGTTAATGTTTAATTAATATTTATTTAATTAATTTGGGTTGGGATGTGTTTTATGGGCTTTGGGGAGCTAAATGGGCTGGGGTGTGAGGCTAGCAGCAAAACCAGAATTACCGACACCGTTCGAACGCCTGATCGAACGTGACACGAACGCCGAAATCTGCCTTCCGTTCGAACGCCTACACGAACGCAGCACGAACGAAAACAGTGAACCTTCTTTATTCTGAATTCCTCTTCTGATATCTGTTTCCCGCGGTTTTCATGACTCAAAAGGTAGTGCCTCCAAATGAGACTCATCATCGGGTTTCACATGCAAAAATACAATGCCTACAGTCGCCCCCACTTTGATGGGACTCGTGCGGTGTGTGACAGTGACAGTCCTATCAAAGTCTATGCAATGCATTTTTTACTTACCTGGCTAGCTAGCTGTCTCGAGCTAAGCTGATATTGCAGAGGATCTCGATCCTGAGACGCATCTTGGTACTTCTGATGATGTGGACTTCGCCTGGAAAAGGATGTAATGTGGAGCCTCGCTCCTCAGCCGATATGGGCTTCGCCCCCAAGCTGATATAGTGATGTGGAGCCTCGCTCCTCAGCCGATATGGGCTTCGCCCCCAAGCTGATATAATGATGTGGAGCCTCGCTCCTCAGCCGATATGGGCTTCGCCCCCAAACTGATATAATGATGTGGAGCTTCGCTCCTCAGCCGATATGGGCTTCGCCCCCAAGCTGTTATAGTGATGTGGAGCCTCGCTCCTCAGCCGATATGGGCTTCGCCCCCAAACTGATATGGGCCTTGCCCCTAGACTGAATTTGATGTAGGGCTTCGCCCTCCAGCTGATATGATGTGATAGTGGTCCATCCCGACCTGTTGTTTGATAAAAGTGGGCCTCGACCCTAGGATTCATTCCCAAAACTGCTAGCGAAATGGGCCTCGGCCCTGGGATTGGGATTTCTTGAAACTGTTGGTGAAATGGGCCTCGGCCCTGGGATTCATTCCGAACTGTGACTGGATGGGCCTCGACCCCGGGATTCATTCCCAAAACTGCTGATGAAATGGGCCTCGGCCCTGGGATTCATTCCCAAAACTGCTGATGAGGTGGGCCTCGGCCCTGGGATGCATTCCCGAGACTGCTGGGAGATTCATTCTCCTGGATTCATTCCAACTGCTGAGAGATTCATTCTCTAGATTCCTTCCAAACTGAGAGATTCATTCCCTGGATTCCTTCCAAACTGAGAGATTCATTCTCTGGATTCATTCCACATTCTGAGAGATTCATTCCCTGGATTCATTCCAACTGCTGAGAGATTCATTCTCTGGATTCATTCCAAAACTGAGATTCCTTCCCGGATTCATTCCAAAGCTGAGATTCCTTCTCGGATTCATTCCAAAGCTGAGATTCCTTCTCGGATTCATTCCAAAGCTGAGATTCCTTCTCGGATTCATTCCAAAACTGAGATTCCTTCTCGGATTCATTCCAAAACTGAGATTCTTTCTCGGATTCATTCCAAAACTGATATTGATGTTGATGTGGGCCTCGCCCCCCGGGACTCATCCCCAAAACTGATACTGGTGTGGGCCTCGCCCTGGGACTCATCCTCAAGCTGATACTGATGTGGGCCTCGACCCATGCTGATACTGATGCGGGCCTCGACCCATGCTGATACTGATGTGGGCCTCGACCCATGCTAATACTGATGTGGGCCTCGACCCATGCTGATACTGATGTGGGCCTCGACCCATGCTGATACTGATGCGGGCCTCGACCCATGCTGATACTGATGCGGGCCTCGACCCATGCTGATACTGATGTGGGCCTCGACCCATGCTGATACTGATGTGGGCCTCGCCCCCAGACTAATATTGTACTGTCACTGCTCTTGGTTGACTTGCATTTGACGCTTTCTCTTTTTCGTTGTTGAAACCTGTGATTTACAAAACAAAACAAACACCAAAAAGAATGCCAAAATACGTTACGTGTATGCATGCATGGATGAAGTTCCTATTTCGTTGGGTTAGGTCTTCCGCCAATTCTTCCTCGGGCAAAGTACTGCTTCATCCTTTCCACTTTAATCGGCTCGGTGAACTCATTGCCTTCCAAGTCTGATAGTCTCACTGCCCCATGTCCCAATTTCTGGATGATCATCATATCTTGTCTGCTTGCTGTTTTCGGGAATTCCCCGTGTTCTAAACATCACTAAATTTCATAGTACCAAGTTTGAATGCTTTTCTCAAATGCACTCATGTTGCAAGTTGAGAAGTGGAGATTCAGGCAAGTAAGCGAAATGAACTTCTTTATTATTGTTGAGAAAAGGTCCGAACAAGCAAACAAAATCAATGTCTTTATTACAATGCAAGGTAAACTTGGAGAAACAGCGGCGCCTTCTTCCTCAGCCTATGGTTCTTCATCATTGTCATCCCTTATCCCAATGAATGAAGCTGAGTGGTTGAGAGCTTGGAGGACAAGGGTTTCGGGTAGGCCAGAGTTGATCATGTAGTTGGGTAGGGGATTTCTGTGTGCATTGGGTTGTTCTCTTTCTGGGTCAGGTATTTTGTGGGGTGTCAATGAGGTCTTGGATCTCATGCCTAAGGCGGAGGCAATTGTCAGTTTCGTGACCCTTTTGTTGGTGGAAGTAACAGAATAAGTTTAAGTCAAGGTAGTGGGGTACAGGGCTTGGAAGTGGTTTAGGTTCCAAGGGTTTCAGGAGTCCTTGCATTTTCAACTTTTCAAACACCTTCGATAGAGGCCTGCCAAGGTTGGAAAATCGCCTATTTCTGATGGCGGTAACCTCGGCAGTAGTAGTGGGCCTTGTCTCAGAATGCCCCCCAAAATTCCTCTTATTCTGGCCATAAAACTTCCGGTTCTCGGTCTCCTCTTCTTCAATGTCCATGACAGTTTCCCTCAACTGCCGAAAATCAGAAATCATGGAAGTCATCCTCCTCAGTTTACTATAATGGAGGGCTTGGTGCCCTTGATGATCATTTTGATTTGGTCCTTCTCAGAGGGCCGAGTCTGCATTTTCAGAAGCTGGCTTCTCCAGCGGTCTACATACTCCTTGAAGCTTTCTTCCGGCTTCTGCTTAGTGTTCTCCAAATCACGGAGTGACAAGTCAATCTCCAAGTCCGTAACATATTGCTTCAGAAAAGCATCCGCTAGTTCCTTCCAATCTTCCTTAACCTTCTTTCCAAGGCTATGATACCAAACCACAGGTGCCCCATCGAGTGACATCCCAAACATCTTTTGGACTTGGCGCTTGTGATAGGCCCATTGAACTCATGACTGAGACATATTGCTGCAGATGGACCCTCGGGTCTCCGTTCCCATTAAACTTGGCCATGTCTGGCATTCTGAACTGAGCCGGCAACTGTTCTTCAAATGTCATTGCCTCATAATCTAACAACTCTTCATACTTACCCCTCATCTTGCGGGTAACTGTTTCAACCTGATCCCGAAGTTTCTGAAATTCTGCCGGAGACCCAATCACTTTGCCTGTTGCATATTCTGCCATATCATCATCAAAAGCGGGGGTATCATCCCCCAATCTGTTCGGAGATTCCTCTTGCCTTACGTTTTCAGAATTTCCCCCAGCATGGGGCACAGTCATACCAGCCACAGCAGTAGTCAAGGCTTGCAGCTGTTCAGTAATCTTTGTGAGACTGTTTTCCAACTGATCCATTCGGGACACTTCATTATCTGATCCACTCATGGTTCCAACCGTTCTCTTAGTGAGTCTGGTTCTCTCCCTAACCCAAACGGTATCTATCGTGTCTTTTAAGACACAGAGGGTGTTAACAAAGTATATGTATGCATGAGGTGCACAAGAAGCATATATTAAATCAAATATAATTCAACCAAATCGGCCTATTTTCATTTTAGAAGCTTTTGGGCTAACTGTCATAATAGTGAATCCGTCCCAGTTTAAATGGCCCAACGAATTCATGTCTTATGGCAAGGAGCCCAACTAAATCCAAATGATAATATCCCGAACACAATCATAAAACGGCCCATTGTTATTTAGAAGCCTTTGGCCCAATAGTCATAAGATACGTTCTTGTCCCAGTTTAAATGGCCCAACAAGCCCATATCTCATGACAAAAGATCCATATGGATTCAAATAGCAATGTTCCCAAACATAAGCATACAAGGAAGATATCATAAACATAAAAAAGGTAAATTCTACCGTGTGGCCCATCATCATTTCAGAAGTTTGGGCCTAATTGTCATAAGATACGAACTGCCCCAGTTTAAATGGCCCAGCAAGTTCGCATTTTTGACAAGGAGTCCAGTTCATCGAAATGATAATGGTCCTAAAGCACAAGGAAATACTTGTTATAGGCTATACAACCCGGTCTACGCATGGGTTCGTGGGGGCATGGACAAAGACTCTTGCCGGCGAAGGATTGCCTACAACTAGGTCTCCCCACTCAAGGGTCCGAGCGACCAAGTAAGCGCGCCTTTTTTTATACCTTACGGTACGTGCCAACAAGTCATGGTGTGTGTGACTAACTGTCAAATGGATCATTGTTGCAGATTCCCCAGAGGGAAGGTGGAGCGAGGCTCACTTAAATACCCAAGCCTCTTAGGCTCTTATCGCTTGGTGTCAGGAATAAGCAACAAATCCTCCAAATTAGTATGTCACAACAGGCTAATGGTAATGATCATTTAGGTGCCTTCACAGCTTTTCCTCGAAAGGTAGTGAGTGAGGGAAGACACCAAATCATTAACAAGCCTCAAAAAATGTCTTTTATCACAACCCTCATTTCGCACATTTGTAGACACGGTTAATTAAAGCATAAATCTATACATTACAAGGCATTATTTCGGGGCCGATTCTCTATCCCCAGTGGAGTCGCCAGAACTGTGGGAACACACAGTGAGATCTGGACGACGCATGCTGTTCTAGGCTCGGGGGCCTAGTTGGGAGTACGGA